>JAWWLV010000179.1:35775337-35818637 GCA_035041135.1 Platyrinchus mystaceus
ATATTACTTATCAGAGCATTTTGTGGATGAATAATAACCACAGGGCAAGACCTATGACCTTAATAAGAACCTTCAATGAATTTTAGAGTAATTTGTGCCTTTTGCATAGACGTCCTTTAGAGCTCTACTGTTCTGAGCAGAAACTTGATCTCAGTAAGTCTATTGTACTTAGAACATTGTTTTTGTCCCTTCATATTTAGTGAATAAATATTTGGATGGTCCCGGTATTAAGCACCAATAAACACAATAATTGAATAGAGCAATTCATTGTTGTCAGGTGTTTAAGAAGTCGATTGTGGGGTTTTTGATTTGTTTCATTTTCCAAGATGAAACGTTTTGAAAACAAAGGCAGACTTTCTGAACACATTGACTAAGATGTGCAGTCCTTACTCTTTTTCTTTTTCTCCTATGTAATATTAATTTTTCTATGCATAAAAAACCCAACATGGACGGGTTACTGCATTGACTTCACTCTAATGGCAGACACAGTAATTTTGTTTTCTATTATAAAATATATTTGCATAGTTTAATATGTTGCTCTGTGTTTTCTGAATTCCCCATTCATATTGCTAGAGAAAAAAAGAGTAAAATGTACTATATTTTCCAACAGAAGGAGCTATAAACTTCTGTGAAGTCTCACAGTTGTCAGCATGTCACTTATAAATACTGTTACAATCCTCTACCTTCCTAAAATTTAAATACAATTCAAAGAACTGGCTTCTATTGAAAGGATGCTATTAGCATATAAATACAACAGAATCATTTTGGAATAGTACAAATATCCCGAGTATGACATAGTAAAGAATTTACTCATAATTATAAAACCCATGAACCCTATTGAGTGTATAATGCTGGTCTTTGTTGAAACCCTGTTACAATTGTGTGAGAAACATGCTTTTGTGTTGATGAAAATAAATTACTTTACCATCATTCAACTTTGTTTGTCAGCTTAATTATTACACTGTTAAAATATTGCTTTACATTAGTCAGAAGAGAGTATTTTCCTTTTATATAGTTTCCTTTTCCCAGGGGTAAATTTTAATGCCCTGAAAGGTCATCAGAGGTCAGGACTTCTTGACTATATCTCAACAGTGCATTTCTGGTCATCAAAAGAAATAAGCCTCTGACCACTGGTAGCTGCTGTAAGGGTTTCTTTTATGCTGCACCTGTGACAATTACCCTGTGTTAGTGAAGCTAACAGGAGTCAGATTGTAGGTTAAGGGTCAGGGCACTGTCAAGAGGAAGTTAGTCTTCAGTCCACTAAATCTGTTATCATTTTCATCTAATGTGACATCCATCTGTCAATCAGGGAATTTAGGCAATTGTCTTATTCTAAGTGCTGCACTTTATGCCTCTGCCAGCTCACATTTTACTGCTTTTCCTATAATTACATTTTTCCACCTCTGAAAACCCATCTGCAAAACAAACAGTGAAAATCTTACTTGATCATTTTGAAGATCAAGGCTTTTTATGGTAAAAGCTGTTTCACTTACAGAATTGAGTGATTCCTCTGCAAAGTTTTATATTGATTTAATTTTCGTTGTTATGGCTTTTTAACACACAGAAAGAGAATAAAGCTCCTCTAACTACATGGATATCAAAAGAAGTTTGCATTTAAAATTGCCAAATGCATACCCATCAGAAGGGGTATGCCTCATACCTTTCTCAGAAACATCATACTTTTCAAACACCACAAAACAGCTTGCTTTAGGTATGAATGACAAGGATAAGTGTTTACAACGGACTTCTGAGGAATTAGAAGCTAGCATACAGCTGAATTGACTAGATCTTCATGTATTGCACCACAGAATGAAGTTTCAAACTCTGTCAATTCTAATTCAGTGCTGCTCTTAAAGATGTGCTCATTTTCAAGCACATGAACAATACCAGCCAGTGACCAAAACACTTAGATAAATAGGAAGGCATATAAAACCTAGTGCAAAGGTAAATGTTCTACTGAACATGGGTGAGATTGCTCATACACCTCAATTTATACATACTTTTAATTGCTTTGGTGAACAAGAGTCTAAATGCTTTGCCAAGCACAAAAATCATGGTGTGGTTATATGATGCAGTTGAGCCAATCTAACAGCTTGTTACCACTGAAAAGAATAGTACTGTTCCCCCTATTTCCTCCCCCTGCCTTCCCACCCCAGATTAGTTTTCTGCTGGGTTAGCAAATTTAATTGCCTCACCAAGTGGTTAGGCAAGCATGCAAGCCAGTGTAGGGACAGTGACAAGAGTATGTGGCTGGAGAGAATGTTATTGGCAAGCCATTACATAGATCCACTCATCTAATTAAACTGTAGTTTCTCCTTTCACTCTTGCAGAAATTCCCCTTTTTAAAAATTACACTTAACCAACAGTTATTACCAACAAACTCTCTAGGACTGCTACAATTTCACTGATGGCAAAGATGATACTTATGAGATGCTCCTACAGATTCTAGAACAGACCCTGTCTCTGTACAGCTACAATAATATTAACTGTGTTTAGATGTATTTTATTAGCAGTCTTGAAGGAAGGCTAGGATTCTGATTTGTATATTAGAGATAGGGAAATCGAGGCACTGAAAGGGGAAAAAACTGCCATGGAAAGTCACTACAGAAATATAAAAGGACTATAGTATTCTTAGGTCTGCTACAAGAGTTCATGCTCTAGGCCATAGCATTCTCCTATCAAATTTGTGGACTTCTCTATGTATTAGTGTCAAATGTTTAATTGTTCCAGAGGAAGTTGTGTTCCTTGCAGCGTCCATGAATTCTTGCACTCTCCTACTCTTGCTGGCTTGGTTTCCTAGTCTGTCCACACTCTGTGAACTTTCTGTTTAAGGGATCGTCTCCAACTACTCAAAGTTTTCCTTTTAGTAGGATTTACTCTACTTTTTTCCACCTAATTTCTCCAGAGATGAGTTAGATACTCTTCCCTTCCTGCCACAACCCCTGTCTTTTAACTCTTCCTGATTTCTAGCTTTCATCATAGGGTTTTCATTTGATTCTGGAAGTGCTTTTTTATCAACTTATTTCTATAAAACCTCGCATCACTTAACCATTTAATTCTGTTTCTTGAAGAAGCCAATGACTGCAAAATCCATTGCAATCCCAGAATGGGGACACAAAAATAACTATTCATGCAAGAGAGAAGTTGTGTAAAGCTCAGTGCAAAGAGGTGTAGTTATTTTAATATCTTGTCCTGAACTGTGGTTAGATTTTTGCTGGATCATATACATAGATGTGGAAGTGGAGAAACACTTCCTATTTCCTCATAATAGCTCTGACCATGAAAAATTTCAAGGCAAATGGTAGTTGTCAAATTACTTGTCTATCTGGTTTGAGGCTGATCTTCCACAGTCCAGTCATCTTCTCACTTCAGAACACTATATGTGCTCGTAATTATTGGCTAGATTGAGTTAACAACATAGTAACAATATAGATTGCCCTTGGTATTTGACATGTTGACATAGGATTTATGGATGAATAATGGTGGAATTTTAACTAAAGTTATAGTAGCGTTTTTGAAAATAACTACAGGCGGTAGTTTCCATATTCAAGGCCACAGGAAAAACTATCCAAGAAATGTTCTATTTCATAGTTTGTTAGCTGATATCATATTCAGTGGAACATTTCAGAAGAAATAAGTCAAATTTTGCATAAGAGAGGTCCTTATGCAAAAATATATTCTGAGCAAATATAATAAATGAGTCATCCCTATTTACCCTGTGTTCTGGTTACAGAAAAACATTTTAGAGTTTTTTTACTAGCCTGGCACCTCTTATAAGCTGCATGGACTACTTAAGCACAAATAAAGCTGTAGTTTCTTTGTATGTTTGGATGGTAATAATTTTCCATTAAATTTCCAGAAATTCTCATATTTGATATCTCTGAAATACCATTTTAACATCCTGTCTTTCTATTTCTCTTTAGTATTTATGAATAAATTAAAATCACACCCATTTATGTCTCTTGCTGTAACTCTTTTGGAAATGAGTAAATTCTGTAGAGAAACCATTAAGGCTGAGCAAATCCAATTAGGCAAATATAATTGTTTCCTGTGCTAAGGCAGTAACACAGGGTATATTAAGGAGGGAAGCATAAGAATGATTTTGAGTTTGTTGGTTTTGATTACCTGTATTTAAGTTAAATTAAAATTTTTTTGACCTTTCATATAACAAGGAGAAAGGCCAACAATTAGAAAGAAAGCCTGCATTGCTTTCAGTGCCCAAGCTCTGCACATTCACAGAAGAAAAAACATGGAATATTTTCAGGATTTAAGTAGAGAAATGCTACCTCTAAAAGGAAAGTATGCAATTCACAGTGAGTAAAAACAGTGTCTTCTCCAAAGTTTCTTATTTGATTAAGTCAACCACTCAAGTAGGACAGATTAAAACAAGTTTTCAGAAGTAATTTATAGAGAGTTGTAAAGTCCAGCTGTTCATAACATCTCTGATATTATATTACAGATTATAAAGACAGAGGGAAATACAGACTTTTTAAAAGAAAATATGCAGAAATATGATGGTATTTCCTGTCAATGGATATCAGGGAGAAGAGCTCAGTTTCTTAGTCTCCACTTCCTCTCTTCAGGAAGCTGTAGAGAGCAATGAGGTTTTGCCTCACAGCCTCCTTTTCTCCAGATTAGACAAGCCCAAAGTATTCAGCTTCTCCTCATAGTACATGCCTTTCAGACCTTTCACCAGCTCTGATGTTTTCCTCTTCTGTTTCAAGATATGAGAATTTATATACAACAATATGACCACAACAACCATGGCAGGTTGACCCTGACTGGACTCCAGGTGCCCACTAAAGCTGCTCCATCACTTCCCTCCTCAGATGGACAGGGGAGAGAAAGTATAAGGGAAGGCTCCTGAATTGAAACAAGGGCAGGGAGAGATTGCTCACCAGTTACCACCATGGCAAAACAGACTCAACTTTGGGAAATTATTCTAATTTATTAACAATTATATCAGAGTAGAATAACAAGGAATAAAAATTAAAAACTCCCTCTTCCCATCTTCCCTTCTTTCCAGGCTCAGCTTCATGGGTTGTGGTCAGTTCATCAAGTGTTGTCTCTGCCAAATCCTGCTTCCTCAGTGGGAGGATATCTTAAGCTGAGAAAGTGAAAAAGCACACAACTAATATGAGACCAGCTCAGGAACACAACCACATGCTTAGCTTTGGCACTTTGAGACAGTGTATAGATCTAATGATTCCTATAGCATGACGGAAATTTGTCTCCCACCTGGTTTTAGGTAGAGGAGAAAAAAATACCTAGAAATACTTATGCATTATGTTTCATGTCCATATTTTAATTGTTGTAGAAGGAATAATTAAAATAACATTTATTTGGCTTTGTTATTAGGCCCTCACTGACATCTGACAACAGCTATATAGGAAGCCATTATGGTTTTCTCATATCTATTGTATTTGTGCAGCTAAATGAGGAATATCTGGCTACATTTAACCTCCAGAAACTTTGGGATCACTGAATTTCCATGTAATTGTTAGTTCAACACTTTGGCTTTTAAAATTGTATCTACCATCGATTGAGAGAACTTGATCCCGAGTTTTGTATTAAAAATAGGTTAAAACAATAAGTAAGGTTTTAATGTGCAAATTCTTTGTGGAAATGTTCTGTGCCAATTCTGCCCTTTTGCAAAAATTTCCCTTGTTTTCTTTGATTTTTTTTATCTCTAGCTGGCACTTGGAAGTCCTTTAAGGCAAAAACTGTCCTTTTTGTTTATTAATAGTATATTCCTAGAGTAATTAGGCACCAATAACAAGAATTAAAAAATATAATTATCTCTGGCATAAAAAGGTGGCATGTATTCTCATATGTTTGGTTGGAGAGAGTGAATTTTACATATGATAGTGTTAGTGTACACTTTAATGACTGTCTTCATAACAAATAGTAAGAGGTTATATTTCTAAGTAAGGTTAAGTAGTCAGAAAACGGTAGAAATTGCAACCAGGCTTTGAAATAGCTGAATCTTCAATGTTTTGTGATTACAAGTTCCCAACAGCCCAGCAGAAAACCATCAAATTAAATGGAAATAGGATATGCTATCAGCTGCAAGTAGTCATCTTTTTTATTAGCTCTGCACCAACCAATCAGTCACACCACAGTGTGCAACTGTAATGAAATATAGATTTCTTTTTGTTGTTGTTAGAAAGAAAACCCTTCCATTTTATGAATCTACACATGCCTTTTAGAGAGCAGTAGATGTTGTTGCCAATAGCATTCCATTCTTTAATTTTTCAAGTTTATTTGAAGTACCAGAATGTAAGGTATGTGAGGCCTGGAAACTGAAGTCCTCAATTTATTTGCTGAATTGTTGTACTGTGTCTGATTTTCCTGTCCAGTTATGGTTGTATGCTAGAGGGAAGATCCAGTGAGGAGGGTAAAGTGAGGGTAAGACATATTTTCCCAATAGAAGTCTATATTGAGACTACAAGCAATTACAATCGCCATTATCTATTGTAATGCTATCTTTTTAATTTTGCAAACACCCAGACATTAAAACAGGACTGAAACAGAAAGTACTCATTTTTCATATGTTTCCTACTGGTTGTCCAGTGTTAAAAACCTTGAGGGGAAGGATTTAAAATAACATGAGAATTAAACGGTTTCAATTGCTTGAAATATTCATATCTAAGAAATTAACTCCCACTGCAAACAAGGACGAATATAGGCTGCTCCAACATTGAGCAGCTTAACTCCAGAGCTTTGAGCCATAAGATGGCTAGACTCACAAGGGAAGACCTAGACAATTATAAATCTTGTGCTTCCACTGATACAGCGGAAGCAAGTTACAATGACTGAAAATCCCTCATGTTAATTTGAAGTGGACATTAAAGTGGCCTAAAACTTCTCTGGTATCCACCAGATAGGTTTCTTTTCACTTCCATTTGACTATGTTCAATGTGCATTTTATACCAGCCATTTAGATTTTTTATGTAATCAGTGGGGAATAAAATTATTCCAAAGAATTATTCATTCATCTGGCTCAGATCCTGCATGGGGAAAGAATGAATTGTACTCTAGAGATTTGTAGCCCTGCATTTCTGTAGAGGGAGAGCTGACAAATTGCTTAGACAGTTTAAAGTTAAGTGAGATGAATCCTGCCCATCACTTCTGACACATACCCTTGAAAGATAAATTTCAGCTCCTTGAAATCAGTAGGATTCAAGCCATCCAAATAATTTTTAGAATTTTGTCATTCATCTTAAAATCTACTAGCTCTTCATTTGTATGAACAATTGCACTTTTTTATCTCACAAGAACACTGTGAATTTAAATGCAGTAAACACTGTGAAGCAGACAGTAATCATTGCAATTGAGGTCAGATACCTTGTGTAAATTCTTAATCAGTGGTATTTGGAAGCAATAAAAATAAGGTTATATCTTTTAGTGATTAGTGAATAACAGAAATGAGTTGGATTTGCTTGGTTGCTTCATAAATCAAACCTGTATGCATTTAAAATATTTGATCCCCTTCAGGTCTGAGCAACAGCTCTTTTTGTGCTGTTTTAAGGAGGATGTGTTAATACAACCTTTCTCTGAGCCTTTGTGATTATCCTCTAATGATGACTCTTCCTATGACTCATGAGTGAAGGCATTTGTGCATAGATGATAGATATATATTAAACATTTACTTCTAGACAGTGTGCTACTTCTTGTTATTAAATCAATGCTCAAAAATTGACTTGTGAGTGCACTGGCAGAAATAATTTCCACCTATACAAAGATGTCACTTAGAAGGAAAAGTTCCTATTAAATTAAAATTTCCTCTGTTGTCCCAGTTATTTTTGCTGAGAAGTAAAAGTTGGTGTCATCTTCATCCAAGGGAAATTGGTTTTTTACTGTAATACTGAAAAGAATACAGAAAATATGTATAGTAGTCAGGAGTCCAGAGTCATAGGGTCAGTGTCTGGTAGTCAAACTTTAGCATATATTTTCTTCTATGCCTGCCATCATTTACTCCTCCATTACTTACCACGTTCAATGGAATCCTAGCACATTTTTTCTTAAAAGACACAAAAATTTTTCTAGGCTCACCAACCACTGGAACAATGGTAGATAAGGTACTTGAACCTGCGTCCTCTGTATAACAATTGCATTGCCTGATAGAATTCTTAGCAGCTATTCCCTTTCTTCCTTTTCACAAGGAAAGGTCTTATTTGTTCCTATGGTACAACAAAAAAAAACCTAAACTAAAATTTTTAAAATTTAATGGGACAGAAAAATATTATGGCTAGTTTTAGCACAGATTGTTTCTTCCCATTAAATATTAAGCAGTTTATTTTTCACTCAGTAACCTTCATATGATTATCACAATCTTATCCTCACATCATCCTTGAAAAAAAAGCAGTACTTTCTGTAGCCATTTATGATATGTTATTTTGATGTATTGAATCAAGATTATTGTTCATTAGGGATGAGAAATGTTAATCTGAAGTCTGTCTGCTCCTGAGCGACAGTGTCTCTAGGAGATACCTGCAGAGCCCTTCAAACATTATTCCATAACATGTGCAAGTTTTGTTCTGAATTTAGATTTGAATATACCTTGGGTATTATTTACAGAATGAAGCTTTACATCATTACAAGTCATTTGAACTCACATTTATTTAAAAGAGGACCAGTAAATGTCCTACACAAAAGGATACTCCTCCATATTTCAAGCTTTCATAAATTTAACTTTAGTTACAAAGTAGAGAATATAGTTCCAATTTGAAATAAATGGACTATTGTTATTTTAAAAAAATTCCATTTATCTTTTTATGTTGTTCCTCTTTATCTTGGCTGATTTCTTTTTTTAAGTTCTGTACATCCTCTTCATAATCCTACTGGAATTCCACTGCTACTGCATTTACAGCCATAGCACACTTGCAGAATTCCAAAAGGTCTATTTTCTTCCATTTAATGTAGCAAAAAGAAATCTTGCCTGAATGTAAAACATATCTGTTTTGATTATGCAAACTGTTGTGTGTAATTTTGCATCTTCTTTTTATATCATGTCCATTGAATCCATTTTAAAGTGAAATCATTTTTTAGACTAAAATGTTATCCTAAGAGCAGCTCTACATTTGCTGACATGATTGTGATTAGGAAATGTAGATCACTGCATATGAATACATTCAAAAAGAATTTTTCTGATCTAAACTCTACAAGAGAGCAAAATATACCACAAATAAATAATCAGGCAGCTTTTATAAGTTTAAAAATAAGTCATGTATTGCACAATTTAAAAAAAAGTAAACCAGTTTGATCAGAAGAAAAAAAAATGCATCTAATTTACAGCAGAGAGAATCCAGCAACATTGTTTTTTAATTGGGTAGTAGAAGTGTTAAGGTGACAGGACTGAGAACAGGTAAATCATCTAGGAATAGAAATGCTCTAAGACAGAAAGCCAGCTGGTGTAGTGCTTCCTTTGTGTCAGTGATCCATGCTGCATTCTGTAATAGGAACTGTTCAGACAGTCTGTTGCACAGCTGTTCTTCCTTAGAAACAAACAGCCAGGTCTGTTAGTGGTATCACTCTGCAGGTACTATAATGACAGTAGGGTTTTCCAGTTTGGATTTTGGTTTTTCATTTTATTTTCTCAAAAGTGGTATTCATCTTATTGAGGAGCATCTTCACAAGCACACAAATTAAAGTTGCTTTATATTGCTATCCATGCTGGATTAAATCCTTATAATGTGTCTGTAGAAGGAAATTGTTGGGGGCTGTCTATTTTTTAATGCATTTTTTAATGTTGTTATGATTGGGTATATAGGAGGCATAGGAGGACTATTTTTGTGATAAATATTATTTAATATTAGAAATAATTTATAAAGCACCTGAACTTTGATTACTTTGTCTGAAGAGTTTCATTTTCAAAGCACAAATTTGGTTCTGCTCCATCCTTGACTGCTGTAGTGCTGTAAGGAGATTGAAAAACATTATAATATGTCTTTTAGGATTTCTCTAACTTACGAAGCATATCCAGAAGAAGAAGATGCTGCTAGAATAAGTCTGTTCTCTGACTCTTCCTATGCATAAAATTGATCTTGATTATGGACTGCCAGTTATTAAGGCAGGTTTAGTCCAGCAGTCCAAATATTTTTAAGAAAATTGGCAATTCTCTAAACTCTAAACACTGTGAAGTTATTTTCCTCCAAAGCATAGAATCATATCATAAAGAATCATAAATATTTTTAAAGTCACAAATTAAATGTGTCACACCACTAATTAGCTGATTTTTTTTAAAAACAAACACAAAATTAATTATGCTCGCTAGTGAGAGGTGTTTTTTCCCCCCCCATGTAGTCCTTATGGAAGGAATCTGGAGAAACAAATTGTGATGATATTGAATAATGGTACTCTAGGACTGGGTTCCCACTAAACTAGTCATAGCTGCATGTAAAATAAAGTTTAAAGTCATACTGAGATTTTAGTCAATGCTGGGGATGAAATAGGAATGTGCTGAGTGGAAATACAAGATGACAGGTGACACTGGGTTTAAAATGCTCTGGAGAAAGAAATGACAGAGATGTTATTAGGACTGGAAGAAGTTAGAGACTAGTAGACATTTGGGGTGCCATTACTAGCAGTGACTACCAGGGTTTAACCAAAACTAGGCAAAGTTGCTGTTTGCTGTAAATGCTTTTTTCTTGGTTTCAACACCATTAATGCAGGTAGGATATCTTTGCTGCCATGCTTTTGCCTCACCACTTCTAGACAAAGTGATCGTGTGGTCTCAGTGCCAGATTTGTGCCAGAAGCACCACGAAGTGGAGGGAACTGTATCTTTTATCTACTGGTCAGTAAGGTAGGAAACAGAGACACCACAATCTTATCCAGCTGAATTGCAAGTGTTAGAACAAATGAGAAGAGTTGTCAGTACAAGCTGATACAGGATTGCCTGTCCTTACCCCTTCTACCCTAGGGATAACTTGTTAAATATTCTTTTTTGAGCACTAGAATTTATACCACAGAACAAATGCGTGTTTGGATCCAAATTTTGGAACTCAGTACTATGCAGGCAGGAAACAATTTCCTAGGAGGAATACCAGATGAAACAAATTTGCAATTTAACTACAAAACTTTCAGTCTTCACCTTCAGGTGATATATATGCATGTTCCTGGTTTCACTAAGCTACACTATGTACATATTATATACACTCCAAAGTGACTCAAGACCTAGAACTGGGAATCCCAGAGAATTCATGACCAAAAAATTCAAAATGTGGGGTTTAGCAGGACTGTCAGTTATTATAACAAATTTCTCTGCAAACGTTTTAATTAAAACTAGATTGCTGTTCGTGAAAAAGTTGGAGGTTTTGAAGAATTAATTCCATGATCAAAACAGACAGCTGTTAGGTACGCCAACATAAAAAGAAGCCTCTTATTCTATTTCATTTATTATAATAAAATTTTTGGCAGAAACAGGACAACAAGGATACAATATCTCACATGATGACAATGCTAAATTGTCATTAGCCAAATAGGAGAAATCACTACTGTTACTTTTGGAAATGAGAAATTAAGGATTTAATCCAAAACCCACTCGAGCCTGAAAGACGCTATTGCAATAAGCACGTAGAGGGGAACTTAAGGTACAAAGTACCAGAGTAACACTGGCGATTTTGCAGATTCAATCAAAAGAAGCTTTAATATTAGGGAAGTTTTGAAGGGTCATGAAGGAAGGGAAGAAGAGTAGGTTGCTTATTTCTTTTTCTTTTCAGAAGTGTTGTTTTAAGAAAAAAGTGTTGCTAGATGAATAGAATTAGTTATTTTTCTTTCCCAAGTTGCCTACAGAACTACCATTGTTTTGAACCACCAAACTGATCACCAAGCAAGTCAAAGAAGATAACTGAAAGTGTGCAACTTGATGGGATGTCAGTCTAAAAGGAGAACATGTATCTCAGGAGGCTTCTGACAGTTCAGAATATTTCAGTTTCGCCACTCTGTGTCAGTGAATTTAGTAAAAATTGAGAGGCAATTGTATGAAGCATTATCTTTCTTCCATCCCTGGTACAAACCATGAAATTCTGTAAGAAGTGTCATGCCATGTTCCCTGTAGGTTTGCTAATTTAGTCACTATGGAATACTCTCTAAACATAGTTTCTATGATTTTCGCATCTTTTAAATAGATAATAGCAATACAACATATGATAGGCAAAACCTGTATTGTTTTCTTCTATATTTTTTACCCTTTCATACATGTTTTGTACAATAATAAGAGCTTACCTAGACTGACATGGGGACAGTATGAACTGTTTTCTATTGGCCACAAGGACTTAGTAGTGAATAACAAAATATGTTTAGAACTAAAACTTCTCTGTTTATTAAGTTAGCTTCACAGTTGACTGGAGATAGATAAACACTGTTACTTTTCTCTTTCAATACTCTGGAAATTTTCTTATCATGTTTATGCAGAATAAAATTATTCTGAGGGTAATTTTGATAGCTGCTGTCATTTTTCATTGTGTATTTGATTTATCATATGTAATGCCAAATAGAAAGTAAAAAATCCATTAAAAATATAATCACCTAATAGGTGATTTAATTAGTTCGTGTATGTAGAAAATGTAATCTGTTGTAATTATCTATAATTATGTTTTCCTTGCAATTTAAAATAACTTGCCTTTTTCAGTGGGGAACAACTCTTTTTTTTTTTTTCACTTTTCACCACCTTCCATAATATCGATTGCTTTTTTGGCAAGAAAAAATTTGTCGCTTGAACTAGAACAAATATCAAGGAGTTAGTAAGTGATTGTGGTTTTTCGGGGACAGAAAGACTTTATATGGAGGTCAAAAGTGATATTTATCTAATGGCTATCAAATAAAACAACAAACAATGTAGATTATTGAAGAAAATCTTCCCAACACTGAGATTATTGCACCATTCACAAGAAAAATGACAGAGTCTTTTGCATTTAATTTTTAACATAATTCTGATGCTCCTGTTCACATATATGCTCTCTGACAGACAACAGTGGAAATGGAATGAAGACATGGGAGAAGAATTAACTTTGACTGGTATTCAGGAGACTTCTGAGACACTTGGGAGAATTTACAAAGCTAGTAATGCACAAAGGTAGATAGATCTTTGAGTAGAATATACAGAGAGGAAGTAGAACTAGGTTGAAGCCTTGCATATATCTGAGCATAATAATGCACTAGCACAGATAGTAAAGAAATATTAAAATTTTGATAGAAGTCTGTGAGAAAGCATCAAAATATGAAGAGGCCTGCCCAGGAATAGCCATAAAAAGCCTGCATAAATGTTTAGAAATATATACCCCAATTCCTGCATTCACAGATATGTGGACTGTTGAACATGCTATTGAATTCCTATAGTAATGGAAAAGTAATAAATTCAGTATTAGAACAAAAAAGCTGAAATATCAACATTTCAGTAGGTTTCATTTTGAAATTTTGTGTTGAATGTATTATTTATGCATACCCATTTCAGCCTTAGATAATCAGAAGTATTCTGCCTGAATTTTCTCTGGCAATAAGAGATTTTTTTGTCATATAACGTCACAATTCTCTCCTACAGCCAGAGTCCTGTATTTCAGCATATACTTACAGTGGATCACTAAGATTTTGAGGCAGTTGGCCAGTCTAAAAGACATGAACATAAAATTGTTTCCATAAGACAATCTGTGAGTAGTAAAATTAAAGTAATGAAAAAAACCTGTTTGAACAAATAGTTAAAATGAATGAAATAATTTCAAAACAAAATAATTTTTGTGTTTCCTGATCAGAGACAAATATCTGGGGTTTGATTCTGTTTTTGAAAACTGCATGATTTTCACTTTAAAAACTTGGTTAGGCTGAAAATTTATTTTCTCTCCATCTGACTGGATTGCACAAACATTCTACTTCGGTGACCGTGTTCTTGACTTGTGCTTGATGTTTGATATGAAGAGAGAAGTTGTTGATTGAGATCTGGTTGCATAGCATACAGTTAAAGGTGGAGACGTAAATATAATAATGTAAATGCCATAGATGCAGCTTGAGTTTTAATTTTGAATGTGCTGGAGATATTATCAAGATAATACAATTACTATTAAAGGCAGGACATTACTGTTAAATGTTGAATAAAAAATAGGTATACCAATAATGAATCATATATAGTTATTTTTAAAAGTAGCACAGATTAAAATAAGTAGGGATGGTATCAGCTGTCTCAGAGATTCAGTTAAACAAGGTGTTCATAGGTATAATGAGAAACTGGGCCTGTTAACCTCTGCATGGTTTCATTTATCTCTGTCATCCGAGGATCAGAAGTTAATGAGACAAGTATGTTGAGACCAGATACTTTGCAAAGCATTTCAACAATTGAACTGAGAAAATATTCAACAAAGTTTTGCAGCCATATGGTCCATGACCTGCACTGGGGGTTCTCCTCCCTCTGTCCCTTAGAACCTAAGAGAAAGGCTGTGGCAGTGCATCCCTAACACCAGTTCTTCACTCTGGTCTCTTCGTTGACATAGTTTTTAGATGGTGTCACTCAAGCCAAGGCTTCCTTTCTTTCCAACACTTTTTGCAGCATAAAATGAGATTGAGGCTCCTACATTTTTTTTTTTTCTGAAGAACTTGCAACTTTTTTTAAAGAGGAGACCTAAGGGGAACGAGGGGAATGGACAAAGTGTTCTCAGAATATGTCTTTGTGATAACTAGTTCTTCAGTAACAGGCAGAGATGACTAATACCATATATGAGTAAATGCAGCTTGAAATGTAGCTTAGTTGCTTATATTGATTGGGATGTCACTTTTCCAATATTAAGTAGCAGAATATTTTATCTGATGCTAATTTTTTATTAGTTAATATTTTATGCAGACAGCAGATCTTATCTGTATGATTGCCAAAAAAGTGTTATATTCTAACAGTTGGCACTTAAGGAAAATAGGAACCTGCTTTTGGAAGATATAGGAAAGAATAAAAAAAAAATTGGAATAAAGAAAAATTGTAAAAGCTGCAGAGGAATGTTTCAATTTGACATCCATAGCTCTGGATAGGTGATTGAGAGCCATGTTAAATAACGCTGCTCCTGAAAGGGTGGCTTCAGTCATTGTAGAAAAGACGCGTGAAATTCACACCAGAAGCATTTCAAATGCTATTTTAAATTATTAATTCCTATTTTTCACATTATTCAGTCATGACATCCTGGGATATCCAGAGCATCAATACAGTCAGGGTAGCATGGCTGGATGCCAGGCACCCACCAAGCAGCTATGTCACTCCTCTGCTGGACAGGAGAGTGAAAATATAACAAAAGTTCATGAGTTGAGATAAGTACCAGGAAAGATCACTCACCAAATACCATGATGGGCAAAACAGACTCAAATGGGAGATATTAACTGAATTTTGTTACTAACAAAATCAGAGCAGGAAAATGAGAAATAAAATAAATCTTAAAAAACACCTTTCCCCCACCCCTCCCTCCTTCCCAAGCTCTACCTCTTCCCACCTAGACCTGCAGGGAGACAGGGAAGAGGCTTATGGTCAGGTTGTCCCTGCCACTGCTCGGGGAGAAGAGTGTTTCCCCTGTTCCATTGTGGGGTCCCTCCCATGGAAGTCAGTCCTTCACAAAACTTCTCCAATATGGGTTTATCCTACAGGCAACAGTTGTCCATGAACTGCTGCAATGTGGATCACTCTTCCATGGGGTGAAGTCCTTCAGGCACAGGTTGCTCCAACATGGGTCCCTTACAGGGTCTAAAGTCCTACCAGGAAACCTACTCCTTGGGTCAACAGGTCCCTGACAGGACTCTGCTCCAGCACACGGTTCCCACAGGGTCACTGCCATCTTTCAGGCATTCACCTGCTCCAGCGTGGGTCTCCTTCACAGGCTGCAGGTGGATCTCTGCATCCCAGTGGTCCTCCATGTGTTGCTCCACCATGGTCTGCACCACGGGCTGCAGGGGAACCTCAGCTCCAACAGCTGAAACACCTCCTCCCCCTCCTTCACCAACTTTGTGTCTGCATAGCTGTTCCTCTCACATGTTCTCTCTCCACTCTTCTCTGGGTGCAACTACATCTGCACAATAATGTTTTGGCTTTTTCTCTTTTTTAATATGTTATCCCAGAGGAGTTACCACCATTTCTGATTGGCTCAGCCTTGGCCAGCATCGAATCCGTCCCGGAGTCAGCTCGCATTGGCTGTACCAGACATGAAGCCACCCCTGTAGCCCCCCACTATCCATACCAGGACACACAAACTCAACACAGTAAGGTTTAAAAATAGTATTTTCATTTCTAGACTGAATTTGCTCAGGGCTAGTTTACATCTGCTCTTTTGCAAACATAGCTTAAATAGTTCATCCTTTCTCCTGATACCTGGCTGAAGAATTTATGTATAAGAATTATCCTTTTAACTTTCAATTTGCTAGATTAAACAAACCAGAAAGATCTTTAAGCACACTGTAGACAAAATCATCTCACCAATCATGTGTTTGCCCTGTTAGCCTCTTCTTGCTCCTTTTCGGTTTGAATTTACCTTTTCTGAATGTTGGTGTCCAGAACTGTAAAGGTGTTTCACTGAGACTTTAGATATGTGTATGTATTTAATTATTTAGCTCATTGCATAGCCCAAATTAGTGGAAATGAGGTCAGACTCATGTTTTGCATGGGGGGACAGAGATTATGAAACTCAAATGTCAAAACAAAGTCATTTCTTGCCTTCATTTATTCCAGGCATTAGATACGAGAAACAGAAACACACTAAAGAAAACTTCTTCATTTACAGTGTTATCCCATTTCACTGAATTTCTCTCTAGCTACTTGGAGGCTTTTTTTTTTTTTTTTAGGCTATGAATATCCATAACTATAGCTATTTTCTATTTCATATTTTCATTTCTAAAATGTAAGTTCAGTTCTCTGTAAATTTTCAATATTGTGCAGCTCATGTAATTACATATAACAATAAATCATGCACCTTTATCATAACACTTATTCCTACTCATAACTGTCAAGAAACAACTATGCCATCATATTTCAGTTTCAGTAAAAAAATCTTATTTTATTGTGGCTTTCACTCATTTCCAGATGTCCTCCCTTTCTTGAAAGAGACAAGTCTGGGCGATGTCAGATTAAGATGAAATATCATCATCGCAACATATTAATTTTTCTTCAGAGATCTTAAAATAGCTCTCTTATGCCTTTGCTGGAACATTTTTCATCTTGCTTCAAGGGGAAAAACATGGATAGGAAAATCAACATCATAACTTCAAATTGCATGGTATATTCTCGAAATGTGCGCTGCAAATTTAACTGCAGTGGCACAAACACTGTGCAGAAGTAAACAAATACATCCTGTTATACTGGAGAAACATGTCCTTTTTGGAGGCTGCACCCTTTATACATAAGTAACAAGATGAATGTAAATAAGTAATATTTTCTAAGCATACTTATGAGATATATGCAAATAAGATAAAAAGGCAAACATCTTTTGTGCACATTTGAATGCTGTAGGCTTGTCTTTTGAATCAGATTTATAATTTTTAAATTCTTATAGATATATCAGCATAAATTTTTCTTGGAAAAAGTGCTCATAAAAAACACTCAGCTCAAAATCACTGAAGTTATTTTCACCAGTCTGGGATCTGACAGTATCTACTTGTCTTAGTTCATATGACAGAACAGAGTTAGATTAATAACTCATATGATATGAGTTTTACAAGGTAACTGTAGAGACATTTTCAAACAATTTAAAATACAAAGAGAATATCAGCGCTATGTTGTACAGGAAGCTTTTAGGGTATATGAATGTACCTGTAATTATATTTTGTTCTTGTGTAGTACTTTAAGAAAACAAACAAACAAACAAACAAACAAACAAAAAGCTTCAAGGTGAGATTACAATACAAAATAAGAGAAAAATAAATAAAAAGCTGTTTCATTTTCTGGTGCTTTAATTATCAGTCAAGATAACAGTGAGTTACTAAAACACTACCAAAGAAACAATCAAGTACCAGAAAGCAAACAGGAAAAACTCATGTAAAGTCACACTGGCAGAGAAACACCAAGGTCAGTCAGTATAGGCTCTTTGTTTCAATGCTGAAGAATGGAAATAGCTAATTTGGATTTTTATTTATGATTTTTCTGCCATATGCAGAACATATAACAGTTAGAATTTCTTCATCCATTTCAGCAATTCTGTGTTGTCCCTTAAAGATCACTCATTTTTTTGGCATAATAACCAACCTCAGATTTAATCTAAATACAGTTTGGATTATCCTAATTATTTTTGTTAGTGAGGAGATTTTTTTAAAAGAAAAGTAATTTAACAAGGGCCATCTTATTCTTCTTCCATTTTGATCTTGAGCATGCTGTGACTTCACACTACAATATGTTTCTCGTGATGTTCAAAACTTCAGTGTATTACTCAATTTCTTTCTGCAGACCAGAGAGTTCATGTTCTTGTGGCAAATTCTGTCCCTCGTGGTGTCACTGGGGCTAGATCTTTACTTGGCCTGTGCAGCTGAAAAGGAGAGCTGAGAAATTAAGGTAGTCCAACCTCCCAGTTTAAACATTTGACATTTTTCTGTGTGTAGAATAACTTAATTCACAATGTGTTGTGGTCAAGTGCAAATAGGAGGATTTACTCATGACAGCCAAAGCAGACAACATGGTTGCAAATGTTTATAGAAGACAGAGATGTTGAAATGGAAGGAAGAAACCATATTTCGTCTGCTTACACTGGGGATACATGAGATGCACAGCTCTCTTTCACTTACCCGGCTGATTTTATGTCCTTTCTGAAAATGTGGCATTCAGGGCCATGGGGAGAGACACTTCCCTGTGAGAAATGTGCTGTCTGAGATTTCCATCAGAGAACACTTTCAGGAGCACTCTCAAAGAGCCACCTTCAGAGGTATATTCAGGTTCTCAGGTTCAATTCATGTGAGGCATGATATTTAACTGTTCACGACCACTAAAAGTGGTAGAAAGAGGGAGAAAAGTATAAGATGAAAGGAAAATAATTTTTTTTCTGTTGGCAGCAGTAATCTCTTCTGGTGAGGTAACTGCTTTTGAGATGGTAATCTTATCCCTTAGCACCCTGAGATAGCCACATTTGGTAAAAGTATATTTGCTCATACAGCTCATCTGCTTTTTGAAGTACTACCATGATTCCAAAAATTTGAAATTTTTTAATGAAGTATCACAACTATAAAAAATTATTAATTCATTAAAATGTCATATGTAATAATAAAGACAATCATAATAAGAAAAATAATTAGCAAATTGTGGGATTTTAAATAGCAAATTGCAGGGGATTCTATATGTCCTGAAAATTTACATTAAACTTAGCCATGCAACACATGTATCAAATATTTTACTCCTTGATGGTCTAAAATTATAGCATGCAGGCAGAAGCATTCATTCACCTCAAGAGATCGCTAGATTCAATCCAGATGTTGCATTATGAAGCCAAGAATCGATATAATGCTGAAATGATTGAACAGGGATGCCCCCTATAAATATGTAAACCATTGGAATCTGTTATATGAAGACCAGGTCCATTCTTCTGTGCAACAGTGATGAACCTCCCTTGCTACCATTGAGTTTACTTTCTTGCCATGATTGTCCAGTGCCTCTTGTCTTTCCCTTCTTAGTTCAAATAATGTCCTCTCGCCTATCCACATGTCTGGCCAGGAGATACACATTCCATCTACTACTTTCTGTTAGGGGGTTGGTTAAAAGCCCAGTCAGGATGCACACCCTTTTTTTTTATAACAGGGCACATTGCTGTTAAATAGCTGGCATGCTAGAGAAGATTTGCAGGCTGCACAAAGTCCTTGAGCTGTATGTTATGCAGGTCTGTTCTCCAACTCAGTTTTGTCTATTTCTCTATACATCAGTAGCAGGATATGGAACTGTGATCTCCTTTCTTATTTAAATATATTAATGTATTTAAAAGGCAGAGGACTTTTGAAAATCTTTATTTCATTGATATGTTATCACTTATTTTTAATACGAATTTTTATATATGGTAGTTAGTCATCTCAGAGTAAACAACAGATGTATACACCTATATTATGGTTTAACACTGACATTACTATTAAACAATAATAAGAAAACATGTCAGAAACTTTAGTGATTAATAAATATGACAAGAAGAAGAAACACTTGAAGTTCAGTTCTGCTTTAAAAAAAAATTACTGAAAAACGCACATACTGCTTTTCAGGACATTTTAAAATGTCAAAATTCCTGGTCAGACAAATATGTATTTGCTGCTATATATGAGAACTAATTTAGCACAGATTTGGTTTTTATTACTATTTTCTCCTATACCGTGCCTTCCCTTGCTCCTGGAGTAAACAAATACCGAAAAAAAAAAAAAAAGTTATTCTTACAGCAGCTCCAGCTATTACAAAAGTGTGCAGCTTTAGCACTGAATAAAAAGAAAGACTTTTTAACACTTGAATGAAAACAGATTTTCTTTGCATTCTAGAAGTTTTAAGTCTCGCTATTGCTCAAACCAATGTACAGCGTTACCTGTGAGGTATCAAACATGAGCTCCTACCTCTGTTAAAGTAGTTGAGTAGTTCAGTTCATGTCAGTAAAAACACAACAGTTGTGTGACTCCAATAAGGAGAAAAGTAACTTAGGCAAAAAGTGAGAGAATGGAGTTGATACGGATGACTGCAGCACCATATAAGAAACTGGTGCAGGGCCAGAGGACTGATCTGTCCGTCTCAGGCTATTGGGGGAGACGTACTGAAGCTTAACATATTAATAAAATTAATTTATTTTAAAAATAGGCATATTGCATAACATTAGCCTGGACAGGAGAAAATCAAGGCCATCATCCATCAGGATGGAAATAATTTTTTATAGCTGGTTGGAGATGATGGAAAACATTTCATAAATTATTGTGTGATAGATTACTGTCAACAAGATAGTCATGAGCATGACCTGAATTGTTTAATTGTGTGTATCAATCCACTAAGCAGCATGATTTAATACTTTCTAACATGCTGACTTTTTGTTCTCGGTAACCTCTAATAGAACTGCGATTTTAACTTGACTATCTGGGCAGGGGCAGCTCAGTGCACAGTATAGGGAAAACAATGAATCAGTATTTTAAAACTGTCTCTATATATCTGGATATACGTATACACAATATTGGATTTATTAATTGACAAAGATTGCAGGACTGTAGAGGCATGAAAAAATAAGCCTTGTTGACCGATGAAACATTTTATTCATTATAAGCAAGGAAAAAGAGTTTATTTTTCACTTTGCAACTAACAAACCACAACAGAGTGGTCTTAAGAAGGAGATATCAGGAAACCTTAGCTATGGAAAGATTAAAAACACCTTATCAGCAGTGTAAGGTGTTACTAACTTTTTTCCTGTCATCTACTCCATATTTGTATTCTTTCTGAGTGGTACAGTGCAGCATAAAAGTGTGTTGCAGGCAATTCTTTCAGAGTATGAGAAACATAAGTTCAGAGGGTAACTCGTTCGTCTGCACACACCCTTAATGCCTCTCAAGTTGTCCAAGTGAGGGATGCTTACAGATAAGACAAAAGCAAGTCCTATCACATCTGCAGCTGACTGCCGAAAACTTGCAGCCTGGAGCATGGACTAGCATCCATTTAGAGAAAGACTGGACCACAGAGATGTATACTTTCAGTAAATGAACTCCATGTTGTTTCATGTTCTAAAACACTCTGTATTTTTATGAATTTTTCATATAACTATGTTCCTCACTAATGGTTTTCCCTCATATGTCAGATTCCACGGATTCCAGGTTCCTAAAACACAAGAAAGCCTTTAGTATTATATCCTAAATCATGTATTGATACATCAATTACATTAAAACTATTTGATTTATGAGGAAAAAGCTATTCTTATCAAAATACAATTTCAAATCTTGCTTAAGTCTGTAAATAATTCCAAATTATAAGTGTAAAAACCACAACATTCTCACTAGCTTCTTATTGTTGTTCTCATTTTCGGCATATAGATTTATCTACTTCCAACTTCTGTGGAAAGTGCATCCAAAGAATAAATAATCATCCTTTTGTTCTGAATGTACACATTTGTGTACAGACTTTGAAGCACTTCAGCATTGCAGCTTTACTCTTGTGATCACTTATCATTCCCTTGCTTCTGGTGATGTTTATGATGGAACAAGGAAATGTCACTCTACCTCAAACACTGGATATGATAGTACCACTTATGAATGGGTATGATAGCACTACTGGTGAGTAACTAACTACTGTCAGCAAAGTTATCCACCTCTGCACAGCCTTTACCCCTTATCTGGAAGGGTAAGAAATAATTTAGAAAGTGTCACATCAAGGTTCCATCCTCAGACCAGTATTTAACTTATTAATCAATTACTTGGATGAAGGGGCAGATGCCTCCTCAGCAACGTCACTGATGACACAAAGCCAGGAGGAGTGGCCGATACCCCAGAGGGCTGTGCAGCCCTCAACAGGTTGGAGAGAAGGGCAGAGAAGAACTGTCTAAAATTTAACAAAGGCAAATGTGGGGAGGCTCCTGAACCTGAGGAATAATAATTCCATGCACCAGTACAGGCTGCTGGCAGCTCTCTCGAGAAGGACCTGGAGGTCCTGGTGGACAACAAGCTATCCATGAGACAGCACTGTGGCCAGGTGGCCAAGAAAACGAATGGTATCCTGGAGTGCATCAGGAAGATCATTGACAACAGATAGAGGGAGGAGATCCTGCCTGTCTGCTCAGCCCTTGTGAGGCCACATCTGGAGTGCTGTCTCCAGTTCTGTACTCAGCACAAGGGAGACACAGAGCTCCTGAACCAGGTGGAGGCCTACAAAGATGATTAAGATACTGGAGCATCTCTCTTACAAGAACAGGCTGAGGGAGCTGAGGTTCAGATGCAAGAAGACTGAGAGGGGCCTCATCAGTGTATATAAGTATGTGAAGGGAGGGTGTCAAGAGGATGGAGTCAGGCTCTTCTTGGTGGTACAAACCAATTCAAGACAATGGGCAGAAACTGATGGACAGGAATTTCCACCTGAACATGAGGAAGAATTTACTGTACAGGTGACCAAGCACTGGAACAGGTTGCCCAGAGAGGTTGTAGAATCTCCCACACTTGAGATATTCAAGAACTGTCTGGACACAATCCTGTGCCATATGCTCTAGGATCAACCTGCTTGATAAGGGATGTTGAACCAGCTGACACCCTATAGTCCCTTTCAACCTTACCCATTCTTTGATTCTGTGATTTTGTGAAATCAAATGAACATTGCCAAAAGAAGGATGATTTCATGAAGTCATCTTTGTTCAGCTGTACTCTGTTGTTATAACAGTTTTCATTGACTATTGAAAAGCTTTTATTTACTCTTTACCTGTGTACTTGATTACTGACTGGAAAAGAGCAGGTCTTGAACTTGAGCTGCAAGTGGCTTAAGCACTTAGGAGGATTGTACTGCATAAGTTAAGGTTGATTTAAATTTGTAAAAGGAGTTTTGAAGATGATAACATTTGTACAAGGAGTGTGAACAAGACTACTAAAGGCCATAGAAAGTTAAAATCTTTCCTGGCAAGATATTTTTAAATAAACATGGACAACAGGTTTCATGCTGAGGCTGCAAAATGTTTTTACTATACTCTAGGCAGTTCATACCGTTTCTATATTTCTCAAACTGTCTATTTTCATACGATACTATATATAACAAAATCTATATAGCTAGTTTGCATATATCTCTGCAGGTAATCCAAAGAAATTTATGTATGTTTTTTGCATGACTAGGTATATATATTAGAAAAGCTTATTAAAACCTAAAAATTTATTTGAAAGCAGGGCAACTAAAGAGTTAAAGGAAGTTAAAGTAATAAGTGATGGCAGTAATGAAAATTAAATACTTTATAAACTTTTTTCCAAAATAGTTCATAAGGATATGATGACATTGATAAAGATGATTATCCCATTTAAGAATGTTTTGCCAGAAATAACACTGCTGTGGTTGTCAGGCCTACTTGGTGAGGTACATATTAAGGATAGGATGGAATTCAGTTCACCTAATTTTGGCTGACTAGGAGATGAATGCATATGCCGATCTAAGTTATGACTGTCCACTATGGTGAACATCTTCAGAAGGCAGCTCACACCTCCTTTCTCTGATAGCTACTGGAGCTACCCTTCTTCCCTTGACCACAAGGCAAGCTTAGAAGTTGTATGCAAAGAAAATGCCTAATTTTCATATATAAAATTACATGAAATAAACACCATCTAGTGAAATATATTTTCCAAAATAAGAATTATCTTAACTAGTAGCTTATTAGTAGCCACATTTAAAACAGTAGGATGACTCAGGTGTTTTAAGTACATAGGTGCCTAAATATTTTGCTTGACCTTGGTTTAAATGTGCATGTTGCGAGCATCTTTCTCTTCCAGTTGCTGAAGTTTACCAACCCCAGACTGTTTTCAGTAGCTGCCATCCACTTAGTTTTCCTGGCTGAGCTGCCATTGAGATTGTTTTCTAGGCTATTAAAATTAAAATGAGCCAGCATAAACCATTGAAATAATAGATCGTTTCTGCTTGCCTGCTTTGCTAACTCAACTCACTTTGAAATAAATTAGGGAGTGATCACACAAGTAATTTAACCAGTGGATCTGGCAAGGCAGTATTCTCTGGCAAGAGGATGGCAACAAACAGTTGGGGGTTGGCTGAGGTTGGTAATCTCTTCAGCTGGTCCTGTGGGAGCAATAATGCAGAAACAATTACACAAAGCTCCAAACTGTATCTTCTTTCGAGGGCCATCATTTGTTTTCATCCAAGTAGTCTTCAGTCACCTCATTTACCACCAGAAATAATACTATGGTTTCCTATTTCTCATGTAAATATAGGCAAAAGAAAGACCTTCATACTCAAAGTAAATAAACCTCTCAGGATATGTGACACATTTAGACCCATTTGTGTCAAGAGTATGCTACTCTAAATCATAAGGAAACAAGCTTGCAATTTACAGATCAAATTTTTGCTGAAGTTTTTTATAGAAGTAGAATGTCTTGGAAATTCAAAATATCTGCTCTAATGAGGTATTATAGGAGAACCCCTAGAGTTAACATAGGCTCAGAGGAAGAAAAGAAAAGAAAAGAAAAAAAAGATTTACAAGTGTTTTTTGCTGTTGTCATCTTGGAAGCTGATGGGGGGGGGGAAATAATATTTTTTTTTAATTCCTGAGATATAATATGTTTAAATACTTAAGCTTATTCATCAAATAGTGTGCTAATAAGTCTATTGCTGGAAAACTTGTTCAAAAGGAAAAAAACTACAGTTTCTATGTTGGTAATCTAGTTGTTTGACATAACTCTTATTCTTAAAAGGAATCTAATTCTTAGACACAATAAAGATATTTTGCTGTTCAGCTCTCTTCTGCCCTTACAAGTGTCATCTTACCTTGCTGCTTTGTGAGTTACAGGAATATGATCTTTATGTGTGACCTGATCATCTATTAAAAAAAAAATGTGTCTGAAAATTTTCTTAAAAAAATTTTTGCTCAGGTTTGAAAGTTCATGAAATCTCATCTGTCAGTTGAGTTTAGCATGTGTCATTCTTTACATTTTAGATAATTCACAATGTTTTATATAACTGTAGCCTTGGATTTTTAAATAGTATTTCAATATGCAGTTGAGTTATACTTTTTAATGAATAAGTACATATGCCATTGCAAAAAATTTAGTAATCATTACTTCCATAGACATTTTCGCAAAATGATTGAAATTTTGAGACATTACGGATAAATTATTTGGCAGATCTTTAAAAGAAATTCTGCTTGACACAGCTCTGACACTACTTTAACACATTAAATCACTTCCACACTTCCAAGGTCATTACTTTTTCTATCACAGATTCATAAATATTCTCACAATTCTACCTAATTGCACAGAAAAGGTGAGCCGTGAGTTTACTCAAACTAATACTAACTTTTGCTAAATATTTTTAAATATATATCTTGTGAAGAGAGTTCATATAATTTTTTACTATTCTTCTATGATATAAGTTTTAAACTATTTCTAATTAATGTGAGCAATCAGAATGCCACTCTTTTCTTACTGTGGTGACTAGTCTTTGCTAATAATTGAATGGTAGCCTTAAACAAGGTGAGGTCATGAAGCTTATTTATCTGACACCACGAATTCTATGTAAGAGGGGAAAAGGATGGTTTTTTGCCCTCAGGCTATTAGTCATGGTCCATAGGTTCGTGGGAAAAATGTAGGAAGTCTCAAAAGTTTGTTCCTATTATTTCAAATTTTCTTAGACTTCATTTGAATCCCAAAGTGAATTTTCTATTATTCCTTTGAAGGGTGCATAGGAGGGTACCAACAGTCTTTGAGGAACAACACCTGCAGTTGCATTCAAAGGCATGACTTTTCCAAGCAATTTCTGATCTGCCTGGTATTGTCCCCAGGAAGGATAAAGGCCTAGGTTTTTTACCTGACTGGCAGAACATTCCATCACCAATAGAACTCTAAACGTTGTTTTAGAAGTAATGAGTCCTGCTGGTTTCATCCTGCAAGACCTTGAAATCCCACAGGGCAATGTGGTTAGAAATAAAACAGAAGGCTGAGGCTTTTAATGAGTTTCCTATCCACAGATGCCATCAAGCTTTTATACTATTCATTTTATTTCTACAGCTTCAACAAAGAAACCCAGAGTTGTGGGCAATACTCTGACAAGTGCAGTTCACAAACTTGGCAGAAATCTAGGCTTTAGACAATAAAAGATCATTGAAAGAAGTAAAAGAAAAAGCAAAATAATAAAAAAATTTAAAAAAAAGAAAAGAAAAGAAAAAAAGAACTTAAATATGGGATACTTTACTTACAAAAGACGAACATAGTGCAATTCAGACAAGTTAAACTGCTTGGAACATAGAATGAGGATATGACTTCAGGTTTCTGTGATGTTACAGAGGTTATGATGACAAAGAAAAGTGAACTGAATAGGGCCAGTGAGAGTTCAGTGTGCATTTTGGGGATGTCCTTCAAGCAACACTAAACTGATGATTCTCAAAATTTTCACTGTGTGTGGATCTGAACTATTTGAAGTCTTCCATACAGTTAGAGAAAATGAAGGATGTTAATGAAGAAGCAATGTCTTTCTTATGAGAAGATGAGGGTGAGAGCATCCGTGCCTATATACAAGAATATACAATATGCATGTTTGGGAGACACTACATTATGAACAAGTCTGTGTTGAATGCTCTTGTGAGGGTGGTCCAAATCAGTTCAAATGCCAGAAATTACTTTCATTGTAATATAGGAAGGGTTATTTTTCTTAGATTTCCAGTACAATTTTGCAATTTTTGGAGCTTTCACCAAAAGATATAGATCCAGTATAAACCTAATATTCACCAAGAACAGTTTTGCTTTTTGAGTTGTGCACATCACTGGTTTTTAGATGACAAAATTATTGATGACAAATAAAATTAAGCCTTTCTGAAACCAGTAACAGCATGGACTCCTTTGGTGCATGAAGTGCACTGATGTTATGCTCTAAATTTCAAGATTTGTCTTTGTTTTAGTTTTCACTGGTACAAGAAAAGATGCAATCTGCAAAAAAACTCTACAACTTGTGGACAGCTATCAGAACAGTTTACAAGTAGTCAGAATCTTCAGCATTAAATCCTTTAAATGGTATTTACTTCATATCTAGGTTTATATGTCTGTAATTTCGTCTGTGGACTGTAAACACTGAGTCAGGCTCGACCTATTGACTCAGTCATGGCCAAGTAGGTTGGAATAAAGAGATGAATTTGAATGCCTCAAATTTCTGTGTACATTCACGCTAAGATTTTTCTAGGGCTATCAGAAGCACTTACACGATCAGAATTTCTAGCTCCACATTTTGGCACTTCTCAAGTCTGAACATTTCTCCTTCTGTCCTCTATTAGTATCTTGGACTAATTTAACTGTACAATATTTAAGTTTTACTATTTAATATTGAAGGGATTCCATCCTCATTCTCTCTGTGAAATGACTCTTTTTTTTTTAAATATAAAGAAATTATATATTATTTGTGATGCTATCATAAAGACAGCATTTAGCAATTGGAGAATTGGCCTTTAAAGAATATATATTGTATATATTTGCTACATAATCATAAATGCATACACAGACATACATACATTCTCACATACATTATTACTATTACCTGACCTCTTTGTACAGAGCAAAATAATGCGGCATTGTAGTGTTTAACCTTTTTTAATGAAAACTTCCATCTGATTATGTATCTGACATATAATGCTTCCAGTAGTGACTAACCAGATATCTTCTGTTAATTACCAATATTCATTATGTATTACAGTTTTTAAAATAAAATTGAAATTACTTAATAAACAACTGGCATATTAAATATATAGCTTGCAGCTACACATTCTTACCACTTTTCCCTAAATACTTACTCCCATATTTCCCTCTGCAAGGCTCAATTTAACACCTTTTGAAATTAATTGGCACTTTTATAATGAAATTTTGGCATTTCTCAAATCTGAACATCTCTCCTCTGTTAGTATTTTATTAACAATGAGAAAACCATGCTTATTGATTGTAACACCTAGTTTTGTACCAAAGTCTAAAATTATATTCCAGACCTGTAACTGAATCTGCAGCATCATATGTGTCTACTCAGCACTCCAGTTCCTTCAAGTAGGCTCTGGTTTGGTATGGGGACCTTGAGAAAAATATTTAGTTTTGACAGTCTGGTATTTGGGGCACAGACCAATTTTCTAAACATAGTGCCTACTATAATTTGATAAAACCCTGAAAAAACTACTTAATATTTAGTAATGGGAATGAAGGAAAATAAGTAACAATGGTAAATGAATGTTCCACCTTAAGCTTATATGGTTGTTTATGGTAAAGCCACTAAAATTCTTTCTTCGTCTTTTAGTGCAGTTCACATTAAAAAAAGAAAAAAAAAATAATTAAAACATTAAAGAAGGTAGAATGGAAGGTTTTTTAAAAAATGTTGTAAAATATGGAGTTTTTTCTAGTTGAGTGCAAGTTTAAGTGCTAACTAGTATTTCGAGCACTTACCATGAGATATCGAACAGCATGTGCTTTCTATTTATATTGGTTACCAATCTCAGTATTCAGAGGAAGAGTGCATAAAGTTAACAAGCAATTATTTGGCAAATTAGTACTCAACAACCCTGAGTAAATAGGAAGTTTGAAACCTATCTGTTATACAGCTACTTTAATTTGCATAGCACACTGGTGTGTTTGCTTTGCAAATACTTTGCAATGAATCATCATTTGTACTATACAGTCCAAAGAAAAGCAATCAAAATTCACAGCAAGACAATGAAATTAATTATAACTGTTGAATTCTGTGGTGGTAATTCCTCCTCATGCAGGAAGATTAATTGCATTGCACTTTCCTTGCACTCCACTAAATGATCTGATGAATGTATAATCATTTACAGATTTTTCAAATGCTGAAAATTGATTACCTTTGATTAGCTCTGATCTGCACAAAGAGCTCTGACAGAGTATCAGTGAAACATTACAACATTACAGACAAAGTAACAAATGATTTAATTACCAGTGTGCTTATTAATGTTAGATTCCCTGCAGTGATCCTGGCAAATCAGGGACCTGTAATAGACCTGTGGGTTTTGCTGAATTCCATTAGGGTTTAAATAATATTTCTCACTATTTCTCAAATCCTTCTTTTCATAGCTTCTTAATAACTCTAATTAATTCTAATTTGCACAAAAATCCATTGCATCTCCATAAACTTTTAATTAGATGTAAAGTAAGATAAGTCACTGCTGTCAGAGACTGGGGAAAATGCAAACTGTGGCTTTATATGTTTCCAAATAAGTTTTTCATTAACAAAAGATATGTCTCTGTAAAGCTATTTAATGAAAGTTTAGAACTAATTTTGAATTAAGCATGTGTTTCAGCTATGCACTTTTAGTTGCAAACACAATAATAGTTGCTTACAGATGAAGCAAGTGAAAAAACAGGATGGTAAAATGTTTAGCTGACAAAATGGTAAACATAAATTTAATACTTTTTTTATGTATTGCCAATATATACATTCACTCATTTTGTTAATTGTGGTAGATAAAACACTCTGATTAAGCAGCTACACTGTACACTGAAAGACTATTTGAAAATGAAACAGCAAAGGAACACTAGCCCAGTTACAGACCATGCTGAATGTTGCTGGCACAAACAAATCAAGCTTTTCCATGCTTATGCTAGTGAACACTTAGATCAGTTCAGATTGGCAGCTTCTTTGGTTTTCCCTGGTTTTATGTCATTATATATGACATTAAATTATTATGAAGCAATGACAATGAAAACCCAGATGATCAGAGAAGTCAAACAGCTAAAATTAAGCTCTGTTTCTGCAAGTGTTTCTAAGAGAAAAAAATAAATGTAGGTAATTAAAAGCTTATTTAGCACTGAAGTACTAATACATAAACAACTTATAATAGTATTTTTGTATTTCAGTTGTGTAGGAAAGGAGGAACTGTAATACTGCAGGTGTTACTTTGTTATTCGTAATGCACAAGATGGAAAACTTAAAAATAGGGAATATTCAGCCCCCAGTGTGGATGATTACATTTATTACATTCACTGCTGTCAGCAGCTGAAAAGCTATCCATCACACTGAAACAGCGATGAGAGTCAGAAGTCTCTTTTTGTGGAGAAATATTGAAGTCAGATTGTTGATGTCAAAAGTCAAACTCTAGTTCAGCTATCTGTTTTATGAATCTGACTGAGACACATTGTGCCTGTGTTCAAACTGATATCTAGCAGAGCTCATTTTACCAAATGTGTGATTTAGAAGTCAGAAAAACATTCGTACTAGCAAAATATTAAGAGGAAACTGATAGGGCACTCAACAGCATTTATATTTAAATATCACCTCATTCAATAATAATGCAACATTTATTTTTTCACTGATGGTTAAAAACTTGTTGTGTATGATACAATGATGTTATTGTACTTGCATACAGTACAGTAACGACAAAAAATGTTTTATGTTCACAAAAGCATTTTAAATATGACCACTTTCACCACAGTAATGTAGACCTTTCTGTTGACATGGGAATAATTTTTTTTCAATTTATTTTGGATACACATAGACAAGCATACACACACAGTTGTGTTTATATATGAGGAATGATACATTCAACTAGTTTCAAAAGGCAAGTAGAAGACTTACATGGAGGTATACTGACATAAAGATGAAGCAGTACAATAGCTGAGTGAGAAAATCCAGTGTAGACATGATGAGAAAAAAAAAAAAAAAAAAAAAAAATTTTTTAAGCCCTTAAAGACTGATTACACGTACACCATTGGAATTATCTGTCTTTACCGACCACAGCTACCATTCATTGTACTTCAGTAGCATAAGAGGGATTCTTAGAAAAGCAATTCTGAATAAAAATATCTAAATGTATTTTCCACTCTGTCTAATTCCTCAGGTCTGACTTCTAAAAAAGTGAAATAAATCAACTGCTTCTTTTCATTTCATTAGAATTTTTAAAACAGAATTTTACAAATAATTGGGAGGAAAACAGGGTCCAGAAGATAAATTGTATTCCATTAAAAAGCACTAAAAATAAAACAAGAAATGTACTCACAGCTTGGAGAGTACTATTTAATATGAGTATCTTCAGTAGTTTACATCGAATATTTTAAAAGCGTTTCTTAAGGAAGGTGCTTTCTAGCTGAGAGAAAAACGTATGCGCTACACGTTATTGAACTTGCTACCGTCACTGCAGATTTTGTTCTGTTTAACAAAAACAAGCACAGTTTGTGAATTCAAGTCAGGGAGTTCCTTTTATTTTTGCTAATTTCACCATCCTTTCTCTTTTTAAGCACAGCCCTCAGGGTACATGATGTAATGGTCACCATTATAGTACAGAACAGGAAAAAAGGGTATCATGAAATGCAGAATTGAATGGTATTCTTAGAAAAGAAAAACGTATGCCAGATTTTTTCCAAGGGAACTCTACTCAAAAACAAACAAATATGCAGATACTGTAGAAAGCTTCTTGAATCATCATTAGTGGTTAGAAAAAAAAAATTGGCAGAAAGAAAGTGGACGGTTTAAAAAAAAAAAAAAAAGCAAGCCAAAATGGAAGGACTAATTCAATGATACCAGATGTAACACATGACTGTGGGGATTGAAGGGTCATGAGTTTGAGTCAAAACTCAACTTCGAGTTAATTGGCTGGCAGTGGGGCTGCACAAATTGCAGAGATAGAGTACTTGTTTCCTAGTGCAGTAGGTCAGCCTTCTTATGCATTTGCACTCTTTACATGGCATCCAAGAACTAACACTTTTATTTGCTAGAAAAGAGTTTTCTTGCTTGTCATCTTTTTAAGGAGAAGAAAAAGAACTGGCTGAGCATAAAACAGAATGACACATTTAAAAAGATTCAAAAGCTGCTCTGTCTTGAACTACATGTATTTCCTTGTTCGATTTTTTGTCTCTACAAACAATCAAGAAAACAAATGGTACACAGTAGTTTCAGGGAATATTTTAACCCAGTGTTATAAATTCATTGATATGAAACCCATATATGAAATATGTAATCTTAACATATTTTCCCTTTTAAAAGACCAATATAGTTCTTTCCACCTTATCCAAGTTGAAATGTTATTATGTTTAAAAGAGGAAAATAATTGCAGTTACTGACTTTGCTGGGGAAAAAAAAAAAATGTTCCTTAAAACATTTAAATGGGCAAGTGGGAAGAATTTTTTTTTTAAAAAAAAGCTTCTAGCTGTGTGTGTGGAAACTGGCTATGTGCCCGAGACGTACAGCAAAAAACAACATATGGAACTCACCAGTTCCTAAAATCCCTTTCCACAAAATTCATGCCACTCCTCACCACAATAAAATGACTCACAGAGGGGTGTGTTTTATGCCTCCCAGGCAGAAATCCATAGTCCACAATTAGTCTATCTATTGAAAGGCCAAAATACCTTATTGTTTTACTTGCTGTATAATTATCTGTTATGATGAACTGTGATTCTAAGGACTATTGTCCCGAGGCTTGGATCTGTGTGTGGAGCAGTTCCCTGGATGAGACCCAGGAGTGGACCTTCCATTTAGAATCCATGCCTGAGTGATTTCTCCAGTCTCTCCCTGACTGGCTGAAACAGGGACTGTTTCTGCATGATTTCTTGGGTTGATGAGAAGCAATTATGCCTTAAATGAAGTCATTCATGTCTGCCATTTTGTTTGCATATTTTTCAGCATTCACCTGTTATTAGACCTGTTTTTAAACTGTAAACTAGTTTCAAGTAGACTTTTGTGTCTAATGTGGTTTGGTAATCAGAAAAAAATATATATGTAATGTTTTCTTCACAAATCACTCAAGCAGGAAATCTAATAAAGTGATTTGGAAGTAAAATAGCATTTAAGAATTTCCCAGACATTACATTTCTGAAGTGACAATGTATAAAGATAATAATCTCGAGATATTAAGTAAGATTTTTAATGTATATTCTTTATTGTGTATTCTTTAAATAACCTTATGTGGAAGAGATTGCCAAAACAATTACTTTACACCATTTAAAGCTGGTAATACTGGTAGTGTAAACAAAATACTAGTTAATATTTAAGAATGTATTTGCATGTATGGGAAGATATTGTGTGCAATTTTTCATAATTCTTTTTGAAATGTATAATCCCTTTAAACAGCCAGATTTTTTTTACAAAGCATTTATTTCTGATAGCTCTTAAATTATTATAAAAATTCCTTCACTATGTATAGAATCTTCTAAGTAGTTAACAAATAATTTCCTGCTTTCATTCTCAGTGTCTGGTAAAGCTTTTCCACAAAGCAGTTTCCAAGGTGATGTTAGGTACAATGCTGATAAAAGGTAGCCATGCCATGAAAACAAATACTGTAGAAAGAGCTTTGTCAATTTGTATTAAGCTGGATATATTTTATGCTAATTTACCAAATCTTTTGTTGATTTGTCAGGCTTCTGAATGCTTTTTTTTTTTTTGTAATGAAGATGAGTGAATTTTGATAGATGCAATTTATGTCTGAGTATCTCCTCCCAAGAAACAAATTACTTTGTCACATTTTTCCTGATGGTAAATATAAAAGACAAAAAATATGTAGTCCTGACAGATCTTTATATAATTGTAAAGCTTAAAACACAAACCAATTTTCAGATATTTGAATGAACTGTATGTGCAGATCGCTGATTAAAACTGTAAATGTACTTAGAAAAAAAATCCTCTCTTCATATTGAATAATCCTTATAGCTAAATATAATGAAATTAAACTGACAATATAATCTTTTTTCTTTTTTAAGTTTATATAAAACATTGGAAGGAAGTTTTGAGTACTTTGAAGTGCATAATTTTTCAGAGTAGAAAAGGGTTTTTTATTGTTGTTGTGTGCTGTTTTTTTAGAAGAGACTTGTACTAAGGTGACCTCTACTGTTTAAAAAAAAGGCTTGCAAAAGCAGCCCTCTCCTAAATCATCCAACAATCTTAAATTGCCAAGACAGACATGGATACTGCTGTGCTTAAAACTATTTGCTTAATTCACTGCCATTTGGATTACTACAAATGATTTTAAGGTTTCTTTCTCATGCATTGGAAAGTTCCCCACCATTTACTTCCTAGCCATTTGCGTGCAAATTCTGCCTGTACTGGGATCTCTGCCATTAAATTTTCTTCACACTGAAGGGTTTTCTCCGCTCCTGGCGGGGCAAAGTCATGACCCAGAAAAAAATTGATTCATGAATTCTCAGGGTGCAACTAAAGAAGAGAGGAAATATGCCTTGGCTGAGCTCCTACTAGTGACAATTTAAAACCTGTAATTAGTTTGGATTCAAGCTGCAAAAGGAATCTGAATTTAAAATGCATTAATTCAAACTGATATATTAACTTTAACAAAGTAGATCGCTTATTATGTAGAATCATTATTACAGTCTGTTTTGCTAATTGTTGGATTCCAGACTTTGTTAACTTAGATTTTATTAGAAAATGCAAATAATTGCTGGTGAACACTTTATCTATGTGATGGTTTTCTTGGTGAAAAAGAACTTTTTATTGGGGTTAGTTAGCTTTAACACCTCAGTTATGGATTCTATTTTTGTAAATTCCCATCATCCACATGCTGCACAATGGCCGAGGCCACTTACCCCCTGCTGATATCAGGACCCCACATCCCCTTTAGCTAACTCCCTGACATTTCTATGAACTACACAGCTGAAATGTTATACAGTAATTAATGTTGATCCTAGCACACACACAGCCTCCAGTACAAATTAGGATAGAAAAGGTTATCATAATATTTTGCTAGACTGTTTGGTAGACTTGAATTGCTCCCTGTGGGGGACAAACAAGAAAAGATATTTTTAAGATTTGCATGCTGGAGGAGCATCCAGGTATTTTTATTCTGATAAAGTAAAAACTGCTTTGACCATTTGGTCTGGGAAATGTTAGTCTTGCTATTGGCATGTTCTGATACCTGCGCAGTTGCTTTCCCTTAGGAGCGGCTTGCTTGTGGTATATGTTTTTGCAAATGAAACAATGTATGGTGACTGAAACTCTTAACGAAAGCTCTCTTATCTTGTGGAGTTCAAATCCAGGTACAACCAGCAGCTGGATCTTCTCGGACTGTCAGTGGTGTCTGAAATACACTCAGAGACTAAATAATTTAGATTACACCATTCTGACCTGTATAATTGTTTAAATGAGTAATGCAGCCACTAACTGAAAGAGGTCAACCATCTGTAGAGGAAACATAGAATTTGGTTTCATTTCCAAACAAACTTTTGAAGCCCCATACTGTGGGAGGTAGGGAAAAGTCTGCTGACAGATCAATGGCTTATCTGCTACACCAAGGTTAAAACTTCTATCACTTGTAGAGAGCAATGTTAATAGAAAATGCTCCTGAGAGAGTAGGTTTAGCACAAATAAAACTTGATCCACTCAATATGCCATTAATTGCCTTTTTTTTTATTTTTTGTGGTTTACAATGAATGTACCTTAAGCAGTTGTGATTAGTATTGATGGATTCTCATTATTCATTGAGGGAGGCCACAAGCTTATTTAAATATTTTTGAAAAATTATATTCGTCACGGAATTGCTGAATAGCATATGGCTTGTCAGTTTTCTTTTTTAGGAAAGAAAAAACCTTAAAAAAATTGCTGTTAGGTTAGAAATTACAATTTCACATCCCTTCTGAAATTGCAAAGGGAACAGGTTCCTCATCCAAAAGCAGGTATTTGTGCATATGTATACAGAATTTTTTTATTTAGCATATAAAAATGCATAATATTTGCCTTTCTACTCACACCTTGAAATACCTATTTTCATTAGTAAAAAACGATTTTGCATGGCTAAGGGTATTTTTTTCAAATTTAAATCCAAGGTACAATTCACCTCACCAGCTTGTGCCTGGGAAATTCAATGTGAAACAACATTCCCAATGATGAATGTCCTCTCTGTAATTTTGAAAGCATATATAGTGGCATCAAAGTTTTTCCCAGCCATTTTCTGTCTTGCTTATTTTTTTAATTAGATAATATATTTTATATGCAGACTGATCTTTGCTTAACACTGCACAAGATTACAGCTCGACAAACGTATATTATTGAATGATGCCATTCATCACATTCAGAAACAGAAGTGAAGGCCAATTTCATTTAACAGACAGTGTGAGGATTGCTGCAGAATGCACAAATGGTACTTTGTAAATGTTGCCCCACTCATTTATTAAGGCTCTTTTAAAAGATAACTGTTCTTTAGAGACAGGAGGCAGAATCCAAGATTTCATACTGAAATTAAAAGAAATATGCTTTTCCATGAAAACATGCTCAGACCCATATAAGCTCATAGAAATCAATACAAACTGATGAGTATGGCAAAACCCCTATGACTTCTTCCCCAGTGGCGAAATTCCAATTTGTTCTTGTACAGATATATTTCTTTTATATATGGAACAAAATAAAGTTGGGGATTATCCCAAAGCAATGTTTACTAATTCTCCTGCAAAATTCTTACATAGTGATGCTAGGACAAAATTTCTCAAAACCCAGTATAATAATGATAAAAAAGAACCATGTCTGTGCCTTAAAAAATATTCAACCTTTTGAAATTGAGACCAGGTTACCAAGACCCTGACTATTCTAGTAGGAAATATTCATCACAGGTCAGCGAATTAACACGTCCTTTTTTTTTACTTTATCTTTCAACTCTTTGATGTGCAGTGCCCTACCCTGAAGAGGACTAAATTATGTCCCTTCTAAGATCGCTTTGTCACCAGATGCAGGTTTAAATATAGGAGCCATGTTCCTATATTCTCTAGCTTCTTGTTAAATATAACCAGATTATAACATTTTGTTAATTATAACAAAATGTATCAGAAAAATTTTGGCCCCTAGAGATATAGTGAGACAAAACAGAAAGGGATGATTTGAGAGTCAGTCAAGAACAAGAGCATGAGCTGTAAATCTCAGTCTTTCATAGGTGCCTATGTCAAGACTTTGGAGAATCTTGACAGCTCTATCACAAGGATAGTATAGCACAAGAAAGTCATATGAGGAACTGACTGGGAATAGGTGTATTCCAGATATGGACATACACACCTTGTTTTTGTAAGAGAATGACATTAATCTTGAAAATTTAAACTCAGAATCTTTCTACTGAAATTCAATTGTTCAAGAATTACAATGTAACAACTGAGTCACTGATCCATAAATATTACAACATCAATAACCCATATCTGACATTTCAGAGAAAGGTGAAATTCCAGTCACATGTCATTAGTTCATTTATGTGTCCTCCACTATCACCCAGGCCTCACATTAGCATAGTGCTATCTCAGGAATATTTGAGCCTTTTTAAATAGATCACTTTTCTGAAAAAGTTTTAGAAATGGGTTGTGGGATTTCAGCAATAGTTTTCATAAGATCATTTGAAATAGATATTCTGCCCATATATAGAGCAGATTTTTTTAGAATTACAATTTTGATTGTAGAAGTCTAAAATACTGCTTTATTAGCACAAATATGACATCATTTTTGTTACCATACATATTCTGTACTACAACACAGATTGAAAATTATGTAAATAACCAGATTCTGCTATTTATGTTGTCTTAAGTTAGAGTCAGTTGAGATAGCTGGATTTTAACTAGTGTGACTGTGAGCTTTTGTAGGTAAGCAGAAATAGTCTTCTGTTTAAAAGACTAAGCAGGAACTAAGCTCTTCAGGGAATTTGCAGAATTGCTGCCACACACTCTGAGTGCTTGACAGCTTGAACCACCAAAGCAAATGAGGTCTAAGGAATGGATACCCAGCAAGTATAAAAAGGCAGTATGATCTTCAAAATGGGCCTTGTAAGCCTAGTAAGGAGTGACAGATAATGACATTCAAGCAACAGATCTTCACTGCCTGTTTCTCATTCTTTTTTAAATTATCATGTTTCAATAGAGTAGACAGATAGATCCATAGAGGTACAAATTAGGACTGAAATTTACAATCCTCATAATGACATCTGTGAACATGAATTTCTTTAAAAGAGAGAGTTCCAAATATGGTGTTGAATTTTGGTAATTTGATCTTTTCCAAAAGCAGGAAGATTAATTGCAAATAAGTGGTAGATTTTGTTGTAAAGGGGCTTTTTGTGGGGTTTTGTTTGCTTGTTTTTCTTGGTAATGATGAACATAATAATGATACTATTATCTAAACTGATAACTAGTAGCCACAAATTTGATGCACTAAAATTCATTCTTAGAATATGATTGTTTTCTGGTGCAGGTAAGGGGAATTCTTCTGGAAGTTCCAAATAGAAAGCAGACTATTTAAAACAATATACTCATCTTTCAGTAGCAGAAGTACATGAGCAGATAAATAAAATTTATTCCATTTCATGGTACATTATTCCCTCCATAAGAATAGTGTACATGATTTCTGCCAGTTCTTGAATATGTGCATTCCTAAACTACGGTTTATGAACATCATGAGGAACACATGCAGTGCAGCTGATGTTTGTCATTATCTGTTTTATACATCATCAAAATCATGATGTAGGAGTGTCATGTTATGGTACTGTACTGCCATATTTAAAAGATGGATATTTGAAAAGATGGATCTTTTAGAATGTTTTAAAATATCCCCTAATCAATAAACCACTTTTCCCCATCCTGTTTAGATGGAAAATTTCAGGACATTGATGTAACATGATAAACTCAGTTTCACATCCCACCTAGAGCTCCTTCTTATTCCTATATGCTTACCTGTCAGATCATGTTATATGAAGAAACAGGACATGCAGACTGATAATTCAAGGTATTCACCAGCGTACTACCCACTTCATAGCTAGTTAGGGCATTTGCCACCTATTTTGTATTTTGAAAAGATAACTTTCTTTTAAAATGATGTGCAGAAATGCAAATTAAAATAGACTCATATAGTTGTGATGACACTTTTTCTATTTGTTACAGTCTTCGCAATATTTTGTATTTTTCTTCAAGCACAATTCTGGGGACATTTAAATATAAGGCATTAAACTGTCATTTAAAAAATGTGTTTTGGTGAAGCACTGGAAGGCCTAAAAGACTCAGGCGAGAGTAGGGAAATGAAAGGAACCAAAACTTTCTAGTTTCACACAAAATATTTTTATATAATTTTAATTTAATGTAATCATAGCACTGGATTATTGACAGTGTGTACTAAGGGTACAAAGTCCTGGAAAATGAAGATAGCACAATCTGCTCACATTGGTAAGATACCACTTATTTTTACATTATTTTATGCTGTAAAGATAAAAATGACTAAGATCCAGAGATTCTTTAAGAGTATACAATTTATTTAAAATCAATACAACATAAAAAAATAGAAATAATATTCTATTTCTAAGGGGAAGAAATGCTGTTTCATAATTGCAGTATACATATGTATTTACTACAGACAACACGCTTTCTCCTTTAAAGGATTTTAAGAACTGTTTAAGCCTCTTTTAAGTTACCAAACCTGGGACCTCTTGTACAAAACTGTGCCGTCACATCAGCATGTAAGTGCACTCTGCATAAAAAAAGATGGGGATTGATTTAGGCCACACTACGGAGCCAACCCCAGGCTGAGAGTAGCTTTATTCTCTGCTTGTTTTCTCAGCTTTTTATTCATTTGCAATGAGGGAATGTGGTGCTTTTTTGAAAATGACTCTCTTGATGAGGCCTCTGATTGTAAAGTACTTTCAAACTGGGAACTTCACCACCTTTGTTGCTGAGTGGATAACTTTTCCATTAAAAAATATGAACTTGCTTTCCACCAGCTCTTTTCCTCCTTTCTATTATTTTTCATGTGCATTGAAAGCAACTTTCCATACCAGAGCACTTACAGGAAGCTAGCAAAAAGATACCATGTTCCAGTGCAATGGCATGACAGCAACCAATATTTTCATTGCCAGATGGTACTAATAGAAGTTCTCTAAATGCAACTTGGGTGTTTATCTAATCCACTTCATCTCTGCAGATCTCTTATAGGTTTCCCTTCCCCAATTTCATCTTACAGTACCTGTACACCCAGCATGTAGATATGAAACAACTTGATGAATTTCAGTCACAAAAGTAACTGCCTTGATGATAGACTTTTAGTGAGAATTTGTCCCTGTAAATGCTATCATTTCTGCAGACTACTGCTCACTACCCACGGTACTTCCACTCTTCTGATGCTTCTGCCTAGACTCAGCCCACATTGACTTACCCTCTTGCTCTCTCTCTCTCAGAAATAGAGCCGTTTCCTTCCTCATGAAAATTGGGTGGTTTTTTCTCATTGTGATTTGGAATTCGCCTCTCCTATACACTAACTTCTTCCTACTATACTATGGCTGTAGCTGTCAGATCTTCAAATCAATGATAATTTACCAGTGAAAAAAAAAAAAAAGAGATAGATACTTAACATTTTAGCAAAAGTTTGGGCAATATTTAGCACTTGAGTGTTAACAGAAGTGAGAATTCAAATTGTCAGCACTTAGCACTTTCATTCATATTCACTAATCTCAGGAAATTATGTCCTGAGAAACCAGCACATACTTAAAATTAAAACAGGCTGTTTAAAAAGGAGTCTGCATGGCATCATATTTGTCGGTATTCAAAGTAGAGATTGATTATTTTTCTTTTTCATATTAGATTGGTAGTTGTATGTCTTAATAATTTATTGCCTCTTTGTTTGCAGCATCCCAGGACAGAATCTCTCACAACCCCTTATTGGAAGACATTACCGAACTCTGTCAAATTTGGATGTCAGATTATGTTATACATTATAAATTACAGCAGCAGATGTTCTTTGAAAAAGTTGTGGTTTCTTTAAATGATCTAGCTGATGCAACTCTTTGAGTCACTGTGGTGAGAGACAAAATTGATGACAGGCTGACTTAGTGGTGCACTTTTTAACCAACAGTTTGAAGAGATTAGAAGGTTGTCAGAAAGATATCAAGAGAGGTAAAGGGATTAATTTCAGAGGTAGTTTTAATTAAAAAATAGTGGCTAGCTTTCCTTGAAAACTCTTTTATAGCTGGGAGCACCTAAATGGAAAATTGGCTACAAAGAAAATTTTTCATTTAGTATTATTTTCATTTTTTTCCTTAGACAGATGATTTATGGATGCCCAGTAGCCTGTGAATTTTCTTGGAAAAATGTAGTGTGAACATTTCTTGGTGAGCATATTAATCAGTTAAGTTTCTTAAATATTTCTTCATCCCTGGAATGATTAAGCCTTAACAACAATAAAAGATGTCTATCAAGTCAATAGACAGGAATGTGTTTGGTTTGACAGATAAATATTTTAAATAAAATGTGAAATTGTCATTGAAGAAATAGCAATGAAGATAGAAAACTACAATTAAAATAATTTCTTTTTAAATCTGTTGCAAAGTAAATTAACGTGCAGGAAATGTTAATTAAAATATGTTTATAATTTCAAAAGAAAAAATGTTCTTATCAGAAAATGTTGGCATGGAAGATAGGATATAGATAATTGATAACATGTGATGCAAGACAGTGAAGCTTCCAATGGTGTAAACAAGCCATGCCTTAATAATAATATCTGCAGGTCCAGTGGTATTTTATGCCTACTCAAGCATAAAAAAAAGAGGACTGGGAACTTTTAGAGACTTTTACTCTTGGATGTTTCAATGTAGTATCTTAAATTGCATGATTCATTGTCCCAGGTACTACTCCCAGAACTACAGTTGTTCCTTTCCATTATAATAAATATGTTGTAGTTTTGCCAAAATTTAGCAAACTTACCTGAACCCTACCTAAATTTCTACCTGAAATTTGGCACTTCAGTATTTTGCTTCGAGCTATTTATATTTAATTATTTGTGCATGCATACATGCATGAGTGTGTTTAAAAAAAAAAAAAAAGAAAAGTAAAATAGAGTTGCTGTTTCTAAAACAAGTAGAAGGAAAAAACTCACAACAAGCAAAACAAGCCCCCATTTGGTTCATGTTAAAAAATTACGAAATTACTGTAATGCATTTGATCAGATGCTCTAGTACAGGGAAGGTCATGGTCCTGTCGAGTAACAAGCAACAAACATTGATGTACACATTGAAATTGGTTTAAAATTAACACCATTGCAAGATTGTGAGAAAAATCTGAGTTCGCATGTAATCAGAGTTCTTCTCTCTGGGAAGTCCATCTCCCATCTGAGAAAAGACCTTGGCCTTCCAGATCTCTAAGTATTGTCCCCTTTTGTTTGGCAGGCAGTGGGTATGGTGGGCAGAGGTAGGTATGGCCTGCTTAAGCAAGCATTTGCCCAGAATATGCAGAAATCTAGCTAAAAATCAGAGGAAGGTAGCAGAATCTTGAGCAACACATTTACAGGGGGGAATAGGATCAGTATGAAGATACTAGAGAATTGCAAAAGGAGGGCTGAAGGAAGAAGTGGGTTGGGCATGACCAGGAAAGGCAGAGTAAACTGATCATTATGTTCTACAATTAGGGTTGAAAACAGATGTCCAGAGAGCCTCACTCTCCTGCAGTTAAAAAGTATGTATGACATTAATAATTTCATACATGGACCAGAGTTGGTCCACATAAAGAGTAGTTATTGAGTTGGCATCTGAAACCATAAATTCTGTAGGTTCAGAAGTCTTCCTCTTGACTTGAAAGTCTTTTATTTTTAATTTGAAACCGTTCAAAATATGAGATTTTTTTTCTCAGCTAATGACTCAAAATAAATAAAGATACTGTATTTTCTAAAATATTGCAAATAATGTGGCCAGTCTTCGCGAACGAAGATCTGGGAAAGGTCTTTTTACCTTTCAAGCCTGCGCAATGGATTTTTTAGG
>JAWWLV010000179.1:35818737-35837697 GCA_035041135.1 Platyrinchus mystaceus
TGTTTAGAGTGACCTTCTCTTAGATGGATGGCCTTAGGGGCTGACGAGCTCCATCTACCCAGGGGAGTATCCCTGAAGCAGGATCGGGAGTTGAACCTGCGACCTCAGCGCTGAGAGCTCAGCATCTTAACCGCTAGACCACCAGGGGTCCCCATTGCAAATAATACTTTGGTATAAATGCATAATGACACAGGCCTTCACTAGATGATCCTATTTGATTTCTTCCAGAGTAGCCAGATCTCTTTCAGTTAAACCAGTAATTTCTCTATGCCCCAGGCTGTCATCTGCAGAAGAGGGATAATAACACCATCTATCTTCACAGAACTTTGTGAAGATAATTAATTAACTTCTTATAGCATTCAGATGCCATAGTAAGTGTATCAAAATTAGAAGAAGAAATCTGTGTTGCATACTAACAGAAAAAAGAGATCACACTTCGAATAGTTGGTCAAATATTGAATAACTAACCATTCATCAAAAGAGGCAGAGACTACAAAAATAGATAGGCTCCAGTAAAGAACCATAATTGTGATACATGCATAAAGGGGCCAAATTAACAGTGTTGAAACTATGCTCAGTTTTAGCATTAGAAGAATTTGATTACCTTTGTATAATCTCTTTGTAAAACCTCGAGGGTATTATTCTATACTTCTGTCTCTGTATGAAGAACATATATGACCCACTATAGTAGCGTAAATGCTTTGAAATCATCCTTTTATGTATGTTTACATCATATTCCCATGAGTTCAGAAAGGACTATCTCTATGCTTTTACTTTTTTAAAGTTACATATGAATATTCTATAAAGCACAAAACTTAGTCTGTCCTTCATTTTCCAGTTTTTATTCAATCCATCAATCGCACTTCATTAGCTGTTTGTCCCTATTTTAAAGGTGTGTAATGTAAGAAATAGAATAAGAAAATAGAGGGTTGAAAGGTAAAGTATTAATACTAAGTAAGGAACAGCCATATGGGAATTGTAAAGTATTCCCTGGGCCCTATCTAGGAAGTGATGCAATGCTTTCTGTTCCAGTCCATGTTCATGCATGCATGTAGTTCATTTAACTGTAAAAAAAAAAAAAGGAGAGTGAGAGGTAGGCTTATTTATCTATATACTGGTGCCCTATGCTTAAACACAAAAGATGGCAAAGTGTACCATTAAGTATGTTTGAAATAATGCAGCTGGAAGAAGAAGAGTGCTCTTTCTAATAGTATATCTGTATTCCCACAATTATCATCTTCCGAGATCTCCTACTACCATGCAGCAACTACAGCTACTCTTTGAAGTTTTCATTAATGCAGGATTTAGCAAACTTATTTGGCATAAATTCTATTGTTCTTTTTTTATGCTTGTATAATGCAACCTCTTTTGCATCCTGCCACAATTCGCCACAAAGACAATGTAAATGACTGCAGTGTGAAAGCAAGTATAATCTTTTAGTTCACTAACCAATAGATTATTTAGATCTCAACATTACTTAATCACATTCAAATTACAACAGAGTGGAGTAATAAATAGGACTTTCAAATATTTTGGCAGAACACATGCTCTCCCATCCATTATACCTCCCAGAGTGCTCCTATAGGGCTGTCCCCTATGCTGTACTATTAACCACATCTAAGCAGAGGTTGTGCTAATTCAGAAACACACTCAGAGGCATACTCAGAATCATGAGCTGGCTCAGGGCCCCCAAACCTATGCTGTGACACCACCCTACCACCAATGACATTACTATCATTACCACTTACTGTTCCTGATATTTTCATACCACCTGATTTCACATACTGCTCAGTATTTTTTAGCACTCATCATCCAAATGCTGTAAAAACCATCATCAAAGTGCTTCAAAATATATATGCAATATACATATATATATCCCCACACTACCCACAAAGGAGTAGCAGAGCTGTAGGCAAGCAAAACTGAGACAGCCAAGACAGAGTGACTGAGCAGAAGGCTGGGATGCAGAGTAAGAGTCCAGAATATTCCTCTTGAAAGCAGAGATCAGACATAGCCATGGGTTAGGCAAATCCTTGGCCACAACAGTCTGTAAGAGTGCGAAGAGCATTCTTATTCTTGTACTTGCTAGAAATCTGTCCAATATCATTGAATAGGACTGAAACCTTCATTTCATACCTGGCAATAAGACTTAGAAATATCTCCCCTGTTAATTTTGTGAGTAACTTTAAAATTTCAAGTACTGCAGCTAGTCCTAAATTAATAGGCTTGATATAAAATCCAGATATTTGAAATACTGCCAGCAGATTATTTTGCATGGAAATTTAGTGTACTGTGTCCACTACTTGAGATTGTTTAGTCTAAGCTCTAACAGACATAAAATATAATGTGATAAATTTGTCTAGAATATATGGTATACAACCACCTCTTGGTGTTTGAAGGCACAAGGGGGTTGAATGTGTACATGTATGTAAGACCTTACACTTTAGACCTACCACAAAAAAATCAGGGCCTGCTACTCAAGGAATCTGCATTTAAATTGAAACTGCTTACTCAGGTTTTTTGCTATAACATCTATTGTAACTGGAAATTTCTAGGGATATTACATTAATCTGGTTCACTGGTGATACACATTTATATTATTAGGACTTTAGCAAATGTACCCCAGAATAAAAAGATAATATTAAAAAAAAAAACCCAAAACAAACAAAATTTTGCCTCCTTCATGTTACAGTGCTGTTTAAAGGATAACATAAACTACTTTTTTTTCTTTTTCTTTTAATGGTGTATGACAGAAACAGATCCAAAAGGAGTTTATGTGGAACGTAGTGTTCCTTAAAGGTTTCCACAATTCAGGTATAGACATCTTTTCCATTCTTTTAAAAATTAAATTGGGGGTAGGAGTGTTGTGGCATTTTAATTTGTTATGGTCATAACAGGTGCAAGCAAGAGAAAAAAAAACTTGTATAATTATCTAAGCATGTTCAGTGTAAAATTTTCCACAGAATTTTCAGTACGCTCATATTAAATTGCTATGTAATTAACAAAATATGACATGGCTTTACTTCTGAAAGCTCAGCAACCATGATGGGTTCAACTCTGAAATCTTAGTAGCTACCTTTCTATAACTCAAGTGACCCTTATTGTCCCCACTACACCATAATCAAAATGCAAAGCAACAAGAGTACCTAATATTAACTGGGAATCTGTTTCACTAACCATAGACTCGCTTTTTAAAAATTTCTGTGGGAAAACCAAAGATGTCAAGTGCAAGAGGGCGAGAAGTGAGGATCTATCAGATTCTGCATCCAAAGCAAGGAGTCTGTCTTGAGCAACTTCCTAGCCTAGAAATCAATTTCCAGTAGCCAGCAACAGCAGTTTTGTAAGTCTACAGTAACACAGGATGCTACTGCATGTTTTCTGTTCAGAAACAGTAAGTCTGCTTCAACTGGGTTTTAAATGTCTTCCTAGTCCTGACATTATCCTAGCTGCAGGCTTTGTTGAATCAAATGGTGTTTATTTTGAAACTGACATGTTAATTACCGTAATCTGACTGCTCCTTGTAGGTCATTATCTCACCAGCAATGTACTGACCACTATACAAAAAGGTGGAAAGAGTAAAGAACGTTTATATGATATGTTAAAGTCATGCAGTTTTGTTTGAATTACTGTGAAAGTTGTATTCATGTTTCTGTTTTCAGCTCCACTCATCAGTTGTTTGTAACTATGCTAGAAAAGATTCTCTTCTGGCTGGAGCCCAGCAGATTGGTGCTCAGCTTGAGAGGAACAGTATTATTTAACTTTGAAAATATTTATTGATTCATGTTTTAATTAGCAGTAAAAAGCAATTTGTTTATTTTCAGAACATTTTCCCCCTCACATTTAAGGGCAAATTCTACTCGTTTTTGTGTTTCACTTGCATAAAGGTGACATTTTCATAGATGCTTGCTTGGCACAAGGCAGAATCATGTACTTGGTATCCTGCCCTTGCTTTTTGAAAGATCCAGAATTGGCAGCTATGGTTATGCGTAGGGGGTTTTTGCTCTCTCTATAATTTGCTACCCAGATCAAATATGGAAATTTTTAACCCATATTTTATGGCTTTACTGCATTTTTGCATTTGTAGGTGTTTTTCCTGTAATATGCTTTGTTCTGACATTTAAACACAGAACCGATAGGTTTAAAATGCTTATGCCTAAAATACTATTCATCATGTTTCTAAGTTTGTACAGTGCATTCCAATGAATAGTTAACATTTTGGATCCCAAAATAATCTCTACAAAGCACCATTTCATGTAGAAGCCAGGAAAAATGGTGGCAAGTAAATCCAGGTTTAAATGATACAGCATTATGATCCAAAATCATGCACCTCATCTATCTCAGCAGCATTCAGATAAGAAACTTTTAACAGTGTCACTAATGTTACTGGTACTTGTAATGAATATAAAGCACTGATAGAAAGTATTAATTATTATCATTGCAGGCTTGAAAGTTGAAGCAGTGTTATTTTATATCACAAATGCTTTAAGCATCCAACACTGCTTCTGAAACGTTAGAACTGGGCAAAATACTCATGAGGAAGGTATTATTTATTTGTTTTCAACAACAGCAAAAAAAACCACACCTGTTTTCCAACGTGCAATTGATTCAGAAGAAAATAATGACATTTTCAGAATAGCGACATTTCATTATTCATGATGTGGTTATTTCCAGAAACTTGAGAAATATGTCCTTCCGTACCCATATTTTCACTCATGAACATTTAAACAACCTTAATGAACTATATGGACAGTGGAAGCTAGCAAGTGTTTGCACACTACAGTCATTCTTATCCGACAAATATTTTTAACCATTCTTTATTCACTGGAAAACTGATGCTCAGACAAGTGAAGGAATGTGCTTTGTATATCACAAGTACAAGCACTAATATCTTGTGTTGTGTTGTTGCAGTCCACATCTAACTATGTTGTTTCTTTGCAGATTGTTTCACATGTGGAGGAGGGGAAAGAAAAGTTGATATGTATGCCCACTCTCTAAACTACAACATGCTGCATTAATTCACTGGTGGATATTGAAGTACATGTATTAGGACGGGAAATGCAAGGCTTCATTTTGCTGACCACCTCCCCTGATGGGGTGTTAATCTCTGGCAGCGAAACACAGCAGCTAAAGAGGGGTAATAAAGTTTCTTCCTTTCCCCCGTTATGATAAAGAATAACAGATAACAACACAAGGTTCGCCTGGACAGCTGTTTACAGAGCAGGTGTTAGGTGAGTTGAATGCCACACTCAGAGTGCCTGCAAAAAACTCTAGCAACTATGGGTCCATGTCTGAGAAATCACCATCCTCAAAGGCCCTTTTACAGGAGAGGATTATCTTGGCAACAAAGATGCCAGAATGGCTGATGTATCTTCTCAACTATCACTGTGACTTCTACAAGAGAATGCAGAGCAAAAACCAGATGACAGTCTTCAGAGATCCTATACTCATAAACAGTGGTCTAATTGTCAGTAATACCTTTTAGCTCATGCAATTAGTCACAAGTCTTTAGTGGTTTGCTGAAAAAAAGTTTGTGAGTTTGAATTAATTCATTAATATATTACTCTCATTTTGACCCACTGGGTGAGAATCCCAGTGAAACAAATCAGTCCCCTCAAAATTCTTTAGATTCAACTTATATTTCTTTTTCATAGAGAGAGGGAAAAGAAATTAAAAAGAATGTTGCTATTTTCCTGATCTGGAAGGACAATAACGCCTTTCAAGACCTTCCCTTGCTCATCTCCCCACTTCTACCTCAGATATTTCTAACATTCTGTTGCTACCTTTGTCTAGCAGAGAGGTTCCAAAACTGCCATTCAAAGTGTTTCTCTCCCCACAGATGGGAGCAGAACTATTATCCATAGCATCACCAATCTTTGTCAGCCAATCTGTCAGCTATGAAGTCATAAATTATAGCATCCAAAAATTCTTTCTGTTCATACTTCTTCACAATTATTTAAAAAAATATTTTAAAAATATTTATTTCAATCAATATAAACAAAAGTCTGCATTTAGCACTTCTTACAGTGAGATTCCTCTTATTCCACCATGAATCTCTAATTGCGGCAATGGAAGGGCATTATCATGGGGATTAGAACATGTCTGACTAGAAACAAATACCATGATTTACAGTTTATGGTTTCCTCTAAGTAAAGAGTTTAGATGAGAGAAATGGTTATTTTGTATCTGAATGTTGTTTTAGCCATGCTGTGTAATTCCATGCAGTTGCACATCTAATAAACACACAAAAAAAAGCAAACAATTTTAACCTGCAGGCCTATACATACAGGCTATGTCTCCACTAGTGCCAAAGTTTATGTTCTGTTACTGCTGCCTTCTTGGAAAGAAACTTCAGAATCACCAAGTCCATCACAATGCCACCATGCAGACAAAAAATCTATATATCTGCATTTATCAAGCCCTTAAAGCTGGCTAAGCAGCTTGCCTGCACTGCACTACAGGCAGGGTGTTCTTGATATTCACACGTGCTCCTGAATTGTTTGGGACATCTCTCTGTACTTCGTCTGTCTACACTAATCAAGGCAATTAATCCCTTCCTGTGAGATCTGCCCCCACCCATCCCAGTAGTTCTCTTCACCAGCTTTGGTATGAGTTTATCTTCAGTGAATACAGATGACCACAACAACTACAGTAGTAAAATGATCCTACCAATTTCTTGTGCAATGGCATTAGCAAGTACACAGCTCTTCTGGACATACTTTGATTAATTCAAAGTTAGTAAAGTAGAGGACTGTCTTTGCTTTTTAATCTACCCTTTGGCAATGAACATGAGTCAAATACATCTAAGAAGTGCTTCTCTCCATTATTTTTTTCCAGATAATGATTAATCATGCATATTTCATCACATTTCTTTAATTTCACTTGTTAGTGATGCCTTCCTGTGGAACATTTTGATTATGACTCTCTGTCTTGTGTCATCAGAAAATTTCAAAACAAAATTTATTTTTTTAGTCACTGTTATTAGTGAAAATACTAAGTAGCATCAGATCCCCCTCAAGTCTCAGTCAAAACTGGTAATCTAAAAGTTTAACCATTTGTTTTCAGTCCAGCTCATTCTTGTCTCTCTTTTAGTAATGCTACACCGCTTTTACTCATTTTCCCCTTATCATGTCTGTCCAGTTAAGATAATCACTCGTTAAGATGACCTTAGGTGAATTATATAATCTGCTACAATGCCATGTGAAAATGAGCGTGATGACTTGTTGAAATGCAGTGGCTTGAAGAACGTCTGCACTGTCCTTGTGCCCCACTGACCGTACTTGTTTTCTCAAGTCCTAGAAGCCATTGCTTTCCTCTCTCTACATTCTCTTTTTCTGTTGTTTTTCATATAATTATCATTAGACCTCTTTCACTCTTCTAGAGTGTTAAACTCTGTCTTCTCGGTGCATTCTTCCCGATCCTAGTCCCATTTCCTTTCCTAGACGAACTCTAGACTTTGCCTTTTATTGAACCCTGTAGCCTGCTTAAAAGTTTATTTATGTCCCAGACTTTTATACCACAGAGAAACAAATTATTCACCAAGTTTCTCTTCTGATATTAATGATATCTGAATTTCATTTATGAAGTAATATACCTGAAGACTACATGCATTCAAGGTCCTCTGAGATTGGGATTAGCTCCTTGTAGCACAAGTATTTTAGGACTATGATAACTTTATCAAATTTATGTCATTTACAAAAAAACATAAATGCTATAAAAATTCTGAAAGAAAAATCCTGGTTATTTCTTAAGTCTGTAAATCTTTGGCCTCTTGGATTTATGCAATGAAGAAGGAAAAAATGCAGATTTTCAATTGTCTGCATATGTTTATATAAAGGTAACGCTTGCATGCATGGGTATATATATGTATGCACATACATATATTTAAAATTATAGATGTCTGTGAATCTATAATATTCTTAAACTAGTTACTCCAAAGCAGTCAGTATGTATAATACAGATTACCATGAGGTATCACACAGCATTTAGAGAACCAAGGAAGAGACTGCTATATAATTCACAGCTCTAAAAGTTTATGTAGCCAAAGAAAGAAAAGATCAGCTCTAACTATTGGTTTTTTTTAATTTTTATTTATTTATCTGTTGAATATAGTTGCAATATTGAAGCATGGCCTCTGGAAGAATGGTTTTAATAAGAGTAAATTAAATATAGTTCAAGTAAAATTTTTACCAATTATGTGCATGGTCATCAAGAAGACACTTCAGAAATTGTGTCTTTTTTCTGCTACCAGTAATGTCTTTGTGTCAGTGAATTGGGGTTTTTTTCTGCAATACAGAAAATATTGTTTTATCATGTAATTCCTTATTCTAGCTTAAATATAACACTGTTGGTGATCTGATCTGTTGATGATCTGGTGCCCAAGGTAGCCACTCACCTCCTCTTTTTTACTGAAATAACAGCTGAAAACACCTGAACCTTCAGGGTGAAGTAGAAAAACAAAGCATTGGCAGCAGTAACCCCTTATTCGGAGGCATATTTCATGCAATGCTCTAACAGGATGGTTCTCCTGAACTTCAAGGCATTAAAAGTGTTAACTATAAACTTCTCAGAGACATCTAAATGAAGATTGCAGCTGTAATTAGAAGATTTCAAGTATATGGTTTCTGTTATTTTGTATTTCTCTTACACAGTCAATATACTTATTGTGGTTTCTTTTGACTTGGAAACTGATTTATACTATATAAGTTAAACTTTTTTAGCCAATGTAGAACATTTGGAGGAATATCTATATTCACTCACAAGGTATAGAGGTGACTGAAAACATAGTGCAATGACATGGACTACTATAGTGTGATTGTATCATAAAAGCGTGAAACAAATGGAAGGCATAGAAATATTTTGAACTTGCACTGAACTACAATCTGAAAGCCTTGGCTTACAAATACATACAAAAATGCTGCTTTGCAATAAACAAAGTAAACTTTTTCAAAAGAAAAAAAAAGTGTGGAAAAGAAAGAGCATGCAATATACCCACATTACTAAAAAAGTATGATTTTCTTGTTACTAAATATAGGGCAATTCTCTCAGCAAGGTTTCCGACTTAAATGTATTTTTACCCATGACTGTGATCTGTTTAGAATAAAAGTTGGATGTTAAAGTTAGAACAACAATATGAAATTTAAAACAGATGTTTTCTAAAATAATGTTTTTCTTTTATTTATTTACTGAAACCTACCAACTTTGAACTAAGAAGAGTGCAAATACCAACCCAAAGAGAACCTTTGTTCTTTTACTGATCTTTAGGCCTTTTGTCTTAATGTTGCAAATATTTTTCACCCTGCATTTTCTTTCCATTTAACTCGTCTATTGATAAATAAAGCTCAAGTTACCACAGTATTTAATCATTATTATCAAATCTGGAATTTACTTTAAATAGTTTCCTGTCTAACACATGTGTCTTTGGGATTTCAGTTCTATTTTATACAGTTCTTACTGACAAGATCTCTATTTTGGGAGTACTGGGCCAAAATGACATTCTTCTTGATAAAGAAGGTACATCTAAAGATGTTATTTCATTATGAAATATAGCCACATGTGAAATGCAGAGTTTTGTATATTCACTTAAGCCAATAATCAAAATTGGTTAATAATGATTTTATAACTATTTAAGTAAATTTATATCCTGGACCTTCTTATACATTTTGAATACTGCAACAGCTTTTACTATCTGACCCCTAACTATTTCTTCAAAGTCTCCATCATTTTATTAGACTATTTCTTATTATATTCATTGGAAGGCAACTATTTAATAATATAAATTAACATGTCTTCCAGCACGAAAGATAAAACCATCTTTAAAAAACTCCAGGAATGCTTAATTTTTATTCTGTTGTAGTAGTCTTAAAAAGAACTAGCTTCTTCTTCCAACTATATATTATATATTTGTAAAATGATGAAAGAAAGCAAGGAATGTTTACTCCTTTTTTTTCCTTTTCTCATTACATTTTTTTCCATGATGGTGTGAAAATTCATGCTATCTGATATATATAATGCAGTAAATTAATTCTAGAGAATTATATTGGTCATCACTCTTTCTTCCCTCTTTGTGATTAAAATCTCATTTTACATCAAAGCTTTCCATTTTTAAAAGTAGTGATTTAGTTTTCATAGCAATATGATGTCGTTCACAACACTTCTCAGAATTCCCATAGTGAATGTAGAAATATGTCTTGAGTTAGTCCATAAATGCCCTCTGCTGTCTGTCTCAAAAAGTGCAAGCAATTTTTCCTTTAATATTTTTTTTTTCAATAACCAACGTGGTAGTTCAGCCAACAAAGGTTGAACTCATAGCAGAAAATAAGCAAACAGGAATTTTAGAGATCAAACTTCTGTGCATAGCAAGTTTTCTTTAAATTCTGTTTCTTTGTCAAGCCTAAGGTTTTAAGGGAAGTAATGGCAAACCTAACCTGATCCAACTCAGTTCTATGGTCTTAAATTCTGTCAGAAGATAAACGTGATAGATAACTTTAATTTATTTAAATAACAATTTGAAAAGCAGAGATAAGGCCAACAGATCAAAGAGCAAGCAATGCTATGAATTTAGAAATCAGAAAAATTGTCCATAAAATAAACCTTTAAACATTTTTGAACTATAAAAAGGTTTACATAAAGGTCAGACTAGTAAATTGAACAGAAACTACTTTCCTCAAAACTTTGCGTAAACTATAAAATTATTTACACATATTAGAACCTACTAATTTTCTTTAGCTAATAAATTTGACTATGTATTATAAAACATTGTTCCTTAGGCTGCAACAAAATTACTGAATTTGATAAATTTGATGCCATTTCATCACCAGTGCATAGAGAGTAGTTAAAGTCAGAGTTGGTTCTTACAGTGTCTAGACTTCATCTCATGGATTTTATCAACCTAATATAAATAAATAAAGATTTGAAAATGTCATTTGAAAAACCTGTAGGATTGATAGAAAACTCTCCAGCTTACAAGGATCACAGAATATTCAGAGTTGGAAAGGACCCACAAGGATCATTGGGTCCAACGCGTAAGTGAATGGCCCCTATAGGAATCAAACCCACAACCCACAGACATTATTTACACTGTGTTCAAACCCATATGCACTGCATACTATTTGATTTTCTCACTCAATTGAAAATTTTCCTTGGAAGGGTTCCTTTAGTTGATATTCAAGGCTATTCCAGAAATATTTCTGAGAGAAGGTCAAGATAAGCTTTTCCAGTTTAAAAAGTCTGAAGATGCACAGAGTGAAGACAACAGCTCACAACTGTCAGTAAGGAAAACTAAGAATTTTAGAAGTTGGAAAGGTAAGGGTAGGAAAATATATCATTACCCACCTGACGGCCTAGTAAGAAAAAATATAATTTACTGTCTCAGACATTCAGTGGAACGTATCAGGTCAATAAATACGTACATTCTAACCAATCACTGCATGCCCTAATAGAAAATTTAAAAAAAAAAAAAAAAAAAAAATCAGATTGTTCTATCCTCATTGAATATTTTTTCTTACGAGCATTAGACATGTAATTTAAAACAATATAAAGCACTTTGTATTTACTGTGTCTAAAAGAAGATAGCCTGAGTGTATCAAGAAACATTCCTTCGATTAGCTCATGGAATGCTCTTGTAGTAGTTGGTTTGATCCAAAATATCTGTATTGAAAAATAATCTCAAGTAATGATAGACTTAACTCCATTACCATAACACAAGCGAATGTGATAGAATAAATACATAAACAAAGAAAAAGCCATACCTTGCAATTCAATTCTCTTTGGGCAATCTAGGCAAGAACAAAAAACAAAAAAAAAACAAAACAAAACAAAACAAAACAAAACTTTTTTTCCATGAGTTAGCAAAAAAATTCTCAGCTTTTACAACACTTTGATAATATACCAAGAGAATACAATTTCCTACATTATCTCACATGCATTATTAAACAGTGAAAATCATGTGTGAATAAAGTCATCCTAACTGTGTCAACAACTTAATCTCAAAAAAAAAAGGGTTTGATTTTTACTGTGGGGGACAATATACCAAATCCTGATGTTTTCTAAAATACAAGATTTACTCTACTCAAAGTGTTCCTAAATCTGAATATGTTCAGACAACAGGTTTGCTTCACATAAGCACTGTCATGAGACCAAAACACTCAAACCAAAAGAACAAAAACCCCCAACCAACCAAAACAAAACACAAAAAAACAGATCCCATAAAAAACCTAAACACCCCCCCCAAAAACCAAACTGTTTCTATACTATTGTAAATACAAATGGTAACATAGATAGTGTATGCTAAGTTTCACTATTTTAGAAGTTAATTAAATTACCAAGAAGAGTTCAAGAAGCCTTAGTATTGATTGAAGAAATAAAATAAAATCAGATTTTTTTTTTTAATGCCCCCTGACTGTTCCTTTCAATAAGAAATAAAAATAATTTGCTTTAGGAGTCTCTGTGTTTTCTAGTGTCAGGGGCTTGGGATATCGGAATATGTGGAACTAGGTGGTCCCTTTCAACCCAAGCCATTCTATGATTCTATGATTCAGTGTTTGTGCAGGAGACAAATATAACAGGTAAGTAGGTAGGTAGCTAGAGAGCTCTCTGTCTTTCAAATGCGCATAAAAGTAGCTTCTGTATCAATTAGTTTTACCACTGTCATCTTCATATTTCCCTAGTTTTTCACTTTTTAAGTAAATTCAAAAGTTTTAGAAATTTCTTTATAAAATGTTTGCAGTTTCTATCATCTCTTCCTATGTTTTTGTCACATATCTACCTTCATGTGATGGTGACGCTGATAAATAATACTGCTTATTAGATATGGCAGGTGGAATGAAAATATTCCATTTAAACTGTAGCCCCTGGAAATGGTCAATAGCTTTATTTTTACTTTGCATGTATTTTTGGTGTGGCATTGTTATAGACAAAGGAACACTGCCCAGTATGAATACCATACTTTTATCAAGATGAATCTGGAATGCTTCCTAGGTTATACATCTGCTTGCTCCATCTAATTTACATATCAGAAGATATGCTGACCAGGGGATATGGAGAGTAATTATATGTATTACAAGTTGTTAGGCTACTATTTCTACAACTGGCAAAGACTCATCACCACCACCCCCTAAATCTAAATACGCTTCTGGTTATCTGGCTGTCAGAAGCAACTTAGACTGCTTGTGTGCCAGATACAACTAGCCGTACTGTGTTTACATGCTATTGTGGACATATTGCACGACTTGTCACAGGCTAAACATTTTGCCACTGACTAGAGGACAATAGATTTTAAACATTCTAACACTATATGTTGCACTTAAGATTCTTTATCTTCTTTTGACAGCTTTCCATTTCTTTATTAATTGTTTTTCTTAAGCTGTACTCATTTAGTTTGTGAGCTCTGGACTAAAGCAGTGGTGGAGGCAGAGTGAAAATAAATGAGTTGCATTTAATGGACAGAGTCTCTTCTTACTGGCTCTCCCGTCCAGCCCAAACATATAGGGACAGTGTCAAGACAGCAGAACACCACTCAGTTTGCTCAAAATGTGCTTCCTAAGTGAAATGGCCTACTATAGTGAGGCCAACACTGGAGGAAGCCACCTAAATTTTGTTACTGTGAATGTTGCTTGGCACATGCCCAACATGTGAGACTAATTATTGGGTATTACAATAGCTTGTATCTTACTTTTAAAGAACTTTAAATAATTTGTCTGAATTTCAGTTGTTTGGTATTTGTCAGTACTTAGGTCAATTACTTGAGAAGAACTAGGTTTTGCATGTTTCCCTTGAGAATCCAACACAAAACCTGGCTCTTTGTTCTTCCTTCCCCATCAGAAAGAGTGAAACATTAGCCCGGGTCTTTTATACTCATATAGAGTAAGTTTATAATACGGTGTCAGATCCAGAATGTTTGAAAAAGAATTAGCTGGGAACATGTAGCCTTAAGTAGACGTATTGCTTAGCAGTGACTGTGTCTAAGAGGCAGACTCTCATTTTCGAGATAACACCTTGGTGCATTCACTTAAACATGCATGTGTATATAAACCGTTCCGGCATGAATTTGAATATGCACTGTGTTACATAGGTCAAACTTCTGGTCCCGACTGACTAAATGAGAAACGTAAATTTAAAATTCTGGCACAGATTTTCAAAAGTATCCAATATTTTTAAACGGATTTAAACACTGATTTAGCATCAGCAGCTCAGCAGAAGGCATTGTTTCATCTACTCACCCAGCCAGGTGCTGCCTTCAGAGCAGTAGGACACTTAAATTGACCTTAACTGCCCTTTAAAGGACGGGTAAGAAATGTGGGATGCCTAGAAGAAATGCAGGAGGTCTTTCATGTCCATGCTCTTGAAGAAGTCAGGGTAAAGTTTGCCTCAGCTCTGGGTTCAGATAAGAGATTACTATTTGATTTGATATAGACATACTGCGATTTCTTTGCTTGTTAAAAGTGTACGCCCAAAAAGCACATTCCTTGAAAAAAGGTTCCTCAGTGATGTGCTAATACAGGTTCATGTTCTAAGACTTCAGTAGCCACTTTCAAAAAATAGCCTTTATCTTCAGAGGCATTTATATAAATCTTTCAGGTTAGTAGCTTTGGCTTGTAAAAAGAGAATGACAATTCTCTGTAAAAAGAGACTGTGACAAAAAGTCCCATAGCTATGATTTTTTTATGAAACAGTAGTTGATATTGAAACCTGTATTAGTGGTCATATGGTGTAACTAGAAAACCTTCATTCGTGTGATTTAAGCTATCATATACCTGGACACAGAAAACTTATGGTAGCTTTTTAGTATCATATGTATCTAGTACATATGTTTCAAATCACAATTAATCGTCTTATTTGTCCAGAAGAGATGTGACACATGCACAATCACCTAAAGAGAGGATACACCATTCTGTTTGATAATGAAAAATGTTTTGAATACTTAGGTCAAAAGTAAAACAGGATACATTCAACACTAAGATAAGTTTATGAAGGGTTTTTTCTATTATCTTCAGCCGTCAAAAATCAGTCAGACCCAAAGTGTTCCAAAAGTTCAGAGTCCTGAAGACATTAGAAACCAATTGAGATTGCACTACCCAGTAGGTAAAGAATTTCTTATTTTTTTAAGTGTTTTTAGTCTTTTAAAATTATCTTAAGACATCACTCCTCCTCTTTTCTTACTTCATACTTTCTGTATATAGATAAAGAGATTATTGGTCTGATTCTGCTGTCATACTGGTGGTGCGATGTCTTATCATGATGTGAAACAAAATTTGATTACTCTACACAGTCTTTGGATCAAATGTGCTATATAGCTCCCATAAAACTTCTGTAACCTGCATGTTCACAACCTTTTCTCCTTCTTGTATTTCCTTATTAGATGTGGTCTTCAGAAATATCAAGTGTTTACTGTTGCCATGTGATCTTAAATCAGTACAACATCCAGCTTCCAGCATGGAATTTCATTTTAGAAGCTAAGAAAATGTAAACTTTAATCGCCTCAGCCAAGTTAACCACATGTTGGATGCTAGCAGACATCTATAAAAAACTACCAATAATGCAGATCTGGGCTTGTAGTATTGTATCGAGCAAGAGATTTTAGCTACTCTATTAGGTCTTTATAATTATAGCTGTTTTATTAGCTATAGCAAGAGCTTATTATTTGAGAACCATCCAATATGAGTAACCGTATTCATTAATCTTTGAATTGCACAATAATAATCTAAAAATTATTACAATCTTAGTCTAGAAATAGAATTTTATTTTACATGTGACAAATGTTTTTAATGGTTAAAGAAACGTCAGTTAAAGATGTCTTATTTCAGACTTTACAGACTTATTTTTATTCTTCAATAAGTAAACTAAACTAAACTAAAATGAACTAAAATAAAATATTAAGTAGCTACAAAAATTAGATACACTATTCCAATGTTATTTTCTGTGACTCTGATTCTGTTCCCTGATTGTATTTCAGAAGCAACTTATTATCCATTATACTACCATATGTTTTTCTTTTAATTTTTTGCTGCAAAAGTTGCTCACAAGACTTAATAAGATTTGATGGAAACAATTAATGAGCGACATTAGAAAGTTCCACAATTGTACTTAACTAAATCCTCTTAAAAAAAAAGAACCCCCAGCAGTACAGATTTCCTAGATCTGGTCTCTGCACAGCTTTTGCAAGATTATTTGTGAGAAAGTAAATTGCCCCACTATCCATACTGTGATAAGAAACTGAATGGTATTGAACCTTTATAGGATATGTGCACTAGTCCAAATAACTAAAGAGCTGTAAACACCGCTGATGACTTATTAACTGCTTCTTTGGGATATTTGCTGTGTAGAGTAGTTGCACTAGAAAAATAATTTTTTCATGACAGTGATATCTAAAATGTAATGCTGTTTATTTTAGCATAAAGTGCTCAGTGGGCATACCAAATGTAAAATGTTAGTTGTTAAAAGAATTCATCTACAGGTGTCAAATGATCTAAGAACTAGTAGGGCTGAGACCATTCTGAAAGTGCAGGCTATAATGAGAGGAAATACCTTTCCTCCTTCTGCATTTTTTTTTCTTATCTTTGATTTTTATCAAATCTTTGCAGTCTCTCAATTCATACTAAATATCATTTATGTCTAATGCCTATAATACACATACGTATTCATACGTACCTATTTCTTGAATGAATAAAATGTAAAATATGATCACTTAAGAGAACAGGATACTTTAGAGTATTTTAGTGGTGTTAAAATACTAAGAACATCTGGAAGAAGAGATAAAAGAGATAAATGTTTAGCTTTGTTAGGAGTAACACACTAACATACGATTAGGTTTTAGTAGTTGCAACTTAATAAACCTGTTGTATGAAATTTTTGTTTAGCATTCATTAAAAACTGCTAGTGTACTTGTGGCTTTTCATGGACTATATTTCTATGCATATTATTAGTGGAATAGAAATATGCAAAAAACCAAACAGTTTGGTGTTATAATGTGAAAAGAAATTTACACCAATCTTATTTTTAATTTGTATGGGAACATTTTTACCACAAATTCCCTATTTTAATAATACTATCCCAACCCTATTTTTTAAACTCATTTTGTCACTGTTTTGTAACAGAAACACTGTAAATATTATAGATGTGGTAAACTATTATACTTGTTTTCTTATAAATGAAATGATCTGTGCCAACACTGACAAAATGAATTAATGTGTTACTAAGGCAACAGTCACATTATATGCTTTCTCTTTCACAGTATGCGGTAGAGCATATGGTTTACTCTTAATGGAACACTAGCTTCTCATTAACATACCAGTAGCAATGTCAGAACTTACAAACCAGCATAACAGAGAGATGGAAAAACTTATAAATTAGACCCTTTCAGTATTATTGAGTAGAAAATGACTGATGTTCCAAGGTACAATATTTAGCTAATACAGTGCCCTTTTCTGTATCTTTCTTCTCAAGGAAGAAAAAAACAAAAAAAAAAAAAACAAAACAAACCAAGAAACTCACAACTTTTCCTGTTAGAAATTCAAATATTGAGGTGCATTTCCTTTTCTATTTTAAAGTAATTGATATTCGTATAATTTTAAAAAAAAAATGTTTTAGCATTTGTCTTTCTCCTGCCATGTTTCACATAAGCTTCTAGAACATACTAATACCAACATCCTCATGGGGAAAATAAAAGTGCTCACTTTTATAATGGATTGTCCCTTCAATAGATACAGTGAAATGAACAGGAATTGTAAAACGAACTATGAAGTTTCCTTGACCATTCAGGATCATACAAAAGAAATGGATACACCAGTTTGTTGGATCATCCTGTGGGAACAAAGTAATCCATCAGATTCACATCAGAGTGGTTTGGTGTTAGCTACCATATTAAACAGAAGTATTTTATGTTTTTTGCCTAATGTCTTAGGAGTGCCTGTGACAGGACAACACTATGATGTGTGTGCTGTAAGAAGAGAGTATCTAAATGTTTCTTATTTTCTGCCTTTACAAAGAGATGAGTGTGAATTCTGAGCGTGACCAAACATGGCAACAGTAGAGTTAAAATTGTACATGTGATTAATGTTTCCAGTTTAAAAATTGTTAACAACTCATTCCCTCTGAAAGTAAAAAAAAAATAAATTACTGTAATAACAAAGAAAATACATAATTATGCTTCATTTCCTTCAATTCAGTACTCTTATCTTTACATCTCAATGCATCAGTGATACAGCTGGATGATGACCTGGTCCTAAGTGGTTGTCTGCTACCCAAATCACTGCAATTTGAACTGTCTAAGACTGGGTCAGTTCAGAGTTCCATGGCAACTGAAATCTGAAGCTGAAATTTCAAATATTTGATGCAACAAACTGTTGAATCTCCAGTCTCTTCGTAGGTTGCAAAATATACTAAGGAAGAGAAAGTGCCACATCTGACTGGATTCAGCATGACTGCTGAATTGCTGACAGTGAAATCCTATTTCAGCAATGTCTGATCCAGTGAATCAGTATGTGATCCATAGAAATTATATTAAAGAACACTAGTAAGATCACCACAGCCTTATCCTTTATGTTATATTACTTTAAAAATCATAACCATAGGCGGTTTTTAGAAGTCTAGGAGTGTTATATGTAGCAAAGGCACAAGAAAATCTTGATTAAAAAAATCTATGGGTCATTAAATATAAAGATACAATTTCAGACTTTAACATTTAAGGTAATGAAAGACTGAAAGTTTTCTCAGCTCAGTTTGCTGAGAATTTTCTTATTATTCATTCTATATTAATTTTTGATCCTCCCCTTTAATTTTTTTTCTTTCATTTATGTATTTCTTTTAATCCTGCAACATGTTCTTCAGTTGTTGGTGAGGTTTCTGCAACTACTATTTGATGACCTAAGCTCCTTAGAGTTAGTAAATAGTAACCACAGGCTGAGGGTAAAGCAAGAAAAATCTCCATAGTCCAAAAGTAAGAACTGTTTATACCCAGGTGTGTGT
>JAWWLV010000179.1:35837729-35920667 GCA_035041135.1 Platyrinchus mystaceus
AAGGGAGTCTGTGTGTGTGTGTAAATAAACACAGTAAGGCATACTTCATTTGTGGAATCCTATTCTTTCACTGAGAGGAAGTAATCAACAAAAAGTGTAATTATCAGACTAGCTTAGCTTCTCTTTTTTCCAACTGCATTGTGTATCCGCACCTGAGTGAACTCTTATCTCACCTCATCGAGGATATCTAAGCTGAGTATCAGTTTAACTTCAAAAACACAAACTGTTACTGCAATTAGTTCTACACTAATTCAGCAGTGATGTCTGTCCTGTATATATTTTTACTAATAGAAGTAGTATATCCATATCATTTGTGGAACATAGGTTAAGGATGAGGAAGCTCTGCAAACTACTTTAACTTCATGAAACACAAAGATAATTGCCCTAGGTACAAATTCCTTGTTAATTCTCTATTCTTTCATGACCAACCTCTGCTAAAGAAGCACTCCCTTTTAGCATTCACCTTTGCACTTCAGTATTATAGGAAGCATATTGCCATTGAACAGCACCGCTGCTAATTCCTTCCACTTCAATAAAAATAAAATGCAAAGAGTTGTTTATTATTTCAGTATAGGCTGTGTCATTACTTGATCTGTCCACTCCCTCGCTGTTCTATACTGCCTCTACAGGGGCAAATCAGTGCTTGTGAAGAAGTTGCACAGTCATTTGTAATTGCTTTACAATACAGTCCATGGCAATAAATGTCTCTGAATGAAATTACTGATTCAAAGAGATAATTAAAATGTATGCCTATCTGGCCCCAGTTCCTGCCAGCTTTATGTAGCTACTATGCCACCAGCATCTTTGTTATGTTTAGACAAAGAAACTCTATGTTGTATTAACAATGAAACTCTATGTTATTTTAACAATACTTAAAACAATTGCTAAAATAAACATTTGGTCCTAGCTGGAGAGTAACAATACTCTTCTAATTCTGGTAAGGTGTATATAGTCTTACAATGGTTTATCTTCCTAGAAAAGCATTATTTTATTGACTTTAAAAGCAGTTTAGGCACCATGTAATGCTAGATATTGTCTCCAAGAGAGAAAAATTAATTAGAGAGCAAAGGAAGACAGCATGCTTATCATTTGATCAGGTCATTGACATAAGTGCTTCACACTTTTTTAAAGCCTAAAGCTGTCTTGTACACCTGCTCAGAGGTCTCATCAATTTTATTTGAGTAGGGTAGTTCTTTTAAGCTTGTCCAGGGAAAAAGGTGGCAATTGTGATGGGGAGGGAAAAAGAGAGAAAGATGTGTTGCAAGCTCTTTATCTTGATCTCAGTGTTTGTTTTTGCACTGATGTATGTAATGAAACAAAGAGGATTTAATCGTGGCAAACAGAGGCCTATTGGCACCCAGAGGGATCTCATTTTCTCTCTTACAAGTCTATTTCGTTTCAGGTTGCAACACCTTTTCAGCCTATCCACGAGGCTGAGTTCCTTACCTGGGGCTTAAAGTTGAGAGGCATGAAGCTCCCTTGTTTTGACAGGTGCTCTTTGCTACACATCAGCCTAGCATTGACAAAGCTAATACACAGAACAAACTTCAGATATGCTACCTGTAACTGCAACTGTCGCTACCAAAAATTCTGTCTGTAATGAGTTTTATTAGTTTACTTCTTTTTTAGTTCTTAGGATAAAGAGGTAAAAACAAATCATGCTGATAGAAGAGTGAGAAAGGTGGTTGTTTGTCATGCATTGCATGAATTTCTCCAGTTTCTATAAAACCTCTGGAGTAATGGGAATATCATAAGTTAGTATGTAAGAATCAGATCATAACCTTTGGCAGCATAGTATATCTGCTGCAAGGTGTTTCAAACATAAAGAAAATGTGCAGAGGAAACTTAAGATAGTCTACGATTAAATGGCTTTCAAACTCTTCCAGAATGGAACATCCTTTTTAGCTGACCATCTGCCCTGAGCCTAACATATTATTTACACCTTTGATCCTTAATTGGTAGAGTAGAAGTTCATTATAATATCAATAATAAAACTTCTTTAAGAAGGAAAAGTGGACAAAGTTGACATTTCACTGTCCCAATAAGACACTGTCTAGAAAGGTATGTCTTGTCATCTCCATTTCAAATAATTATGAAAGAGTATGTAATAGAATCATTAAGGTTGGAAAAGACCTCTAAGATCAAGTCCAGCCATTAACACTGCCAAGTCCACCAAAACCAAGTCACTAAGGGCCACACCTACATGTTTTTGAACGCTTCCAGGGATAGTTGCTTCACCACTTCCCTGAGCAGCCTATTCCAATCTTTGACCACACTTTGAGTGAAGAATTTTTCCTAATATTCAATCTGTGTGTATATAGGATATCTATTGGATATACAATATATGCCTTTCATAATCTTGTCACTTTTGAATAAACTTGCTCGCCTACTATGATTAATCATAAAAAATCTAAGTAAACCCGAAACCAGAGTGAAGCCTCACTTGTCAGAAATTGTAGGTTTTAGGTCTCAACTTTTTTTCTTAGAAAAGAAAAATTATTTTTGTTAATCTGCCTGAGAAACTTGAGTTTGTTAATGTATGATGGGTTTTTTGGTTGTTTTTCTGGTGTTTTGTTTGTTTGCTTGTTTCCTGGAAGGGACTCTTGATTGTTTAAAACAAAATTCTGCATAAACAACTCTTTGGATGTAAAATATTTGATCAGTTTTATTTACAGCTTCCAAGACCTGCATTCATGCAGACTCCTATAAGGGAGAAGGAGTCTTTATTAAGACTGTGAAATTCGGAAGGGAAATTTTACCCAGGACCACCAGTACAGTACTTGCCTATGGCTGAACTCTGAGGAGACATTTTAACTTAGTTCTGGCAGGTGGTCATCTCTTCACAGCAGGTTTGCCCTATTTGTTTCACAACCCTTCCAGCTTTCTTAGAGTGCAACAAAATGTTCAATTTGACTTGTCTAGTTATAACTCTGCTTTGAAGGAGTGTTGTATTAATTCCCTATTCTAATTGGAAAAATGCAATTAATGTGTGAATTTATCGATGCATAGTTTCTGGAGTAAACATTATAGATAATCCCATTAGACTGAAAAATTGACCTTGATTTCAAGTCTAAGCTATGTTTCCCTACTTTCACTCTTCAAATTTTATTCTAGGGACTGCAGGCACAAGGTCTACAACTATAAGATATAATTGCTTTAAGCAGATCAGGGGTTTTCACAAGATTTTCACAAAAACGGACAGATAAAGAAAAGGCATTACATTTAGGATATTTGCTCTTTTTCCAGACCTTTATAATGTCCTCCATTTTATTAAGTAAAAGACAATTCCATCTTTAAAAAGAGAGGACAAAACTTTTGCTACAAGGAAAGTTGATTGCATCATGTATTTGGCTTTTTGGCTCTTGAAGGGTTAAATTGCAAACCAGAGAGCTCACTTTTCATGGAGATTCTAGGACTTCAGGTGACAATGGAGTTTGAATTTACTGCTGGGATAGGAAGTTGAATGGCAAGGTTCAGCTCTTATGAGGGAATCTAAGAGTAAGCCAAGAGCCATAAGGTTAAAGGGCAGTGCTCAGGCTTCCCATTAGTTCCAGAGACTCCAAACATTCAGGCATTCAGTGGCTGGATTCCCTCATGACATTCAGATGAATGGCCAATAAGGATGCAGAAATAAAACCAGTCCTGCTTTCAACTCTGTGAAACTTGCACCCTCCATACATTTAAATGGAGGTAATAATCAAAGAATAATTCTACTAAAAGTGATAGGCAAGAAAAATTAAAGAGAAAAACTTACTTTCTCAAGTGTCTTTGAGCATAATTCCCCATGTGTCAAAATACAGAAATGCAGATAAACCCAGTGCACGGCCTGAGAGCTCCCACTCCATTGTATCTTTTGGCATGAATGTGTTCACTAAGGTATATTTTGCCCTAAATATAGCTTTTTAAAGGACATAGCTTACCGGAGCTTTTCAAAGCATGTAGTGTGGAAGGTTTACTGAAGCTCAGAGAACAAGCTGTAGTAAGTTACAACAGTAAGACTTTAGGTAAGAAGTTAGGAAGGATGAGAGCTGTTGCAGTAATCATTCTGCAGTAGAAAGACTGACTAATATATAATGCTTATTAATGACTTCAAGCATCCAGGCAATAGGCACGGTGTGCTGCTTTTGGTTAGGATGAGAAATGTATTCTGAGTTCTGTTTGGTTACAAGGACCATGCACAATTCTTTATTTCCCTTTTCATTGTAGGTAACAAAATTGTAGGTAACACTATAGGCAACAAAAAGGTGAGAACGTCTTTGTTCACAATTCCATATGCTTATCCAACTGCTGAATTTTTCCCCAGTTCCTTAATCTTTGACAGGTGACTCCACAATCTCTCTGAGCAGTCTGTTCCAATGCTCTGTTACTCTCAATGTGGAGTTTTTCTTCATATTCAGATAGAAGTTCCAGTGCTCTGTCACCCTCGATGTAAGGAAGCCCTTCATAGCCCTTCGCTGGACTCTCTTGAGGAGCTTCAGGTCTTTTGTGAAATGGGGAGTTCAGAACTGGACACAGTACTCCAGATGTGGCCTCACCAGGGATGAGGAAAGGGGTAGAATCACCTCCCCCTCTGTTCTGGTAGAGAAACTAAAGTTTCATATCTAGATCTTACATGGGCATTGGCAAGCTTCAAGAAAATGGTATGCAATCTTTCTTACAACAGCATTTTCATCACATTTTTTAGTGCAGAGTAATCAACTACCTGCTGCATGTTTTCATGGCCTGACTTCTTTACAATAATACATATACACAGCTCTTGTCCTAATCCCACCAGAAAGTGAAAAATTGAGCCTTGGTTTTCTTTTCTTTATTCAGGCCTATATAAGTTCACCATGAAACCAATGAACAAGTGAGAATCCAGGCATTTTAACCATGTCTAGAGGGGCTTCTATGCCAGAGCTTGACTGTTTGCAACAGCTTACTACAATGGTTGTAAAAATCTATTTTTGATTGTTTCTGGTTGCATTTGCAGAAGACAAAAGATTTATTCATAATATCATATGCTGTGGTATATGAGAAACACAAGTTTGACAACAGATATTGGTAACAAGGGATTTTTTTGTTTCATTGGTTTTTTGACAGGAAGTGATAGGGGAGACATTAAAAAAAAAAAGAAAGAAAGAGAAAAGAAAAAAATCTGTAAATATCAGATCTATATAATGAATCTTTTAAACCAAGGTATGTGAAATTTAGCTCTCTGGGTGCTGAAGCAATACATAAGACCAGTTACTATAATTCACAAAGAGCCATCTTGTCGTTTAAGTAACTTTCAGCTTCAACAGCTGTTTTGATTCATAATCTGTGCTGTAGCAAGGTTTATTTTAAAATACCAAGCAGGGGACAGGGCATTCAAACATCAATTACTTAACTGAGAGGATTCAAAACCTGAAGTGCTTGAAACTGAAATGAAACACATGGCAAATATTTTGCTTCCTGTCACATAAAGGATTCGATCCTGCAAGCTGTGTGAGTGCAAAGCTTCAGTTCATCTGCAGTCAACAGGTGAAATTCTGACACTGTTGTGATCAACCGAAATCTTTTCTTCACTTTCCACAAGACCAATTTGACCACAGGGACGTTCTCTGAGCAGGGTAGGGTAAGGTCTCAGAGTCTTTAAATTTTTGCCATTTAAAGTTGGGTTCCCTACAGGCTTGTAAATATAAAATCAATTAATGATATTCTTTAGGGACTTTGAAAGAATGACAAAAATGTCATACCTTCAGTCTCTGCAAATTGAATATTTGCTGTTGCAGCTGTGACTAGAGCCAGTCCACATCAGCCCTTCTCTGACACTTTGCGTTCAGGTCTTCATGCGACTTAGTGGAAGTATATACGTGGTTATAAATCACTATATCCTTTCAATCCCATTTCCAAATCTATATGTACTTATCAGGGAAGAAAATGTTGGCTGGTAACTATTAGTCTCTTCCTGTGTTTGGTAAGTCCTGATCTGCCAGTCCGAGCAAATAAGTCACCAGTGATGCAGTATGCAGGACCCTTTCACCATGCCTGGGATCACTGACATGAGAGGACTGCCTGGATAAATGATTTGTGGGACTGTGCTCAGACAACACCTGGAACTGCTGAAGCATTCAGACAAACAGATGGTTGAGAGGAACTTGTACGTGGCACTCAAATTATTTTGTTAATGGTGCCATCTCCTGGTAGCAATTTGCTAAACTCATTTTTGTCCCCGCAAATTTCTTACACTTTCTATTCTAATACCATAGGACTGAAGAGAGGTAAACAAAATACTTTAGATTGTTTTGTATGCTAATGTTGGTTTCATTAGTTAATAAGGAATATTCAAATAAGAAACAAGCTTTTATTAAGCAGCAGTGTATTTTAGAACAGGACTTTCAGGATATAGACCCAGTGCTTTTGGAAAAGATTCTATTTTTTTCCCACTCAAGTTGCTTTCATTTATTTCTTTCCTAAGTATCAAACAATATAAAACCAAGTTAGATGATACTGACAGAGGGCAGTGGGTCAGCATACCAGTGCAGGTCCTAAACCACTACATTTTGGGGAAGCAATCATGCCGTTCAGAGGGAGTTAAGAATATTTGACAAATGAACAAAGGAACTGTACACTGGAAGACACTGATGGCACAGTAATCAGTAAGAAATATATCTTCAGATTCTGAATGGGACTAGTAATGTCCCAAGTTCAGAGCCTTATAAGGACTCACTTTTCAGAAGATCTAGGAAATGAAGTGTGGTTAAACTTGGAAATACTCAGACATCACAGTGGAATAAGTGACATATCCAAGTAATGGATCTAATTCCGTAATACTACACTGAGCAAAAATGTTTTCTTGAACTTAGCCAATAATTTCTTTCACTGATACAGAAGGATTAGTACCTTTGCACTGTGGTAAAGATACTGTAAACTTATTTTCTCTAGTTCTTTGTCTGTTTTGGTTTTACCACAGATTATGCTGTTACTGTGAAAAAAGAGGCTTAACTGAGATTATATTTCAGTGTTTTTTATCAACAGAAAGAATTTGTAGCAGGATTGATGGTGGTTTGATCTTCACAAAGCTTCTGTAAAGGTCAGTAAAATAAAGTTTTGTGAAGTGCTTCTATAGTATAAAGTTCAGAGCCACACAGTAGCTAACCTAATTTGTAATACAGTTCCTGTAAATGGGTAAATTTTTAAGTGATGAGTTTGATTTTTACTGTACTTAGATTTGGTACACGAGTTTCTCTGGGATGACAGGGTAGCTATCTTTGCAGAAACACACAGTCTCCTGAACGTATGGATAACCTTTACTTATATGGAGGGAATGGACATGAATTCTGTGTAAGGACTTCACTGCTGCAGATTTCAGTTTGATGTAATATTTGTTTTTCACAACATTTCTATGCTCAAAAACCAGCACCAAATTTGCTCTACCCTGTACTTGAATATGGTTATACCCCAAAGTTTAATCAGTCAAAACCTCTGTCTTTTTGACTGGAAGAAAGCAGTCTTGCATTTTAATTTGCTACTTATTTGCCTGTATGTTTCCATCCTGTTGCCATGTAGCATCTTCTCAATCTTCCCAGCCAATCTTCCCATCTACCAAAGGAGACGCAAAGGTATTCCTGTATCAAACTGGACACTTCAGGACTGCAGCTGGTTTACCCAGACAAGTGTAAATACCTTCTAGCAGAAACGCTTTGCTAGAAGTAGGTCTTATTCAATAAATACATAAAGGAGCCCAACCATGGCCGGTTTTGGGAGCACTCGTGTGAGAATCATGCTGGAAGATATTCCTGAAGAAGAGACTATTTCTATTGCCATGTGATGCCTGATGTGCAGAGAAGATGAAACGGTAGCAAGGGAAATAGGGAAAATGTTGCCACAGGGTGTGTGGATTACAACAGAACAATTTGCAAGGGAGTGGAGAACTGAACTGAAACACCTACTGGGAAAGGTCAGATTATGTAAGTGGCAGAATTTTTACTTGGGGAACTCTAATAGTAGACAGATGTGAGCTACACACTAAATTACTCAATACAGATACTCATTACATGAGTATCTAGGTGTTTGTGGAAAAGACTTAGCTGAAGAGAGACTTTCAGAACACATAATTAGGGGTACATTACAATCAAAATGGTGAACTACAAAGCAAACTGGCAAAATTTTCAATATGTATTAGAGACAGTCTGAAAGCAAAAGAGTGGTGGGATTGAACAGGAGGAATATCAGGAAGTAAAAAGTAAGCAGGGAAAAGAAGTCTAAGAGCAAAAATCAGCTTAGATCAACTTGTAGGTGGTTTAATATCCTACCTTTATTTCCGTATTCCCAAATGCATCTCATTACAGTTTTGCTGTGTTTTCAAACTTGTTTTTCCAATTATGTTTCTATATTTCAGAGAATAATCACTTCGATCTAGAGATAAATACACTGCATTTACCTTCTGTGGGTGGAATTAAATGAGATTAACTTTTACTCTCATGAGTACATTTTTTCTTTGCCCAGCTTTTTTAAGGAACTTCCAGAATCTTATTTATATTCAAATTAATTAAACATTTTTTTAATGCAAGCTAAGCTTTTTACTTCATAGACACTCTTTGCCTAATGTTAATTATCAATTAAAGGGCTAACCACTTCAATGAATTTATTTGACTTATGTATCTTACTATTGTCTTATTGATAAATGCCTTTGAACTGAAAGTGGGACATTCAGCAATCTCCCTATGCATCATTACTTTATAATTCAGCTGGAAGTGGCTGCCTGTTAGTCGCTTGGCAGCACTGCTCCGTGAACTCTGCTGACTGGAAGCTACCAGAAGTACTATATCGATTCCTAGCTGTTGACATCTGCTTCTATATCTAAAAATAAGTTATTTCTTTGTTATGCAAATGGCAGGCAGAGGGGAACCTTATTGCTCTGAAACACAGACTAATTAGCAGCGATGGAAACTCCAAAACATTCTGACATCAGACAGGAGGACACTTAGTACCTACCTTATCATGAATTCTTGTGTTTTCACATTAAAAATACCACAGTAGGCTGGCGCATCACATACTCCCTGTGTGCCTAAGGCTTTGTAAAAACAGAGTGGTCGCCGACTGATACTGAGAAAAGCCTCGGGCCGTTCGACGCATCCGAGCCGCTGAGCTCCCAGCGGCAGTACCACGGCTGGCCGGTAGGTGGCGAGGCACGCGAGCGCACGCGGCGGGACCCCGAGGGATGGAGCGCGAAACCCGCGTCTCCCGCCAGGGATGTCCCAGGGAATCTCACCATTTCCATTTTTCTCTAAGGATGGCGCCTTACTGACTATCACAGTTTAAAAACATAAAGCCTGCACTGAGCTGGAAATAAGAAGTTGTTAATAAGCGTCTACGACTAAAAAAAATAGTAAAAAAGTATGAAAATATATTGGGAATTCAGTGAAATCACACAACCTCCTATTTTACAATTATCATGCTAATTAGACAACACAAGGTAATGGTTACTGGATGGCTCAGAAAATTGGCAATGCCCTGGCATTTTTGTCTTTGATCGCTGGTATGAGTTCCATCTAGAATGGTAATATTACCCACTTGGCTCAAAAGAGATTGCTTTGGTGATTTCAAGCAAATTCACATCATAAAATGATGACAGCTACTTGGCAAAGTGATTTGAAAGGGAGATTAAGGCTTTGTCTGAACAGTAAAGTTGGGCTATTTATGAGGATTTAGTTGAAGTGATATTATTGTCTGGATCTAGTCATACTTGTATACCTATTTCTGTATATGTATAATCTATAGCTGTAAGATACTTCTGTACTCATATAAATACGTCTATTTTAGAAGCTGTGACAATATAATTTTACTGATAAATGCCCTAGCTTAGTCAAAAAAAGAGTACAAATATTGAGAGAGGATTAGAGTAATAAATTAATAATTTCATCATCCTTAAGGCTATGAATACATGAATAAGTCTGCTCAAAACAAATTAGTCAGAGTATGTCGACCATGATTTTAAATATTTGTGATAGGAGAGTTAATAAGCATGAAAAATACTGCAGCATTTATAATACTAGTCTGGCATCCTCTGCACTACCTAGCCTTTCCACTCTGTTGTCTTCTTCCCAGAGTTGTGGAGTTCTTATCTTCATATGCTGTCTGTTTTAAGTGAGCAAGAGCTGGTGGGCAGTCTTCTTCCTTCTGTCCAAAAGCTGCCTGAGCCTCCTTTCAAGCAAAAGCATCTAGATTACAGTAGATCTAGAAACAGCTGAGGTCTGTGACATGCAAAAGGCACTGGATGGATGCAAGGGCTTTTGCAAGGGCGAAGGGCCCAGGGGCTTTTAAAGGAAGGGCAGGGAGTGTTCCTGCCCTAGGCACAGCAGCCTTAGCCACAAGGTGCTTCTGAGGACAGGCAAAGTCAGTTTTGGCTGGAAGGCTGGAAAAAAAGAAGCAGAAGAAATTATATTTCCAGTATAGTCACTGACACCTCTCTCCTTTTGATCAAAAGAGTAAATTATACCATGTAACTATGCTTTTTTTTCATACAGCACTGTGAAGGATTTAAGTGCTATCATCCATCAGATAGATGGTGATAGAGACAGACTAGTTTCTTTGTGTGTGCATTCTTTATTACACTGAGCTACACATTTTGTACAGGGATAGGAGATGCACAGGTGCAGTTTAATCTAACATACTGTGAAACTGTATTCTATTTTGTCACAATACTTTGTTAGAAATAGGCTAAGAGATTTGTGCTAAACAAGGTTGAAAACCCATGGATCTGCCACAACTAACTAAACACACAATACCATGAGCAAAAGTGGCGAGGTTAGAAACCTCAGCAGTCCTTAACTACTCACTGAAGACCTTAAATCCTATTTCAGAAAAAATCAGGAAGCCCAAGACACCTAGGAACCCTCGGGGATTCATGACTGCAAGCATAATTCACTTCTGAGAAATGCAGTTAAGCACTCTGAACCATGACTTCTGGCAAACCCAGTTACCGTAGTGGAATGCCCTCACCCTCTCTCCTGCCCTTTTTCCAGATGGCAGAGCTGACAGAATGGAGCACCACAGCTCTAATTCACAATTGGACAAATTAACTTAAACATTAAGATAAAAATTGTGCTTAGATGCTTCTGAGTGTCAATTAGAAAAGTTGAAATATTCTGTTTTCCCTCTGCTATAAGGCCAGTAGCAAACAGCTGAAAGCTGAGACAGTAACATTTTAAACTGCTGCAGCTGTTTACTTGTTAAATGTGAGCCAGGCCCCTCAAGTCAATTTTTTTTTTTCATAAGAATACGTCAGTTAAGTTTCCATATATTAAATTCAGTGACCTAACTGCTCAAATAAATCATGTTTTTATAAGCCTAAGTCAAGGGAGGAACCAGAACGAACTAATTGCTATTCAAAGGGTAGTTATTAGGGATCTCTGAAAAATCAGTCTCCACTAAAAGTGTCAGAGGCCATTACCAGTAAGTCACTATTCATTTTGGAAGTTATATAGGTATCTATTTAAGTTATAGCTGTCAAATGTATCCTAATTTTATATAGAAAAATAGTTTGTCTTGATAGAAATACTTCAACAGAATCTGCCAATTTTTATCAAACTTTGGCAGACTACACATGCTTACAAATTTCGGCATTTGCCTTAAAGGCACATTTTCATCCTGCCTGTTTTCCTTGTAGCTCCCCTGGTTGGCACCCTTCCTGGCAGACTTCTGCAGCATGAGGCCTCAGGTTCTCCAGGCTCACAGCAGAGACAGATTCCCTAGTTTAGGACCTCAGTGCTTGGATGCCCAAGCAATACATTTCATTTCATGGAACCTTTCAAAAGAGCAAGTTTTCAGTTTGAAACTGAAGTAGACTTTTATTAAATTCTTATTTGGGAATAGCTGATGTTCAAGTTTGTAGATGTGCTTAGTAAAGCAGCTAAATAGTTTATGCTTCTTACAATGTGTTCCCCCCGTTCTTCACTAAAATAAAGCAATAATTCAGCAAGAAGCACAGACAAATATTAGCTCACCCAGTAGACTCCAATTTCAGCATTCACTTGCTCCAGTTGATAGAAACAAGAGAAGCAAAAAGCAAGTTTAAAATGCATCCCATTCAGTGTCAAATTTGTCACCACTGAAAAGCACCTGATCTACCAACACAGTTCCTCTGTTTTATACTTGATTTGGTTGAGCTCTTTCCCATCTGGTATATCCACAGGAAACCCCAGGAATATGAGACTTTTGGTTCAGATGCCATAGGTCTGGTGAGGCAGAAGATGGCCAGTGCAATATGTGATGGGCTTCCTTTGTTGAATAAATCATGGCCTGTTTTTCTAGGGGAAAAAATAGTTTCTCTGTGAAAGTGATAAGTTTAGCAGTTTGAGGTGCTGAACAATTATAGGTACTGGGCTCTGGAGTATCTGCATGAAGCAGAGCTTTTCCAGGATGTCAATACTTTAGTAGACCTAGCTGAATAATACTGCACCATAATCCATAATTACTCAACTCTGATTTTTCACCCTATGTCTTATGGACTGAAGTATTATATGGCGGTTAAGCTGCCTAGATATTTAATCTTAAAATTTCCCTAGTAGCTTTTTTCCTTTCTCCCTAATGGGACAGGATGCCAAGTAAGGGTTTGGGCTTTTTTTCAGCTTGTTAGCATTTTCCATGTCATCTTTATAACCTCATTGTCCAGAATAAACTCAAGTGTGCAGAAGAGGTGTTGATTTATCCAAAAAATGTAAAATAAATAACCTGCTTTGTTTAACCTCTCAAACAAAAAAGACCATTATTAACAAAAACCCCAGATGGTTATGGCCTTGGCACAAGGGCAGGATTGACAATTTTCTAACTCCTGGACAGGTGAGACTCTAGTGTCATACGTTTGCCAACCAACCCCCTCCACCCCTCCACCCCCCCACCCTCCCCCGGGCTGAAAATAGTTTTCCCAGGTGGATTTCTGGAGCAAAACCCCCAATCAAAAGTTTTAGTAATGCCTCTGCCAATTACATATTTAAGAAAACAGAAGAGAAGGTTGTCATGCAAGAGATAAGAGCCACGAGGTGGCAAGAAGAATTAGGAGCCATGTAGGGGAAGGCAGCAGGCCCCAAGTGGGGCCAGGCCTCCCTCATCCCCCGGCCACAGGCCAGGGGCAGGTTGTGGCACTGAAGGCCCCCCTGGCCGAGACATGCAACAGAGTGGAGGAAAAACTCTAAAAGAAGACTGCCTGGACTGCTGCAGAAAGAATTTCAGACAGAGAGATAATGGAGCCTTCAAGGTCAGAGCTAGCAATCGGAGGAGTGAGAAGCCTGAAGAAGGGGGGAGGATGACTCCTTTCCCTCCCCCCCACCTCCCTTAAGCAGGGAAAAGACTGAAAACTAAAATCCCTGCCATTTGTGGAAGATTACTAAGTGAAGAGACTCCTTGCAGCTCAGGAAGGAGCCCGTGCTGAAGCAGGTGAATGGATGTAAGCAAACAAAAAAGCTGAGACTCCATGGAAGGCTTAAGATGAAACAGAGTCTTGCTGGAGACCTGTGGCCTATGGAGAGAATCACTGGAGTGATTCGGCCTGGGTAGGATCTTCTGATCCCAGTGAGGCATCCATACTGATGCAGCTGAATTTGGGACCCCACAGGAAACAGTGGTGGACTTAAAAAACCATTGACACTGTGACACTGTGGGAAGACCATGGTAAAGCAAATGTCCCTTTGCAGTCCATGGAGGACCCCACAGGGCCTGGGTAACCCCCAGCCCCCGGTCTTAGCCCAGGAGGGGGTCGGCCCAGCTCTGAGGTCGACATAGAAGAGAGAGAGACGGTTCCAGCTGCGATGAATTGAAGCTGTCGTCCTAGAGATAACAGAAGAAGAACTTTCAAATGCCGAAGAATTGTTTGGAAGACCTGTGGCTCTGAAAGTGGAAAAGAGACTGTTTTCTCCTCCTGAACTGATACAAAGGGGGAAGAGGTACTTCTGTGAACACATAGCACTTTTGCCTAGTTAGAATTGTTGTATATATAGTTCTTTAGTTTTTATCTTGTAATAAATCTTAATATTATTCCCCGCACATCAGATCTCTTTTGTCTGCATAAACCTCCTCTTAACTTATAGTAATTGTGTGGGGGGGGGTAAGGAAATTGGCCCAGGGCAAACCCATGACACTCTAGGAAGGCTTTTCAGGAGTGAGGTGTTGAGGAGTAAGAAGAGGAAGAAGGGGAAGGCAGAATACCCAACTACTTTTGAAGAGATCCTGCTGAGAACAAGGAGTTCTTATGTAGTATCTGAGACAACTGGAGAAAAGGCATACTGACAGGAGTTCCCTTCCACCCATGTGAAGGTGTGGACGCTTAAATGTATGGATGGTCCTGTATGGTTAAGCAGCTGCACAACAGTTGAGCTGTATAAACTGCACAAGTGCATGCTTTTTGCTCAGCTTGTTCATTTAGTTAAACTGCCTGTATAAGACTCTGGATAAACAAAGTGCATCTGAATGACTAAAGATGGTAGAAGTGAAAATAGCAACATAAATCAGAAGTTCTGGCTTCCAAGTGTGTGTTGGGTACCTCTCTGTACTCCACAGCTAAGTTTTGACACAATAAACCCACCTACATATGTATGATTGTCTGTACACACATGCTTGATACGTATAAGATATGGCATAGCACAGCAGAAAAGGAAATACCGTTAGCAGATCCTCAGGTCAATACTTACGTGCAGCATAACCGCTGCTGCTTTTGCTTCCATGGTGCATGTGCAGGAACTGTTGGCCTAATGTAAAATGGTAAAGGTCTTGGAAACATTACTATATACTATAGAGTAGCCTACCATTTCTTTTTCCTCAGTAAAGCAAGCAAGGACAACACAGTCCCACATTTGCTTCAGTCCACTTTGATGCTGATGAATCTAAAAGAGCAAATTTCCATTTAGGCTTTGAGTTAGGAATCAGTGAATTCATCTGTCTGGCTGAAATGCAAACAGTTCAGATTTCACAGTGTAACATTTTTTAACAGAAGCAGGGAAAATTTTAATTTCTTATACTGGGTAATCACAATTCTTTTTTGAAAAGCAATGAATATTTGCACAAATTCCTTTAAGTGATGAAGTAAACTTCAGTGCTCAAAAAAACCCCAAAACAAGCATGGACAGTAACAAAGTATAATATGCCCCTAGTAATTAAACAAGAGTTCCTTGGAAATCATATTTAGGGGCTAGTCAGAAAGTTTCTTAAGGTAGTAATTTATTTATACTTTTGTCTCTGCTCTGTTGGCAAACAGTTTATCAGAAGTGCTCCACGAGATTAAATAAGTTTATTACCGTAAGTCTGTGCTTAGCAAATCCATGCATATGCTAACTGTTGTCATGGCAGAAATCAGCAGATGTTAGGGCTTAGTATAAGTACTCATGTTCTTCCTTCATTAAAACTTGCACTGTTTTAATTTTTGTCATCCAGTTTCTTAGAGATGCTGTTGCAAGTTGCAGTGGTTTGCTTTCTCTTTTATCTCTTGACTACTGTCCATGCTTGAGAACAGAGTGACAGTATGCTATTTTTTTGAGAATTTATCTGTTGTTGAATGTTACCTTTGCTCATGAGTTGGTACACTAATTGTAAATGCAACCAAGCCACTTATAAAAACTGGACTTACTTAAATTGATCAGTATGAAAGCAGAGCTCTAAATCTCTGTTACTGGTTAATACAAAGGAATGAGACAACAAATTAAGGCACTTTTGTGAAGTCCTGGATCCTCATGAACAGTCATGATATCAGAACCTGAACAAAGTCTGTATGATTCTGATAATTTTCCTAATTTCCTTTTAGAAAAATTAGTTAATTTGACTTGACTCCTGGAGTCCTTCTAGAATGCAATATAATCTTTATATATCCATGAATCCACCAGTGCACCTTTAAGTGGACTTCTTTTAAACGTACACATACATATCCACTTTTACTGACAGAAATTTGATAATCAGCCTGAGTCTATTTTTATGTTTACTTTACAGTTGATTGAAGATTAAGCGTAAGGCTGAAAGAAAAATAAACAATGGCCAGTGATTAGCCAAATTTTAGTCTTGTAGGAACATCCTGACTGAAAATATAGATATGGCAGAAAATACAGCATGGTCAACACATTTGAACTCGCCCAGTAAGAGCTGCTTCAGAACATGTCACAAGGCCAGTGTCATCAGAGAGCTTCTTTCAGGGTAAAACTGAAATGGAAAAGGATTTCTTTTTTTTTGGTAGTGGGAGTAGGGGAAGAAGGTGGGCAGAAGGAAGAAGAGATTTATGAATCATTTTTCACAATACTTTTTAATTTTTCTATTTTTTTTTTTAATAAAGGTGCTTTTTCTTCATTTCTTCTACAGTACATACTAGCAGTCCAGCAGGGGTGCTAAACACTACGAAAAATTCTTCTGGTTTTAGTTATGTATCTGGCAAAAATTTTCTCTGGACAAAGCTCTTCTTCAACAAAAGAATGGATTTATCTACCAAAGAGCTCATGATTGTAACAAAGCTGAGATTGGATCAGTGGAGGTTTATATGTGGTTCTTATCATTGCATACTTCTGCCTCTCATCCAATGTATCTTTACATTTTTAACCTCAGTCTTCAATATCTATATATCAACCGTTTTTTCAGATAAAGACTGTGGCATAGAATAATTTTCAGCTTTTCAGTTTTTACTCTGGCACGTGTTTTACAGTGCAGCCTGAACATTTCTCACTGTTAAAACTAAATGGCTTAGCATTGGAACACTAATTGTTAGAAATGGCAATTAGCATCTTTCAAGTTTTCAGGGGAAGAAAAGCAAGAAAGCTGCAGTGCCCTCTCAGTTCAGTGGAACTGAGTGGAAAAGCAGAAGCAGCACACTTTTTTAAAAACTAAACTCCCGTTAATGCATCCTCAACTTCCCCACTTCCTTAGTATGTTTCAAAACTGATTGAACTTCCAATATAAAATCAGTCTAAATGGGTTCTTACAAAGTATGTTTTATAGGTACAGAGGTTAGCTGGCAGATTTTCTTGCCTACCTCCACATGGTCTTCTTAATAATGAACTAATTTATTGTACCTACTTCTGATGCCATTCCAGGGATATTTTAAATAGAAAGTTTCATCAATGAACCTATTTTAACAAGATTTTTATTGAAAACATACACAAAGTCAACACATTATTTAGCTTCTGAATGTACATATTAGAGAATATTCGTATTAGAGAAGAATATTTTAAGAAAAGGGGAAATACAACCGACAAGCTGAAATTTACATTACTAAGGCATTAAGGCTTAAGAGCAAGTTATACTGTGTGTATGTGTATCTGCATCTATATACACAAACACATACACACACAGGTTATCTGTTTTGAAACTGTACAGTTCTATGCAAATCATTACTGTTTGCCTTTTCTATTCTTAGGACACTAAATAAAGCATTTATCCAAATGGTAGAAGTTGTTCACAGAACAGCAGTTATAATCTACTCTTCAAGAGTTTGCTTACAATTACAACACTAACGATGCACAACAAATCCCCCAGATCTTCATGGGAAAGTTCTCTCTTACCAAAATGAGGCTCAAGAAAAATACTAGTTTGCAAAGGCACCGTGGAAACAGGTTTTAATACATTAAGTACAACATGAATCATTCACAATAACAAGTTTAGTGTTTCTGGGAACTTTTGTAAATACAACACAGTTGGTCACACAAAAATGTTTCTGTTGATTTGTCTTGGCAACTCAGATATATCAACAGTGTAACAGCATAACAGCTTTGTTCCCATCTGACAGAAAATAATGGCAGTTCTGCAAGGCAAACGTTAAACCTGACCGTATGTATTTATTAATTCCACAGTGTTTTGACAGATTATAGGGGATGCAACTTAAAGGATGCTGACACGCTCACTGAGGGCTTTCATTTCTGTTTCTTCTAGCTTGGTGTTTTCATTATGGTTAGCACTTGGACTGATAAGGTGTGCTGGATACTGCAATCCATGTTCTCCTGAATACTGTTCCCATCGAGAGTCATCACTTTCATGGGTGATGTAACGTTCCCCCATTTTACATTCCAGTTCTCTTAAATCTAACCAGGTTTGGTAGTCCTGAAATAGAATAGCACTATTAGTTTTAGATTTCCTTAAATAAATTACATTCCATTCTGCTATAAATAGTGTGCAGAGTGCTATTAACTCAGCTATCTAAGGGTCATCCCTATTCCACTAGAATGGAAAAAATCTTATATAAATATGAAATCTGCCTGAAGATATAAATTTCATCTCTAGAGGATTGTTTGATAAATTAATTTTATTAAACTCTGTCATAAGTATAGTATTGAGATGTTACAGGTTGTTTGGCAGAATGTATGGATATGTACAGATTGCCATAATGTCTAAATGAGGCATGGTGGTAAAGCAATTCTTCACCCTAGTCACATGATGAATACGGAAGAAGAAACATATTTAAATCATATATTTGCATGCCAGTGACCTGTATTGGATAGTCAAGACAGCTCCTCCATCTCAGTATAATGATGCAGAACACAAATTCAGCTTGGGCTAGAAAAAACCTCCTTTCCCAAACTCGGGCAATTACTGGTGTGCTCAAAGAAACATATACATCTAAACATCAACATACTTTGGAACTCCATGTTGCCAGACAATGGTAAGGCTGGAAGTCTAGTTTGAGTCTCATGCTGTTTAGACCATCATGCACTGCAGCATCTGTCTGAAGTATATATCAAGTTTAACAATTTCTTTTCTTATTCCCACCCAAAGCATACAAAAAGCTGCAGTAATAGAGCCAATGCTACCCCCATGCAGACTAATCTCTCCTCACGATCCTGTATTCAGTTTTCTTTTTTCTCTGTCATCTTGTCTCAATCTAAGACACAACCCTGACCACCTAGCCAAAGCACCAGAAAGCCCAAACACTGTAAATGCATAAAAGCCTTCATCTTTATTATCTCACATCCTTTGGCCCATTTCTTACACAGTCATCCTTTCAGAGAACACCTCTAAGTCTCACTGCCCTGTACCACTGTCACCTTTCCTTAGCCCGCAAGGTAGGGCTCCTCCAGAAAGAAGATTCATCCCATCCATGGTGCTAGAGCTGCTGCGGTACTGCCTCATCTTAGTTCATCTCCCCTCATTACTGCACAAGCAAAGCTGTGAAGGACCCTGTCCTCTGAGATAGCCAGCATCCTTGCTGCAGACCATAGTGCAGACCACCTCTGGTACCCAAAGACTCAGGCAAATGCATTATGCAATGATTGCCAGAGAGAAGAGCAGTCTTGGAGGAAGAGACTAGAGTGTGACAGGAAATCTGAGTGGAAGAAAGTAAACCCAGGATAAATTTCCCTGGGGAAGGTGGGGTGCAGGGTGGGAGGTTACAACCCTTTTCCTTCTATACCAGCAGGTCACCGTCTCCTTTGAGAAACAGTAGCAGCTATAAGGTACTGGAGTAGGATTCAGTTTTCTGTTTTGATTAAGATTCTTTTGGATGTGTGGATTACATATCTGATCTGTGCCATGCCTGCATCACAATTACTTTCCTAGATGCAAACATGGCTCCCCTGGGAGATCTGATGGGCTGGTGTACCAGTCTGGCCTCAGCCTGTCCTCATCCCCAGGGAGCAACCCAATGCCCTGGCTCCTCACTGAGGGTCTTAGGCCTTGAACCTGCAGTGATTTGGCTGCTGCCAGGATAAAACAATTACCAAACGGTGAGCACAAGACAGAGGCTGCTAGCATCTCAAAAATTCCTTGCATCTCAGTTTTTAGTTGAAGAATTCAACTGAAGGTGGCTAATATATTTTCCTGGAAAGCATTCAACCTCACTAGTTCTTCTGATGATTGTAAAGTGAAAGCCCATTGATTAGTTTTAATAAGAAGTGAATCAGGGTAAACTCCAGGGAAGGATATAGTCTAACTCAAATAACTACAAGGGTGTTTTTTTATACCCATAATTTTCTCAGTGGATAACTATGATAAAATATTTTTGTAGTGTATTTGAAAGCATGAGACATTTTAGTATTGGAAACTAATACTTCAGAAATTAATGAGAAACTATAGGCAAATTGGTGAAGGAGCATGAGGTTCTCAGGATCTGAAAACATTTTTAGGTCTGCAGATTTTCTTAGATTCTACTGTGCTTAAAGGTGAAGATATTTTATATGCTTAGAGTCTGAATGCATAAGTAAAAAACATAGAATTTGTGGAAATACCTGTAACCACGGGTGACTTAACGTTTTGTCAACACTGTAGCGCTTTCTCATTTTCACTTGCAACAAATTATTTATGAGATCAATAGCTGAAAAGAAATAACATTAGAAAATGTTAATTTAAATAGATTTGTTTCAATTAGGACATGCAAACAGAGAGCTACACAGACATGGCAGTTGTAAAAAGAGGGCAGTTATCCCTTCTTACTCCAGCTTTTCACAAACTGCGGTCAGTGCTGAAGTCCCTGAAGATACCCATGCAACTCTTCCTAATGGGATTACAACTGTTTTACTGAACAGTTGCCTAAAGATAATTCTTACTCGGTTCCTTCTCAAGTGAAAAAAATCTCATGTAAGTGAGGACTATAGTATTCAGGTACCACAGTAAATATATATACATATACACATAAATATAAATAGATGTATATATTTCCTTACAACTGTCAGTTTCACTTTTAGCTGACAGCTGCACCTTCCCAGTCACTGAATGGAGAAATTAGGCTTTGTAAGTCACCAATACTTTTGCAATACTTTACTTTCCTTTTGAACTGAGCATCACTTCTTCTTGCCAGTCAGCAGTCTGCTGTTTAGAAAAGTGAGAGAGCTTCTTTTACAAATTTCCTATTTTCTGTGGCTTTGGAGTCAGTGGTTCACAGAATCACAGAATGGTTTAGGTTTTTGAAGGGTCCCTCAAGATCATCTCAATCCAACTCCTCTACCATGGGCAGGGACACCTTCTACTAGACCAGGTTGCTCAAAGACCCATCCAGCTTGATCTTGAACACTTTCACGGATCGGTCATCCACAACTTCTCTGAGCAACCTGTTCCACTGTATCACCACCCTCACAGTCAATGTCTTCCTAATATTCAACCTAAACCTACCCTTTAGGTACTGGAAGGTGCTATAAAGTCTCCCTGGAGACTTCTCTTCTCTGAGCTGAACAATGAAAACTCTCCTATCCTGTAGGCACGTGTGCTGTGGTGCCTGAAGGCATGAGGCCAATGAGCCAATGACCAGTGCATGAAACTGCACCGAGTGACCCATTCGGAAAAATCTCTGGAATGAGACTGCTGAGCTTTGAATGCAATTATAAAAAACATTACAAAATAAAAAAAAAATTATGGTAGCATGAAAGTTTCTATTCTTGGTGGTGCGAAATGTTCACCATTGTTTCAGGGAAAAGTTATTATTATTACAGAATAACTGACTAGCCACAGGGAACAACAATATACCTGCAGATTTTCCATTTCACCACATTATCCCTTGGCTTGTCCAAAGTATGCTGGTTTACACCTTTATTTCTCTGTTTATATCATGGTGACAGGGAAAGATGGTCTTGAAAGTAACACAGAAACATGGCATCACTGAGAGGCATTGGGTCAGAAATATGTCAGATGGATACTATTGCCAGCTGGGTATGAAATGAGATGAATAATCATCCTGTCCGTTTTAAGAGTTCGAGATGGGACAGAATTCTTTAGACTGATCCATCTCTGAGGTTGTATTTTGTACAGCAATATGGAAAAGCGCTTTTTTTTTTTTTAACAGAGATTTCCTCTCCCCAGATTCAATTTGCCAAGCAAGGCTTTATTCATGTTTCTGCCATGGGGCAGAGCACAATGAAAACAATGTCCAAGAAAATGGGAATGTACATGGCAGCCTATCTGGATGTATGCAGTAAGTTTGACAGACAAACCTACTCTTAGCAACTACAGCCTATCACTAAAGTAGCCCTGACTTCCTGGTGATGAATACTGTCTTGCAAATCAAAGCAATTGTGGGAATGACATAAAAGAAATCTCAGGACTTCTGACAATAAAAGCATTGCCAGAGGCTCTGCCCAATTCTTTTCCTGTAACAGATGGTCCTAATTTTACTTTTCTGTTGTTTCCCATCAAGTACAGTTAATGCTAAATTCTCTAACTCATGTTTATTTTGTTCCCTCTCAAAGTGCCAGTGAAGTGGATGTAGGATGAGAAAGTCAGTGGACAGCCAATAGGATTATTACTGATAGATAATATCACTCTGAAAACTCATTTGTTTTCCAAAATAGTGGGTTTGATCTTTTTCTTCTTTATTAGTAAGAGAAGTTCTCACATTCCAAGATATGGGGAAGAGACTGGAAAGCCAGTCATATGCCATGGTTTAACTACAGAGTGACTTCTGATAACAACTGGGAAAATGCAGTGGCCATTGTTTTTCTCTGATGCTTGGAATAGGAGAACATAGTCCCTACCCACTGCAGAAAATCTGTGTATCAGCAAACACCAGCATGCTCTGCAACACTGTCAACTTACCTCAAATTCAGCAGAATTACAATAAGACTTCAGGCTGTCTTTTGACACATAGGCCAGTGTTCAATGTGAATTTAATGGAGTTACCATTTCCTTATTATCTTCAGTGATATTTGGGTATATATGATCTTCAGAGATCATTTTTCATCATTTACTATGAATCTCAGTTTGGAAAATAGGTCAAGACAGGGTTGATTGTCCTGATAACTGCTGAGATGTAAGTGCATGCATCCCAACATGTGCCTCTGTAACTGCCAAGAACCTACTGACTACTCTACCTGCCTTTGAGTATTGATAATGTCTCTATTATGCATCTTATGTGCAACCCACTGGAAGCAGATAAGACTGTGAGCCTTACAAGTGGTGAAATTATACATAGCTGCATACATACTAAATCTCCCTCAAGTTACAACAGGATGAGGACCAATTTGCCCCCTTTTTCACTTCAGGACATTAACATACTACATATAATAACATATTTCTTTGTATTCCTGGGGGAATTGCCAATAGGTTGTTGAACAGACCAAAAAGACATTGGTCTACAAAAAATCACCAAAGGAGGTGCACAAAGAGTAACAGGGAAGAAAACTATGCCAAAAGTGAAAAGTCAGCTTCACCGGATGGTTAGAATTGTCAGTAGTGAGCAATCACTTGTTCCCAAGAACAGTTTACAAATAATCTGCTTGTTTCAACACTGAAACATTGTTGTCTCTGTAACCAGTTTTGCTGTGTTTAGTTCTTTATCTAGGGTTCCTTCTGCCAAGAAAGTTTTGCATATGACTTGCCTCTTCATAAATAAGCAAAAATAAATAAATAAGCAGAAATGCAACATGACTATTGTGAAGACTTAGTGCTTAAACTATCTGATACAATTTAATTTGCTTTAATGCTCAAAATTTTAAAATTTAGGTGAAAAAAGAAATCAAACATGAGTTTCAACAGCAAAGAGACTTTGTTACTTTTTACCAGGAAATCACACAATACAAGAAATGCCACTTCTCATGCACAAGAGTTCTGAGTATCAGTAGTCAAGAGGCAAGTGATACATATCGGCAAGGTAAAACAGTGTTGTGTCAAGCAAAGAAGAAGCTGGGAAGTTCAATACTGACACTATGAGTGATGGAATTAAAATACTTAAAGGACATGTGGAAAGTTCCTGGTTATTCTCACTGTGTCAGCTTTCAAAAAAAACCCATTCTGTTTTCACAGTGTCCTGACAGCCACTAACTTAAAAAGTTTAGTCTGGCTTCAGTTCATGTAAGATGTATGAACAGTAAGATTCACGTTGACTCAATTTTTGAATTTAAACAAAAATCATATAATTGTTTGATGATTAGGTTTTGAGTTGTACTGATTAAAAACGCTGAAGATAAAAATTTGAAAGGTATTAAGATTTATTTTAGACATACAATTTCACCAACTGTTACAAAATTAAGTATTCTGTCTAGGAAAATAAAACCGTTTTGAGGAGAGGGTAGCAACTACATTGTATTTTAAAGTAAATTTTATTCATTTTCACTAGAGACTTTTTTTTTAAATCAGGTTTTAAAGTAATCTTTTCAGATATTTTAGGAGCTTTATAAAATTTTACGGTAGTCCTCTGTGAAGTCAATAATTAAATAAATGCAGAGCATTATGAAAGACCACCTATGGTCAGCAAACCATCTTTAAGCATGTAACAGGTTATCACCAAGAAGGCAACCTGAATGAAAGTTCTGAGAGGACTATGGAACTGATTTTTCTAATACTTTTATGGGTTCCTATTTACATTCTATAATTTAAGGATAGTGTAAGCAGCCAGCTGAGGGCTTATCAAGTTCCAGGAGCTGGAAACTTTGTTAAAGGGAATAATCTAGCCACCTACTCCAGTAGAATGAGTACTGGTCATTTAGACAGGTAATCATTCAGCAGAACCCCCTCTGGGTGATTCAAATGCAACTTCAGAAAGCTCTATATCCCCTTGATTTTAGGAAAGTTGGGTCTTTAGTTTTATATTACTGGAAAGAACATCCAGAGTCAGGAGTTTCATGATTCTTATCGGCTTATGCATGTTTATTAATATGGTAAATAATTAACTGTAGTAAAGTCAAAGTCACAATTTTCACTCTAACTATGAAACTAACACAGTAATTGCTTTTCATAGGAATGACTGCTTTAACTCAGGGTGTGATCTGCACATAAACACAAAACTTTACAAAATATCTGAAAACCCTATTATGAACATATTATTCATTTAGTCCTTCCCTGCAGACTTTAGCTGTTTACATAAATTATAAACAGGAAATCACCTTAAGAATATTTTAAAAAGCAGTCCTAAATTAACAATGTATTTATACTTGGTTCAGAATTTTTAAAGTAGAACTGTAATATTAGCTACTCTTACTGTCATCAACGTAAAAATTTAAGCTGGTGCCACTAATATAGGAGGCCCAGGACTTCCTAGGTGCTGCAATTTTCTAAGAATATGTCTGTGAACTTAGAGGTATAATTTTTTCAGACACAAAAATCCCCTCTCTATTGCTGGTCAACACAGCTTTGTTGATATGTGCAGTTATTTTAGCATAAAATAGTCTTCAACTGGCAGAGATTATTTTCAGGGACACGGATTCAGCTGTACCATCAAAAAAAACCCTTGGCAATTCTAAGCTGCACCTCTACAAGAGAGGCTTTCTAATACTAATCTATCCTAGCAAATGTGTAAGTAGAGCCAAGACCTTAGTTTTAACAGTTAGCTAAACATTTACAGAGGCAAAGAGCATCTTTGAGCTATAACATGTATTTGACCTCCTCATACTTAATGCTCGCTCATTCATGTGACTTTCTCATTAATGTGTGAAACAGAGTTTCTATTCACATTATGCTGTAACAAGTCTGAATAAATATTGGCTTGAAGGCAGCTGTGGTATTTATGACTCCAAAGCATTGTAACAGGCACACCATGATCAAGTGTAATGCGTGGAAGGAATTCCTTTGTTTCTTCCCAAATCTTTTTAATAATATTAAGTAATGTGAAGAACCTAATCAATTATGTGCACATCACATAGCTCATCAGGCTAGTAGTAATGGCTGTGTTGGTAGCTGATGAAAAAAAAAATTATGAGTACAACGATTTATGGAAATTCTAGAGCAGAACAAAATACACCATGAATAATCCAAAACTTGACATAGCAGATTTGAGAACCATACCATTCAGAAGAACAGCCACCACAGTGAAGACACGCTAGGTAAAATATACCAAGAGGCAGAGAGACAAAATCCACCAGGGAGTTCTGTCTCTATACTTAGCTACAAGTTACAAATAAGAAATACTGCTAAGTCAAAATAAATCTTTTGAGATCACACAAATTTGGTGGACTGGAAGGCCAAAGTTGAAAACAAAGAGTAAAGTTGCTGAAAACAGGTTTCATGTTTGAGAGATGTGAAATTTAAAGCTATAAAATAGGTAAGAACTCTGCGAGTAGATTTTTCTGTATCAATATCTAGCAAAATTTCACAATGAAAACTGAATTAAGGTCAAACTGTCATATCGCAATTCAGTGCATATGGAAATGTAATCTGACTTGACAATTATTGAAGACAGAGCAAAAATAGCTGACTGGGCAGTGGAATGCTGAATGGCTGTTTGTTTTTAGAAAACTTGATTTTCTAAAACATACCCAAAGTCTACCAGAAAAACTACTTATCTCCTGTAATGTCCTACAATTCTATTTAGACATACAAACACAGCCTCGGTTTTTGGGGTGTATTCGTTCGAAGAGTAAAGTTATTGGAAAAACACGGGCAAATGCAGCCACTTAGGTAAAAATCAAAATTCCCTATGGAGAAATCTGAGCACTACAAAAACCGGAAGGTTTTAGTTTCCATAAGTTATATTTTAATGGAGAGAAGGAGAGACAAAGCATTACACAAAAAAAGGCAAGAATTTCTCAGCAGGAAGAGTTGATGAGATTAATCCAGAAGTTATGACATCAGATAGGCATATTATGGAGAGAAAAGACTCATAGTCAATGACTAGATCACATTAGTGAGTGGCATAGAAGACAGAACTGTTGATGGCAACTTAAAAACATCAGGCACTCAAAAATATTAGCCTCAAATAGATTCTGTCTTCTTACTTGGCTTGTGACAATAGATTTTTATTTTAAGAATTGCTAGAAAATGCTACAGAAAAAGTTATCAAGAAAATTAACACAAACCAAAATACTGCATTCATGACACACTTTTCCAAACTACAGCTTATTTCCATATGCTTTTTCTCTGAACCTACTAGATTTTAAGTGTATTTTTATCATAACCATGCAGTTTAAACTGTTATGGGTCATGTGTTTTCACAAATCTACCCCCTCATCAGTGTAGTTTAAACTTTTAAAAGCCAATTTTAGGTTAAGATCAATAATTGAATAAGGAACATATAAAGATAATACTTTATCACTGTTGTTGCTTTTCCAGACATACTGTTTAGGTATGACCTTTCTCGTTTTATTTTAAGGTTTTGCTACCTTTTGCCTTCCAACTCCCAAATTAACATGCTGCTGCTTGGCAGTTATCAGGCGAAGCATCTATTGTGCACTAAAACCAAAGTGGTGATAAACACAACATCATTCACTCTAATTTATGCACTATCCATTAAATGCAAAGAAATATGTGATTTTTCCTTTCTGATGACAATCCTAATAGAAGGTAGTAATAACTAAGTTTAGCTATTCTTAAACTTTTCACATGAATAACGGTCTGAAGATAGCACTGAAATTACTATAGTTGCAAGTTTTACACATTTGGCTCTCTAAGCTACAGTCATAGTCATGAGCATGACAAAAAAGGTTTGACTACTGCTCTGCTTTCCTTAGCATAGATTTTTGCAGTAGGCATGCAAAAGTTCCTAACACTGCCTTCATTAGCCATTCTTGCAACACATTATACGCCCTTTGATAAAATCATTGTCGTACAGACACTGGCAATACTGGTTGATGATCACTTCCCTTAATCTAAACTGAAAATTGCTTAACAATGTAAAAACCCCCACAACTTTTGAAACATTTACAGTTCCACTAAAAGTATATGCACATCAAATTAGTTCCTGCAGTTTAAGAAGCAGCTACCTCAGGTATATCAGCTGCATGTCTTTGTGATCCTAATCAGGTACAGTTGTGAAATAAACTGGCCCCCCCTTCTATTGTTCTAGGGTGTCTGTCTTATCTGCCATCACTTGCCTGGCACTTCAAGCAGCATTGTTGATACAGACAGAAGTAGGTTTGAATAAATATTTCTTTCTTTCCTTTTTTCTTTTTTTTAGCTCAAATTTAGTTCCTTCTACTTCTTGCTTTTCTGCAACAGCATTTTTAGGATAATCATTTTATCAACATTCACAGCAACCAATACTAACATATTTCAGCAGGAAAAAATGAAGAAACAGTCATATATATTAGATTTTTTTATGTTCTGAGAATGTGAGTGTTTTTACTGGCATCATAAATCAGAGAACATATGAATTCTCTTAGATGGTGGCCTAGCTCTTCCAAGTTCACAGAATTCTCAGTTTTTGCCCACTATTACGGAGGCATGTAATATAGTTAAAGAATGTTTGGACCCAGTACTGTCTTTTGATCATAAAGGAAGAAAGCAATAAGTAAAGGAGAAAGAAAGAACATTTACATTAGTTTACTTATGGTAACCTTTTGACAAATCGTTCCTATTTTTCAAATTTACACAGCATAACATTTTGAAAACATCTTTCTTACCTGCATTAAAGACAATATTTATTGATTTTATCTGTGACAATGACACATCTAATCAAGTCTGGTTTCCATTTTTCGATATTGTATCGGTGCAGCCAAATTTTGGTTGAAGCCTTCTGTGAAGACTGTGGTTGATTATTATGTGTTAAAATTCTCTTAAATATTTGCACAAGTTTTTAAATGCCAATAATTAAACTGCATTAACTGGTGGACCTTCAAGATTTTTTCTTTTTTACAAGCTAAAATCACTTACACAATGTTGTTTTAATTTTAAAACAAAGAGTAATGCTTCTTAGAAGAAAATACCTGTGTAGATTCTTCAAGACAAACAGAAATTTCCATCATACCAATTTGAAAGAAATAGATTGATCACTGTTCATTTACAAAGACTTTGCCAAATTCTGCAGCACCATCATATTCCACATTGTGATATAACTCCCTTACAAGCTTGGGTGGAAGAACTAATAGGTTAATATTACAATCCTCTTGGGATAACAATATTATATTATTATGATACAGATTTCAAGGAAATAAGAAATATACTGTGCCTTTAAAAGAAATCTATTCTTGATCTTTTCATAATGAAAACAAAAAATTAAAAGTAATCATAGTCATTAATGTTGAAATTTCTGTTGAAAAATGTTTAATGATTAAGAATACTGGCAAAAAGAATAACAGGGAGAATATGGCAGGGAAAATCCAATTCATTTGCTTAACCTGTTAAGGAAGCTGGAAGAGGCTACGACAAGCTAAGGGAAGAATTTCAAGTGCACGAACGTAACCTGCTGGGATTGAAACCAATTCTCTGTCCGAATTTTGTAGATTTATAGAAGAGAAATTTATGAACCCCAGTGTCTTTATGTTGAAATGAGTTTCACGTTACCATAGTTTACATTTAAATACACATACATATTCAAATTGTTTCTATTTGCAATGTTAAGTAAGCAACTTCATAAAACCTTTAAAATAACCTCTGTTTCTCCCTTAAAGATTTCAATTATTTGCAGTATTAATTAACATGGCACTCTTCAGAATTGTAATCCAGAGTTACGTTTTAGGACACTGGGCACAGGTTTGCATTTTAACCATGCTACATTGTCAGACATAACAAAATCTGGATGGAGCCAGCAGGTGCACAGGGCCCAGTTCCTGCTCTCTTGCAAGCTGTGCAGGAGAGTGGGCCAGAGAAGCTGACATAAGAAAAACATTCCCTTATTTTCCCTAAGTAATCTGGAATTTGCATTCAAATTTGAGCTCTAAAAATCAGTGTTATAAAGTAATACTTGGACAGAAATCTTGACTCTATCTCCCTGTGTTAAACATAATGGAATCTCTTCAGACTTTTTTCAGGTTTTCATTTAGCACAACAGAGTGGTTCATCAGCTCGCAATTCAAATATGGAATAAAATCACAATATATAAGCAGACTTTAACTTAGTAATTTGTTGAAGTGGTTTTTCCCTCCCTTCTGCATGCTTGCAGCCTGGTATCCATTGACTCTTAATGAAGGCTGCAATTCTACAAATGGAGAGATAACGAGCAAGCAGGTGAGTTTTCTGTAGGTGCTCTACTGAATCTTCACCTCTGAGTGTAAAAATTGATCTTCTGTCTACCACAGTAGAAACTTGTGGGAGACAATTTCTTGCAGCTTCCCCTGTGTTGATTGCTGTTTGCTTATCTCTAGCGACAGATAAAGCATTGCTGCCAACAGATTCTGTCAGCTTACATATCAAAGTGTGTGGAGGTTCAGGAGAACTTCAGTGTGTAATTGTGCAGATTTATAGCTTTTTTTTTTCCCCCAACAGATTTCAAACTTCATCTGCCACTGAGATAAAATAACAAACAATGCTCTCAGAGCATTTTTCAGCTGAGAATCTCACATGGCTATTATATATTATAGTAAGCATTAGGCATTATGCTTTAAACTACACTTAACATGTATGTTAAACATATTACCTCAAAACAGAAAAACTGTACTGTAAATACCAGAAATTATAAATAGCAGTATTGTATTACAATTTGGCACATATTAAAATTCCAAAAAAGATATAAGAATTTGATGTTTATAATGTTTCCTTCACTTTAGGACTACAAAGCAATCCTGCAAAAATTATGGACATAAAGATAATGATTACAAAAAAAATCCTAAAGAAAATCAAGCTGCCTGAAAATGTTATGTACATGAAAATACTGGTGAAACCAGAACCGACAATTTTGTTAAATGCCCTATTCAGTTGTGTTTAGAGACATCTTCAATAGAATTTACCTATGTTAAAGAGGGTGCTAGTGAACTAGTTACACTGTTCTTAGCTCTTTGATGCCATTGACCAGAACTTGAGTTTCAAAAGTCTCATTGGTTATCTCCAAGCCTTTTCCCCCTGCAGAAAGTCTCTTTTATGACATTTTCTCACAGTACTCCTGAAACCTCATCTACTTGGAATTGTTCAGTTTTATCCTCCCCACACAAAGACTATCAGGATACAGCATCCTATTGAACCAAAACTAAATTACTGGGACATGCAGAACACGAAAAAGACTGCAGAGGCAATAGAGCTGAATAACGAGGTACATAAGTAAACATATGCAATGCCAATTCCAGCAGCTGAGATTCCCCACAGATTCTACAGCAATCTGATCTGTAGATGGTTATGTGCCTCCTTCAAAACCTCCTAGAAAGATTCCATGCTTGAGGATTATTACAAAATAGAAACATTACATTATGGTAACTTGAAATTTCGATTTTTTTTTTCACTGTTATGTACAGGAAAAAATATAAATGCAAAATACAACTAGTTCATTTTTAGCTTTTATAGAAAAACAGCCACAAACAGGTATTACCTTCATGAGAAATTTCTTTCCAAGGATTAGGTGGATACATGAAAGCAGCATTCTGGATTTGGTCATGTATGTCTTCATCTTCATTGAACGGAAAGGTACCACTGAGGCTTACATAAATGATGACACCCACTGACCACATATCCAGAGATCTGTTATAGCCTTTGTTTCTCAGCACCTCTGGAGCAAGGTAGGCTGGCGTTCCTACAACTGAACGCCTAAATGATTTCTCTCCAATGATTCGGGCAAAGCCAAAATCACAAAGTTTTACCTGTTTAATGAAAAACGCTAAAGTAAGACATAAATTATTTTTAATATTAAATACATAGTTGAGGAACTTTTATCATGGTTTAGTTGCAAAATGCATCTCTACTGTTCCTTCAAGGATACTTTTTTTAAACTCCTCTTTGAGAGGAATATCTTATTCCACTGAGACATTTAGCTGCTTGAAAATTCTCACTTAAGAATTCAGTACAGATTCTTCCCTTCCAATTATTGGTATTGATATTATCTAAAAATTATTAATAGTACTAATTTTGAATATGGGCAGTTGAAGATTATACATGAACTTTGCAGATCAAAGGTAAGAGAAGATGATACAAATATCTTTGAATGAGAAATATGACCAGTCAGAAGGTATATTTAAATATCCTGCCATCTACATAGCATTTAAATTCATAAAATGAAAGAAGCAGCTCTTGTTCTTCATGAACTCTACCCCTACCACCAGAAAAATAGCTTTCTTTCTGGAGCACATCAACAAGCTAAGTAATTTGTTCTGTAATTGTGAGCAAATTAGAAACAATCATACAGGTAGTTACATCACACTTGAAAAGCTAGTTGAATATTTTAGGCAAATGACAAAAGGCAAGGATTTTCAAACATGATTTCTTTGTAAAGGGTTTTGAATAACTGATTTTTTTTTCTTATCTAAAAATTCTGTGTAGACAGGTCACTAATCACTTTCTTGTTTATACATAAATATTGCTAACACTTATTAATTTGAACAATTTATCTTAAGAAAAGGGCATTTTCTACTTGCCTGTGGGAAAGGATCAGCTGATGCCAATAACACATTTTCTGGTTTGAGGTCACAATGAACAATATTTTTGAAATGAAGATGTCTTAAAGCAACAAGGATCTGTGAATAAACAAATCAAATTATGTTTGTTTGCTTTATATTGGTTTACAGTATCTGAGACCAGAGAAGCAATGACTTGTGTGAAGAAAAACAATCCAACAAGAATGCACCTTTTACATAAATATCAACAATGAAAAGAAAAAAAAAACACCAAAAGCAAAAATGTCAGCTATTATTTGCTGTGCCTCAAGTTTTCTTGATATTTCACTGCATGGAATTTGATTTTTCCCTCTCCAAAGACTTAACATTCTAAACATTTCTTAAAAACTAGGTTTTAAGTATTTGTTTACTTTTTTGTCCGTGAAATCTTTGAATGTAGAAACATTTGCAGAATGATCTTCCACATCTAAATTCAACTAAAAAAAATCACAGAAATATTATATGATCCAATTTAAGTGTTTTCTTGAGGAGAGAAAGAATAAAGAGCATTGTATGTATTTCTATTCTGTTACATACATGAGAATATGGCAACGGAGTGTAACAGATATCCATCCTTTTTGTGTGGCTTTAACTCCATTCCTCATGTTTGGTCAGGGCTGGCAGAATTTGCCAGGTAATGGTGAGGAGGCTGAATGAACCTGGGAATAGATTCTAGAGCTTGTGGCAGTTTTGCCCATGGACGCCTAGAAACTAGGGAACTTATAAGTTCTACACCAAATAATAAACTTACAATAATGAACACCATAACACCAATGTTCCTGCTCCTTTCATTTTTCTGACTGCTGAAGCACAGGCTGCTCTGACTCTGAAGTGGCTCACTACTCAGTTATGTATCTAAACTTAAACCAGTATTATGGACAGCTAAGGAAGCAATATAATATGACAACAGGAACCCCCCCAAAAAAACGAGATCAAATTGTTAACAGAAGTCATAAAGGAAGCCAGACTCATTTAATCAAAATTAGCGCTGAGGTGCAATCTCAGCACAGAAAATAGGCGTACCAGTGCATAGTACAAACTGCAATGGTTAGGTATGGGGCAGTTCAAGAAGCTCAAATTTCTTTTTGCAGGTCTTAAATGGTTTGCTTTTAAGTGCTTTCCTTTCCTTTCTTATCCTTCATTCTTCAAGCATATGACAAACTGTAGCTTAATGTCCCTTCCATCCAGCAGCCAACAGCTGTACATGTATCTAGTTCTAGGTCCTCTTAATGTTTTACTACCTGCCAGATAATGTGCAGAAATGTACAGAAAGCTGTTTTACCATCCCTGATATTATAACTCAGGTTTTCATAAACCAGACAGGTAAAACACATCAAAAGCAAAAGATAAGAAACAGTGATCACAATTGAACTCAAATTTCCTTCTAGGTCTACAATTAATTTCTTACCTGAGTAATTAAAAACTTTGTTATTCTCTCTGGCAATCTGCCCTTTTCACTTGACAAGATCATCTCCAGCATGTCTCCATGGAGTTTTTCCATAACAACAAAGACTCTTTCCGGTGTCTCAAACATACACTCCAGATTTACAACCCCAGGATGATGAAGATTCTATTAAAGATAAATAAAGCACTAGATTTCCCAATATGATTGGTAGCTTTTATCACTACATAGCCAGACTTCAGATCTCCATCTAAACCAGACAGTGCTTCAGTACTTCATAATTTAAACTGTATGCCAAAACTGTGCACAACAGGCACAAAATTTCTCAGGACAATAAAGGAGAATGTATGAACTTCAAATTAGTTTAACAAACATATGTTTTCCTTATTGCACCTGGTGCTTAACACTGCAGAAATTGTAACTCCTAATGTGACATTGACAATACATTTGTTCTTGGCTGTTTATGAAGATTAAGCAGCAAAGATACTAATATTTTTTCAAAAACACTAGTGATTATCAGTTAAAATAATTATATTATCTGGTATTTATGGAAATAAATAATGGAGTTAATACACTAAAAAAGAAAAGAAAAATTACCTGTAAAATTGCAACTTCATTTCGAAGTTGACTTTCCTGTTTAGTTGGAAATCTTAGTTTATCAATTATTTTAATGGCAACATCTCTTCCAGTTTTGCGATGTTTTCCTGCATTAATAAAACAAAAGGTCTCAATCAATTAACATGATTAATTATGAAAAGTGTTCCCCTTTCATGGATTGTACAAATGGCCACACCAAGTAATTCTTAGAGTCTGTCTGCAGCTAATTCATTAAAAGTTTTCTGTCATTTCTCTTCTTTCTACCCTTTGACAACAGAACTTTTTTACTGTCAGCTAAGAAAGCTGTTTAAACTTGGAAGAAACATACATATGGAAAGTCATCTCTGCACTTCAACAATATAGATGTAAAGTTAATTTTCTCATATCTGAATCAGCTGAAGCTGCACTGTCTGCAACTGGCCAGTTGTTGGCTTACTCCTTCACTAGCAGCTCCAGGCTAGCAAATAATGAACTAAGTGATAGCCTTTAGGCATGTAAGTGCATGTCCCATGTTTACCAGAGTCAGAGATTCTTCAGTGAGAAATGTTAGTTCTCACTTAATACTGTCTCAAACAACAGCTGTACCTAAATACACCCCAAAAAGCTGCTGAAAAAAGGAGGAAAAAGATGGGAAAAATTACTAAGAAAATGAGAAACAATTCTAACAAGCTACTGAAATACAACAAAAAATACCTCACTAGAACATGTCAAGAAAAACAGAAGGAAGAATAACTTTTTTTAATCCATTATAGTTCTCAAAAAGAACAACTTTCTACACTTCACCATTTTCTTTATTAGAACTTACAGAGAATATGAAGCTATTGATATAAACAGACCCACTACTGGGTAGAAAACTTCAAACTACAAAAAGACTTTGTCAACATAAAACATAATCATTATTTAATATATAATGCTTTTATAAAACAACAGACAGCTAACTTCTGGAACAAAACATTTCAGAGTCCAAATACTTTCACCATTCCAGAAAACTTCTAAAGTACAACTGTGCAACATAGCAAAGCCTTACCTCCATAAACAATTCCAAACTGTCCTGATCCCAATACCTCATCTGGGAAGATTTGGTATACGGTGCTAATATCCTGTTTATATAAACATAACAAATATTAAGCCCCAATGATGTGGAATCAGAATTTGTATTTCATTTGCTTTTTCTAGTGGGAAGTAGCATACATTTACTACAGTCCATTTCAAAATATATTGTCTGCCAAAAAAATTCAAGCTGGTTTTCTTACAAGGCACATTAACTGTAAGTGCTGCAAAAGCTGAAAAATTTTCAACAAGTTCACTGAGAGGGGTAAAATATTCCATTTGTGCCAGAGAGGGAGTCTCATGTCTCACTGTTTCTTAGTGCCTTAACACAGGCTAAAGCATAAGCTGTTCGCAGATTCATCTGGGACACTCAAAACATCAAATCTTGCAGCTCAGTTTTATTTTCCTGATATTTAACAAGCAGCATATACAACAAAGAGTAAAAGAATGCCTAGGAGTTGAAGATAAAAACTTACTTCTTCTTAGGAAACAAATGGACACACCCCTAGCAGGCAATTTTGTGTCAACTACTAGAGCTGTCCCAAGGCTTTAGTTGGCTGCAGGGATTATCTATTTTTTAGCTCTGCCCATGAGACAAAAAACAAGTAGTGTGACTGTTTACCTTGACCACATGTCCTGTGTCTAACTGTCCTCACATAAAAGAAATGCAGAATTCTTTGTGTATTTGTAACAACACATGCAACTCCTCCTTTGGATAGAGTTTAATCTTCGTACAACAGAGAATATCTGATCTCTCAAAGATGACAGAAAATGGTATACTTATCAAGGCTTGTGGTCAGCTTTAAGAAGACAAATTCCATGAAAATAATTTCTACACCTCACTTTTCCACTTGCTAATTAATATCCTGCAAGGATCCATGGTTAAAGTCTGTGTTCAGTGAAATTACCCATAGATAATTCTTGCATCTCAAGAAAAGGTGCCATGAAGATGATTTTTGCCAAAAATCAGCAAAGCTAATTGTTAAATTTCTACAAAGTAAGTGAGAAATGGCTGATGGGAACTCCTCTAACATTTCTCTTTGCAAAACAGATCAATGACTTTGCCAGCTTAATCATAGCATGTGTAGCACCAGCATCCAGAGAACACTCACCACATTTTCTTGAACTTGGCAGTTTGACACAGAAATACTGATGGATATATCCCCTGGGGAAGAAAGCAAAATATACTTTAGATTGCTGTGCTTTTAGTTCAAACATGCAGTAATAGACAATGACATTCACATTACATTAATATCTACTGACAGCTCTAGAAATTGTATCAATTAGGTCAGCCTGTTCATCTACCAGCTACTATAAAATTACACCAGCCCACAAACATGTGACTTGAACAACAGTTTTGCAGTGTATGGAAAAAACAGAATTATATATTTAATTATTACTTTTTTAATACTGGATTCTCATAATTCCAATTCATAAGCTCCCTATTGCTTTTTTCCATTCTATTTTGAGGCTTTGTACCTCATGCAAGTAACAACTGTAACTAAATTGTTTTTATTTAGTCAATTTAATTATAATTTTTATTTACAGAGTCACCTACAATGTATTCGATGCTATTCTGATGAAGGCAAATACACATTCAAATTAGACTGCATACTGCTACAAATAATACACATTTCAACTGGCTTAACAGACATTATTAAAACACATAAAAGAAACAAAGTCTTGCACTTGTGCTTCAATACAACAAACATCCGATCCAACCTCTACCAATTCAGAGCTTAGGATGTTGTCATAAGCATTTTGAACTGCAAACGTACTGAAGAGTTCAGTAAAAGTTGAGAATGTATCTACTGCTAACTGTGCTACACAAAGACAACACTTTGGGGAGGAAAGAATGCTTATTTGGGGCATTGCCACTTCTGTCTCCTACTTCTACGTATAATCCTGTTCATGCCAACTTTCCTTTTCTTAGTGAAAATTTCAGCCTTATCAAAACCAGTGTCCCCTACTATAAATCCTGTATTACACAGTGAAGACACTTGCTACTACCCATCAGCACCAATCCCGTTGCAGTAACATGAGTAACTTCTGCTTCAGGCGGCTTATTCCCTTTCCTTAGGAAGAGACTGTTCTTGGAATGGAATGTTTCAGTTACCTAGAGGTTTTTTATCATTGACAATTCGTTTTCAAATGTATGTACTGCTGTGTTTACATGAAAAAAAGCATGGACAAAAACATAGCCAAGTCTTACTTTGAGCAAAAGACAGACGGTTGTTATCATTCTCACTTTTCACAAGAAATTGTTCTAAAGGTCTCAGACAACCTTACTTTTTGCACATATAACCGAGAAATAACTAATAACTTGCAAAAACATTTTTCAAACTTCCCAAGAGGGAGAGAAGACAGCTGTCATGCCCAGCCCAGCATTTCAGGTGATTTGTTTAGCTATGCTCTGCTCAAACCAGGGCCACTAGGCAGCTAGTCTGATGGAAATGACATACAGAATTTGACACTATTTTATGCAAGATCCCAGTAGAGAAAGCAAAGGACATTGCTGATCTTGTCTGTTATGTGAGCTGTTGTGCCTGGAGATGCAAAGCCACAGGCTGTCATATTACTTGGTTTCTGAAGGGCTTGTGGTCTCATTAGCATTTTGTGCTGCATTAATAGCATCCAGATGTCAAGTGCTAAAGCGGGCATATATTGCAACAAAAGGTCTAGTCCAAATTGTGTAGACATATCCAAATTCACTTTACACTGACTAGGCTGAGTAGAAGTAACAGAGCAGCCACAGCAGCGCATGCCTAGTAGTGAGGAATTGTTTGCTCTGTGCTACTTTATTATCAGTACTCAACCTACATTTAAACAAGTTTCATGTTTGGTTTACATAAACTGTCAACTTTGCTAGAGAATTACACAAAGGTATGTAAATTGGAGGCAATGGTATATTCAGTCCTTTTGTTCCTGGGTATCACACATGCCTTGTGCTTAGAATAGCTGTTCTTCACACTTGAGCTCTTTTCATCTCAGCATGGGACAATGTTTCAGGCAGTTGTACAGCCAAATGTGATGAAAGGAACATATCATCTATGCTGCAGTGACCTAAAGGGTGAAAAGCTGCTTCTGCAGATAGTTAGAAATAAAAATTATAGTCGGGGAAAAGATCTATCAATTCCAAACTGGAGCTCTGTTTCTCACATCAGCAATGAGATGCCTTACTAATATCATAACTATGTGCTCACTAACAAATCTGCACCTTGTATTAATACAGATATCCTACTATAAACCGAAAACACACGGATGAGAAACTGTGGTGTTTAAAATAATATGCAGACAAATAACAAGCTGTGACAGGATAACCTTTACCAGCTGTGCAATACATCCTTTCAATGTGTGCAGAAGACTGAGCAACGTCATTTGTGATGTAACTTTATTCATCTGAAATGGAGGAAATTAATAAACTTACTGTGCAGGCTGGGTCCTGACCCAGTCGATGTCCCTTTAGGGATGACAGGCATCAGGGCATGCTGTATTGCCATCTCCCACATTCGTGCCACGTCAATGCCAATACCACTGCTAATAACACTGTTATTCAGTGGAACACTTGAGAGGTTTTCTATGTTTTCTCCAACATAATAGACTATATTGGCTGTGCTTATTTCAAAACAATGAGGATTGGCCCCTTGCGGCAGCAAAGTGAAAGTTTTTGCAGGTTCCAGAGACAAAATTTCAGACAACGGGATTTCCTAAAATGAAGAAAGTATTTTACTTCCTGTGTAAAGATTATCAACATATAAAACTAAAGCATGAACTTTATTTAGGTAATTGATGATATTAGCCATTGCTTTTTACCACATGCTTCTTCTACAAACAAAAAGGCTCTGTGACTCAGAGGACTGTTCATGGTAAAATACTAAAGGTTTCTTTCCAAGACCACGTAGAACTTTAATTACTTAATTGAACTGATCAAATAGAGTAGTGAGGTTCCTTCAGAAAAAAAAAACCAAGATCATGCAGATACCAACAGAACTCTATTAGAAAATAAAACCCTGTTGACTTCTTGTATAAAAACTTCCCATTTCCACTACATGTACTTTTACAGGTCCTTGCTAGCTGACATCTTTCTGATCAGAGACTTGCTTGTGAAAAGCAAAACACATATATGCTGCTTAAATAATAAAAACCCCACACAGATAGAAGTTACACTATTAGGTTACTTTTAGTAAGCATCAATTTAGCAATTCAGTCCTTATATTCCTCTGGTAAAAAAAAGAGATTGAAAAATATTCCTTACTTTATAATATTTGCTTCCAGTATCATTTTGAAAAAGTGTAATGCATTTGCTGTCCAGCCTCCAGTAGTGTCGCTTCCTCTGCAACGAAAAACAAGTGAAAAATAGTTCTAGCACTTTCCAAGTAAATTAATGAAATGTTCATTTCTCAAGAACACCACTGTCAAACTGTTTCACTTTAGTTTGAAGAGGTGTATGGTGAACAACAAAGATTCATTTGCTATTATAAGACTTTAGCGAAGACTTTATAACTGAATTTAAGATTTATAGGACCATGCTTTTTTCTTTAGGTAATAGCTCTGTTAAAATTGTACAAGTTTTAAAAATCTAAAATGTCATTTTGATGTCTGCATTACATTCAGCACAATTTGCTACCAGTATGCTCCTAAAATAATTAAAATTTCTTTTTGTATCACTTATAACACCCCAGTTCGTTTTCGAAGGTCACACATTAAATGCTTTATTCCTGTTTTAGCAGGTCGGAATGAAAATTACTTTTTTCGACGCTAAATCTACTTTACAAAAGTCCCGAGTCAACTAGCAGTAAGGTATCTGGGAGACTGCAGCTGAAAGGTAAAAGCTACTTTACAGAACTCCTAATGTGTTAACATTATGTTTTACTTCCTTCAGAATATCTTTACATTTGGCTTCCTATAATGCAACAGACATATTCAAATGGTTTTTTGTACGTTTTAACCGTCTCCTGTTCTTATAAGCAGTACCAGTCCTTAGTTATGACAAGAGTTGGGACCCTAAGAATCACAAAACTGCAAAAAATGCTTCACGAGTGACTGCAAATTATCAAAGTATTGTTAGAATTTGAATCTGTGCTATCATATAGTATGTACAGTAAGACAGGTCTTCCTTAACACTTCTTACCAGTGTGTCCTTGCTTGTATAATGAACCATCCAACCCTCCTTCATTACGGTGCTACTTCTCCTTTTTGTGTGCTTCACAGATTGTACGATTCTCATTAATGGAATATTGTTGCTGGTTGAAGGGCTGAAGAATAAATCATTAAAGGCTTTTAAAAAGAAGAAAACTTTGGACAAAAAGAAAAAAACTCTTTTAAAACAGAATATATATACATATAAATACATACACACACACACACAATATCCATGTTTATTTTTATAATTGCTAGCAGACCAGGACTGCACACTATTTTGTTTTGCCATTCCAGGTATTATGAACATGAAATATTATGAAGAAAAACGATTGTAATACTACATCATGAGAATGTCAGAGACCATATGAAGGCTTAAACACATTCTTCCAAAATTATCCCTTAAGATGAGCCAAGAAAATGGGCAAATTACTAGGGCCTCAGCTAGGCTATGGGAGCCATAGCTCAAGACTGTGCTATGTATGATTCAGACCAGTACCTGATCCTGAATCTCTCATAACCTAAGTAAACACTGTCCATTAGTTTACTGTCCTGGGATCTTCCTTGGATTCAAACACACAATGGAGTGATGGCAATTTGTAGAGTAGAAAATATATCAGCTGCCCAGCTGCACATGCCCTGGTAGGGTACAGCAGAGAATCTGCTGGAACCTCTCAGAGAAAGAGGTTTAAGCTAACACATTTTACCCATAAAGACTTTAAGTGAAACCCTACTGCCTTGCCCTGTGGGGTATGCACACTGCAACTTTCCACCACTCAGCTGAGTTACTTACACACAGTAAGTCGGGGAGGCAGGGGAATGTGACAGTGTGCCTGACAGTACCATCGGACAAAAACCAAAACCCATATTCCTTGCTGTTAGAGTTAACAATTCCTAAAGCAAGTTCTGTTTAGTGGAATATGGACTCAATCTACTTCAATCCTAAACATGAACGCTTAGTTATTTCTGGAAGAACTTTAAACAGTGACGTTGCGTTGTATGTGAATACACAGTACATAAAGAGCTCACGTATTCTGCCCTGCTGGCAAAGCTATCAGTGCAACAACTCCAACAAAAAAAAGGTTGAAACTGCTCAGGAAAAGAATAATATGTTAAGTTTCCACAGTTGTTGTGACTGTGGATGTCTGCAGATGGCCCTGCTTCACTGTAATGCATCCTGGAAACAAGAAACCTTTTATGAATTGGTAGTTTTCCATCAAAATGCAAAAAGTGTGCTGTCTTAAAGTGTCGTTAACATACAGTTAACATCTCTTTTTTGCCCAAAAATGATCAAAATATCTGCAGTTCCTATTTAACTGTTCTTGTCTGTACTGACAAAAGGTTTACTTTTTATTTGTTTTTTATAGATCATTTAAAAATATCCATGCATATGGAAACTACCCTTAGAAATAACTGGGGGAAGATATTACTGGAAATACAGGAATGTCCCTCAGATAGTAAAATGTGTTCCTTAATTATGAATTTTTATTAGTATAACTGGGCATTTTTATTTTAAAAACCTTCAATGCTGTCCATTTAATATAACTTGGACATTTAAAGTGTTCTATGACATTGATTTTGGGATATACACACAGGCTTACATTCCAATAATACAAGCTTGTGTACAATCTACAATCTAGTCTATGCAGATAAATATGACAGCAGTCCACCGCAGCAGGAAGTAAAACTGCATATTGTTGAAATGGATTGCTTTCTATTAGTGCAACAGGTGTATGATAGTAACAGAGAATTAAGGAGAACATGTTACTGAAAGAGACTCCCAATAAGCAAACTAAAAGAGGAAATTTCAGGTCAAACAGACCTGTGAAAGAAAAATATTCTTTAATTCTTAAAGGTCTAGATCCCTTGCATCAAGGAAATTACAGATGAAATTACCTTAATTCATTTTCGGTTCCATGACATTGAATAATCCCTACTTTTTCCCTACTGTTCAGACAGTTCCAGTGAGTGATTAATGCTTTCTTCTCTTCAGACATTTCTGAGGAATGTTGCACAACTCAATTCCTATTTTCCTTCCTGAGAAATCATTTCAAAGCACTAATCTATTTTGTAACTTGTTTCAAATTACTACTTCAAGTTTGTCAAACTTTCCTTTTTCTAAAGGCATCTAAAAATACAAACAAACAATTCATCTAGACCTGATATACCACACCCATTTATACAAATTTTTTTTTTGTTTATTTAAATGATCAGGCACTGCGCTGTTAGTCAGGGCAAAGTTGCTTTGGAAAATAAATAAGTAAAAAATAAATGAATAAATTTACTATCGCTCATGCACAAATAGTTTCATATCATTTTCATATGAGAACAGACCTGTAGAAACTATTTGTCCATCAGTTTTCAAGTGCTACTTCACCATAACAATAATTTCCAGGCTTCTCTTAAATTTCTAATGCATATAATCAGTGAAGCAATCTCACTGAAATTTCAGAACCACCACATATCACTAGTACTCTCCAAGCCCAGGTAGATTCCCGCTTGAACCCTAGACACAATACTTACAAATAAACACAAAAGAAGATGGAAGGTACACTCACTCCCCAGCTCACCTGATCATCCTGTTAGATTCATCGTGATCCAGATCAGCATCTTGCATTTCCCCGTTGTCACTATGGCATCCCGTCATGGACATCTCTGAATCGTGAGCCATAGATTCTTCCATGTCATCTATAAAACCACTGTTTCTTTCACTGTCATTGTCATCACTCCCTTCTTCCATGACCACATCAGACTCAGCCCCAGGACTAAGAAGATCTGCAATATCATTTCTCAAGTTATTATCTGAAAACATACAATACTCTGATCACAATATCCTGGCATATTTTAAGCTTCCAAAAAACTCCGGTTCTCTTTGGAATTCTGTTGCCTGCATTCATCTCTACTCAGCACCCTGTGTACTGGTGAAATGTGGCATTTACCCGGTCATATAGAAAATCACAACAGAAAATTGAAAAAGCATCAAAGAAAATTTTTTCAGAAATACAACTTTTTAGTAAAAAAAGCTAAAGTCAAAGCAGAATTTCTTATCCGTGGACTTCTATTGAAGATTCTATACTCATGAGCTTTATTTCTGAGATCTTCTGGCAGATTTTCTATGCAGCTTAAATGTCGTGTACTGGCTTGATGGTTGTTGACAGGTTTCAGCTGCAAAATGATGTTCGAAGCATTTCAAAACTAAAAATTTTGTAATACAATGATATGACAGTGAACTACTGAAATAACTCCCAAGACAACTACTTATGTGAACTGTGTGTTCCTTTGCACCAGGGTTTTCTGTGAAGCCTACACAAAATGGCTCAGTAATCAATACTACTGAAACACTCCCTGCCCTTAGAAAAGAAATACTAAATAAGCATGAAAATCAAAGATTTAACATATTTTACTATGGCATAGTATTAATAGCATCATCCACCTTAAATTATATTAAACTTTACAGTTTCAAAATTAGACATGCCTAGGCAAGATCAAAGTAAGAAACAACTTTTTGTTGCACTGCTGCTTGTGAATGGAATACAAAATGGAATACATTGCTGCTTGTATCTGGAATACAAAAAGGAACAGAAAAAAAAAGTATTTACCTAAGTATTTATATTACAAAGAACCAAACAAACATCTTTCCCAAAAAAACCTCAAAATAAAAAAGCCATTTTGTTGAAACTCCACTCCACACAGGCTGTGATCTAACATGCCAAAAGCATCAGTCCAGTCAGAGAGTAAAGACAGCATTAGTTTTTCTGGGATGTTGTGGTGTTTCAGAAATTTGAAGTAAGGTTAAAATCACATGTAACATATCAAACAGTCTCTCCTAGAAACTTTAGCCTAATTGAGAAGAGGAAGGTTCTTGACAGTCAATGTAGGCAATGCCCTGCAAGTAAAAAGCGCACTGAATTAGTTGACAGCAAAATCTTTGGAACTGATGGCATTTCACTGAAATTGGAAGTGCACAGCTGAAAGGTTTGTTTCCATGTACAGTAGTCTTAAGATATTTGAATATAAATTACTGATGTGTGATTAAGAAATACATTATATTTCATCGCTAGCAGAACCAGTCATTCAGTGCAAAGTTCTCTCTTTGCTATTCCTACAACACTTTTAAAATCTCTATTTTTAATAAACGTTGATTGTACGTTGATTAAAAATAACTCCCTACATTTAGTATATAGTGTGTTTACTAATGGCACCATACTTGGAATTTTATTGCTTCAGCTCTTCCTTCACTTACTATCTTGGGGAAGATTTATCACACAGCAGATGGACAGTGACAGATACTGTTTTTATTTATTAAGTTTGAAAATAATGTGGATCAAATTACTGTGAAAACAGAAATGTGATACAGGATGAAATTGCCTTTGATAATCCCCAGAAACGTGTATCAGTCATTTAGGACACACACTTAAGAGTTCTACTGTGATCCTAGAGATACATACTATGGGTATTATTTGGTGTATAAAAGCCAAAGTCTATAAATGAAAGCTTCAAGGAGTATACTTGGAGTAAGCCTCAAGTACGTGTTCTCACCCCAAGTGACTTTGCACAAGCCTTCCTCAGCCTATCACTTTTCATCAGCCCAGCATCAGGTCCATGTGCAGGAGGTAAGTCCAAACAAAAGGAGCATGTTGTTTGTGAAGCAAAGGTGGAAAGAGGGCACAGAGGGTGTGTTGGAGGCATGAAATACAGCTGCCTCAGGTGGAAAGAGGGAACTGGAGGAGTAATTCAGAAACGAATGTAAATTTTGTTCATTTAGTCCAGCTGTGCAGAAACAAATTTTACCTACCTTCCCGTCTTCTCATAGCACTTTAGATCAATCATTCCTCTCTAAAACTGCATTTATGCAGGAAAAAATTATCATTTATAAGCAGATTTAGTTACTTTCTCTGACTGCTAATCTCAGGGAAACTATACACTGTTATCAATGGAATTAAGATATCATGGTGCTTATTTAGTTCTTGGATTTGAAAATCAAGCCACAAACTTCCATAAGCACTATCACTTGCTCTCCTCAAGAAATAGTCGTGTTGTGCGATGGTTAATGCTTAAATGAGGTATAAATGGTGAAAGAGTTAAAAAAATAAAAAATAATAGTGACTCCAAGAGTCCAGCGTGAGGTGCATCAGAGAGGACATGCGGTAGAAGTACATCAACTTTGCAGAAAATCATGCACCTTATCACATTTCAAGTGGAATACTCAGTATCTGTAGTAATTTTGCCATTAAACATAAAAGCTCTGTAGTGATACAGTCACACTATGAGAAATACTATGAAAAATATTAATTCACATTCCTAATTTTGGAATTTCTTGGTGTGTCTTCAAAAAAGTAGATCACTTGCCTCACAAGGTAATACCTTATTAATCACAGAAGCAGTTTAGGCTGACAACTTAACACAGTAATATGCATTAGAAACTGAACACTTCACCACTTCTCATTCCCTTATCACATAGAAAAGTGACATTTTCAAGGCAATCAACAACTCATCTACAACCACCCTTTTTTTTCTCCAGTACCGTCTGTCGAGCCTACCCATACACCCCTATACTTAACACCAAACCAACTGCACATGCATGGGAAAATGAGCAGATAGTCAAGCCTTTATTTCTGGCAATGGATATGATTAGTTTTATGCCAACAATGAGAGGTGGAATTTTTCCCTGGAGGGCATTCCCAGTTCTTCTAGGTATGCTTTTCCTTCTCAAGAGGATTATCCTTAACCACTTTTTTCCCCCCTCCTCAGATTAAAAGGCAATTTTGTGCTTCTATCTGACAGGTAAATGCCAACTTCTCACATGTGTGGCATTTGGCTTTCCTCTGGCATTCTGCATTCAACAGGCTATCTGCATTCAACCCAGCTTTTTGCTGCTGACATCACCTCTGTGGCAAGTCACAGTTTTACATTTCTCTCTTATTTGGCTGATAGTTTAAACAATCACAGGAACAACTATGAAGACAACTTACCCCCATTAATGGCAACTTCCCCCAGGCAGTTATTTGGCACTTTAGGAGCACAGCGTTTGTGACAGTTGAACCTACAGTCTGTTAAGTAAAGAATGGACACACTAAAATTATTTTTCTGTGACACAATTATATTTTTTCCTGCTATCCAGCCTGGAGATGGCAAGCCCTATAATTTCATTAACACAAGTTACATCTCCAGAGAGCGTGCATTAGCCTGGTTGCACACTGCCTGTCAGTGGAAGGGACAGGATGAAGATTCTAGAAGGACGTTTCCCTCAGGGGAAAAAAAAGCATTTCCAAGGATATCTGGGTGGAGGCACTACTGCAGCCAAAGCATGTGCTCAACACATCCAGGGAAGTGATGGGGAGACCCAAGTGCTTGGCTGCAAAGTCAGAGCTGCTTTTCCAGTGAAAGAAGCAGACTGGGCAGTAGCGTATCTGCTGCAGCTTATGAGACTGACATCAAACATCAGTGACTGAAAATTGAAACAGGAGAACCCCAGCCAACAATTTTAAGTGAGAAAATATTTGTTCTTTACATCTCAAAGCAACTTCTAGACAGCTTGCAACTCAGGGTTCCTTCAATCCCTTCCCTGGTTTCCAGATACTTTTATTTCACTCTACTTCTTTCATATGTGTAAGTAGCACTTCATTACATGTCATGTTAACTGTTTTCTTTTGGCTTATGAAAACATTTAACCTAAACTAAGAGCTGGGACTTACTAAAAAAAGACTAAAAGACTCAGGAAGGAAAAAATAGGTTTTCTATATACTTGTAATTATTTAAGATTGATCCAAAAAACAACCGATGTACAGTAGTGCCAAACTACATGTAATTTTTTTTTTTTTTTTTTTTATATCAGGGTAGTATTTGCTTAGGTCACCAGGACTCAAAATGAACTGAAAAAGGTGATGCCCTTATAGAGATTTTTCTTTAGTTAAACTGAATCAGAATCATACCTTAAATTAAATGAACGCAGCTTTGAATTTCTGCAGGGTTCAAAGAAGCAACACTAAGTATACTGATTAATTTTATGTTAATTATTGTTTATTTTATTGAAAGAAAGGTGATTTTAAGGATCTAATATACAACATTAACTAACACCATAGCATGAACAATACTTTGTTTTTACAGGCACTTTAGCTGGTTAATATGAGCCAGCAATCTAGGCTACAATCCAAAGGGTCTGACTCACTTCAGCATCTACTAAGGTACAACACCATGGAGACTTCAGAGCACATTAGTCACACTGAAAAAAAAATGTGGGTTTAAATTCCCATATAGCCAATCTTCTTTTATTTCCATTACAACTTCCCCAAAACCCTGAACTGCTGGGACTCTGGCATCCACTTCAATCCACGCATAAGACCTTTTAGATTGAAAACAGATAAGATTACAGTCCTTTTTATTAACTATTCAGTTGTAAGCACAGGCTCACCTAGAGCCAAGTACAAGATAATTTGCACCTGAATAAAACATGTAAGATGTTGCAGATACACCAAAGGGTAAGAATGAACAGCCATGCAGCCAGCTCCTACAGAATACCAATTACTGTAATTTTGACTCCAGCTTAATCCAATGTAATTGTACATGTGCCTACACCTAGACAGTTTAGTGAGGAAATCATGAATAAGGCTACATAGTAACTACTCAAACACTAATTTATTAATTTTATTATGCTTAGCTTTTATATTCCTAAAGGACATTCACTTACCTTTGCACTGTAAACCCTGTCTAAAAAGCCCTTTGAGAAGCTTCTTGCAGTACTGGCAAACTGTTGGACGTGTGTAAGAGTGGATGACAAAAGTGTGAGGCACTTTAACCTTAGACAGTAAAATCTTGTCTAGCTGAATAGGTCGTCCAATGTAAGACTGTGAATTTGACCTCTTCTCTCGCCCAGTGAATGATTCTGACGGTGTCTTTTGCTGTAAAATACATAAAAATAATTGTATTCATTTTTAAAAGAATATCATATTCATATATTCAGTCACTTCAGGAACACTAAGTCTTATGTCAGAAGAAGTCATGTAAGCGCCTTTAAGCACTAACAGAACATGCATCATACTCCTCTCAGACTGCTTTTTAAAAATTTGAATGGTACTGAACAACAGCTTTGCCAACACTACTATTATATGTTTCACATTGTGACTGAAACAGGTTTTTATTCAAAGAATAAATGTTTTTTAAGAAAAATGAAAATACTCAACAAAAATTTCTAAGAAAAGCATTTTGTATTCTGATAAAAACACAAGCCATTTTTACCTCTATTATTTTCTGGTTTACATCAAATGTAACTTTGAAAGGCTGTATTTTTTGTATAAACACTAAGAAAATTATTTCCTTATTCAATGTGCATGTGGCTTTTTAATAGAAAAAAGATTAGCATTTGCTATCCCCTTTATTTATAATATTTACTATCACTAACCTTGCCACATTTAGATAATGCACAGTTGATCACAATAGGTATTTAAATGCATATATAAATATGTATGAAGTGAGACACTCAGTAAGGTATGGAATCCAAAGAATTATTCCTGGAAGAAAAGAGTTACCTTATTTTCTCTACTAAATTCATTTAGATGTACAAATGTTAATTACCCCAGAAAACAACTCACCCAGAAAACTGCTTTCTCCTAATACTTGCCCTTGAGAAACAACCAAACTACATCCACAATTAACATAGAAAGGAGAAAAAAAGTGACAAGTTGCAGCTTGATCATTTAAAATTTGGCATCTTCTGACCATCATCTGCAAATAGTCTGATAACTGAAGGCTAGAAAACAAGTCATTCACGATGAGCCTGCACTGTTCAAAAACAGCTGAAACTTAAGACAGACCTCACCTGAAAAAATGTTTAGTTTCAAACAAATAATGTTACAACTGAGAAGGTTGATTGGTACTACTCCCTGGTCAACAAAATATAGAAATACATTTTTGTATGCTTCTGAGAATCGTGGAGTAAAGAGGAGTTTACAAGCAATCTTGATGACAAAAGAATCTAAGGAGTTCCAGCCTTTGCTTTCATAGTGTATGGGCCATGGGGAAAAAAAAAAATTCTTCCTTAAAAGTTCAGATAGATTTCTTGCTGTGAAGGTAAATTCTTTTGCTTATACTGTAGAACTGTCTTTCCAAAGAAACATATAGATGCATTGTACAAATGCAGTCCTTTCAAATCAAGGAAAAATATGTAAAATACATTATATGAGCCAGGTATACATGGTCACCAAAAAAAACTAGATTGAAACAACTGTAAGAAAGCATCTGCCTTTTCCTTATCAAAAATAATATTGGAAAAAAATACAAGTACATAGTTTGATATTATGCGTTTACTTCCTGAGGTTTAGATCTTCGCTCTGCAAAGCACTTATGCACACAAAAAAACCCAAACAACAAACTAGTCTCCATTTAATATTAAATTTATTCACTATTTATGAGCTAGCAGTAAAGTTTGCTGAACATTTCCACTGCAGATTGCATTAAGTCTTATGAAATCAATATGAACAGGACTGTAAAAGGGAGGACAAAAGACCAGCAAGACAGAAGAATTAGCCACATATATACTGCACAAACTGCACTGCTCAGCTACTGTGAGCCACCTGGAAATTACAGCCCTCAGTATCTGTGGACAGGGCAAAGCTCACAAGTGGAGCAAGAAATAGCAGTGTGGCCCTCTCAGTCTTACGCTTGTGTAGAACAGGAACAACTTTGGCCAGACTGATGCTACATCATAGTCTTAGTTCAGTGGCTTACAATTTACAGCGTCAACCTTATGCTATGGTCAGACACCTTGTCTGAGTTTGCTCTTCAGTGCTCACAAGAACAGTTTAACATGTGGCATACTACATTTTAATGAAAGTATTTTCTTTTTGAATAAAAAAATTCTTCTTTAATGGTTTGCTTTAATTCTAATCACTATCTCCAAGGCATTAGTCAGAATTTGCTATCTCCTTGAATGTGGACATTGGTGGACTTTTCATTTGTAATTACACTAGTCTCTTAAAATGTACTTTAACTGAAAAGGAGTAAGAATTTCTAAGGGAAATAGTTCAATTGCTTGCTTTCATTATGTCACTGTAACAAACTACTATTTCAGTTTAATGTTCTTGACAATCTTACTTTTGTCTACAGTACAAGTGATCCAAGTATCTTCTAATGCTATGAATCTCTCTTAGAATCCTGACATATAATCTAAATTAAACCTATTTTCTATGATTAATCTTTGCCTTAATTTTCAAATTATTGCTTAACCAAAAATTATTTTGGCAACTTAATACAGCTAAAAGCAAAGTCCAAAATACTTAATATCTAGGTGACTTGTGCTTAAAGAATTTTAGAAAGCTGGTTTGGCCCAGTTTTCCTCACCAAATGCCTTGCAGGTTTTCAAAACTTGCTAGGGTTGCTGAAATGTACTGAGACTAATCTTGGGCAGTTACATGATTAACAGAGAGAGACAGTCTTCACTACAGCTTTGGTTCTGATCTAGATGTCTGATCAAATCTCAGGTATGGTACAGTATAAGTGTGGGACAAATTATCTGCTATATTTTTTGCTTTTTCAGTTTGATAGTAAGTTTTTCGGTTTTAATGTGCTAGTATATGCTTCTGAAAAAATGTCAGGTTGGACAAAAAGTGAATTCTAGATGCCCTACATGGAGTTGATACTTTCTAAGATAATTCTGAAACAGTCATTCATCATACCACCAACCTTCATCAAACAACCTTGACAAAGCTGTTGTCCTGTTATTAATTTTTTTTTATTTACATTGGTCAATGCACAGTTTTATTTTCTGAAATATTGATAAGTCTCATTTCACATGGCTGCCGAGTCATGCTAGAGAACAGGCAATGAACGAAGTTTTTGATAGTAATTTATAAGTGTTCTTTAGAGCTCAAGCAGTAATGGATAGTAAACAAAAGATAAAACAATGGAAGACCTACTGTAGGATGTCAGTCTTTAAGACTGGTTCCCACTTTACCTTTTTAAAACAACTTTAATATTCAAACTGCAGCTTATATTTAATAATAGCGAGCTCAATAACAAATAAACACAACAATTTCACCACCTTCACTGGTAGGCCTAAACTCATTCTAATAAATTCTTTAAAGGCAGTATCTGTCAGCTTTTTCTATTTCCAGTCCAATTTACAGAAAAAAATATTTTTTTCTGTAAAAAATATTTTTTACAGAAATGTAAAAAATTTATTCCAGGTAAATGGAATAAATCACTGGGCTGCCACACACCAGCACTGTAGCATACCATGTAACACACCAGCAATTCTTAATTTACGGTGCCTTCAGGCCAAGACGTAAAGTTGAATTTCACCTTCTCCCATGCTAGAAGAAACAGCATTCATGGATCTGGTCTCACTCCTGCATGCCCAGGCCTGATAAAACTGACTCCACTCCCTACCTCTTCCAGCCGGAGACAATGTGCCCTTCTGCTCCTGCTCAGAGGTAGCCAAGGAAGGAAGGAAGGCTGGTGACAGAGAACTCATGGTGGCAGCAGTCTGAGCATCTTCCACATCCCTCTGATTACAGACTGATAAGGAGGCATACCTCCTCCCCCTTGTCAGATGAGCTTCTCCTCTCAATATCCTCCAAAACTCCTGTCAATATCCCTCAACTCTAACTTCCATCACTCCCAGCATCACACAGATGCCACAGTTTAAAGTCCCTGAAAGCAAAGAAAACCAGGAACTATCCTATTTTCACTGCAAAAGCAAGAATCTCTTCCATAAAGCACCTTCTTCTTCAGCTGGAGTGCCTGGTTTGTTAGAAAGATGAGTTTTTCCTGGTAGTCAGCCAGACTACTGACTCAGCAAGTCTGGAAACTTCTCAGGAAATGATTGCTTAACCAGATTACACCATGGAAACTAACAGCCTGCATGGCTCCAAATACTAAACAGTCCTTTAGAACAATAATCCCAGCAAGGTAATCTATACTTTAGCAGCTCAGAGTATGATTTTCCAAGTGACAACAAACACCAAGAAACATGTGGAGATACTTTTAACTGTCTAACCAAGCCAATGAAACCGATCACATCCAGATACTTCAATTATGCCTTAAACTATGAGAATATCTAATAGAATCCAGTTTGCTGACACTTATTTTGGAAAAAAAAAAAGTTTTGTTTTTTAAGTTCAAGGGAGAGGTGCCAAGCTTTTTCCACACATAGGGCATTCCTCATGACTCTTATTTAGCTGATGCCTTGCCCCTCCTTCTTGTTCAATCTTCTTGAATTTTTGGAATATACTGAAGCTACCCATGCGAGTTCTGGTGAGCTTTGCTGAACGCTGTAAGAGAACACAACAATTTGACCACACTAGCTAGAAGCATAAAATCATTGTACAGAACACTGTCATTGCAGGAAGAAAACAGTCTCCCAAGGGAAAAAAAAGCTCAGCACACCTTTTCGACCTTGTCAAAATTCGTTGCAAAATACAATTAGGAAACTGAAATAAATACCGATTCCCTGCCAATGGATTCAGTTGTTTTTACTTCCTGGGTGAGTCTGACTCACCCAGGAAGTATCACACCTATTCCTCCCAGGCACAGAAATCAAAGAAACTTCATGGAGATGCTGAAGGGACTAATGGGAAGCAATAAAAGCTGACTGCTTGGACACAGTTGGCCTCTTGGGAACAAAGAAAAGGACTGACTCTGCAAATCAGCTGCACGGGCTAGTCTAAAACATAAAAGAGACTGCTGTTTGCTGACTTATTTTAAAAGATTTTGACAGTCCCACTAAAAACTATTGCAACACTGTTCCTGAGTTTTATGCTGAGATATTCAATCAGAAAGAACACAGGTATTCCTACAATTTTAAAATGTTTGCCTTAACAAAAGAACAAATTATCATCAGCTAGGGTTTTTTATTTACTTGAACGACTGAGAAAATTGATGTATATTTAAAAAAAAACCAAACAGCAATAACTGTTTGCGTGAAGTTTCATTTTCAGTGTTGAAGCAGACTTGTTGAAACATGCATTTCCTCCCTATATTAAAGGCAGAGGATTAAGCCTTAATATGTTCATACACAATTCCTTCACAGGCAGCTACTGTCAAATGAGGTGCTAGATATCTCTGTAACCACAGGAACTCCATGTTTTTAATGCAATGCAAATGTTGACTTTCTTTGACAAATTAAACTATGTGACTGTAATTAAGTGAATTCAAGGAAACAAATCTTCAGTTAAATATACTGAAATACCACACTTAGACTGCAATCAACTGTGTTGTCTTTCGAGGCTTCTTGCACTCTTCTCTTTAAGTCAAGTGTATGATTTAATCCTACAAGTACCACAGTTAGATAGCTATGGTCTGAAAAACATTTCACTTTCACATATGTAAACACATCAAAGAACTGCCTTCAGTAGAAGCTGTTAATATTAAACTATCCACAGATGGAAATTATTATGTACGCTGCACTTCCACTCAGACATCAATACCAGCAGACAGTGGTTTGAATGCTCTGTCTGTAACCTGCCTTATTTTGGAAAGCAGCAAGAGATTACTCGGTTGCAGCAGTCATTGTGTGACTACGCTGACTTGCCAGAATCAGGGAATTCCCGACACAAAAGCCCTTTCTTGGCAAAGGATTTGCTAGTACCAGCAGGCATAGTAGGACTTACATAGCACAGAGCTTTTTTCCAGCATCTTGGAGACACAATTTCCTTCAAAACTGCAAGATTTAGTTTGATCTTCTATTGTGTACTTAATAATTTTAAGTATATTGTGTATATATATGTATTTTTATGTATATATATTACATATATGTATATATGAAATTAATAAATTATTTTCATGTAAGTATCTTGCACTATTAGAATGCCCACATCAGAAGCCAGACTCAGCAGACTGATTGTGCCTAATGCATAGAGCTAATAAGAAGGGGAAAAAAAGATACACGATACAAAGATATACCTTTGTGTCATAGCCAAATGAGACAATACGATTCAATACAACACCCTCTGATTCATCCTATCATATACAAATATTGCCTTCCCCCCACCCCCCTTCTCCCCCTGATGTCTGTATAAATGCATCCCAGCTGACACTGTCTGCATACCATCCTTACCAATTTAGGGATAATCAGCAGGTCTTTGGGCTTAACCACGGACACTGGTTTGGAAAGTTTTGGCATTGGACAGAGGAGGTCTAGACAAATCTGCTTGGTGAGGCTTGTCTAAAAGTAAGTTTAGGGGCAGTAGGATGTTACCAATTCAGAAAAACAAGATTATATATTGAAAGGAAAGCACCACTGAACATGTCCAGGTGATAATAATGGAGATAAAAGGTTGCATTGATTGCTGCTATTCCTCAAAACTCAAACAGCATTTAGTGATCTTGTACCAATTCACAAGACCCAGAATAAACATGAATGATGTCTCAGAGATACTACAGGGAAGTAAAATGTGTGCTGCAGTGTTTGCCCATTTTTGGTATTTTCAATATGTGCAAACCCTTCTGCTAGTACTTAGAAACTACAAGAACTTAGTTCTGACTGTATGTTTCCTTAGATGTACTACACACTCCGGGGACCCCTGGTGGTCTAGTGGTTAAGATGAGGCGCTCTCACCGCCGTGACCCAGGTTCGATTCCCAAACCCGTCAGGGACACTCCCCCGGGTAGATGGAGCTCGTCAGCCCCTAAGGCCATCCATCTAAGAGAAGGTCACTCGAAACAAACCTACGTCCTGAGGACCTCACTGCCATTGTTCAAGCTCGCTTGGCCCCGGCAGATGAACCTTAGGATTAAAGGGTGGGCTCAGTTCAGCGCAGGCTGTGTCTAACCTAAAAAATCCATTGTGCAGGCTTGAAAGGTAAAAGACCTTTCCCAAATCTTCGTTCGCGAAGACTGGCCATACTACACACTCCTAAAAAAATTCCTATTGTTACAGTCACACAGCATCTACAGATCCCCAGTTTAAGCCATGGTGACTTAGATGAAGGGTCATAGACTGACAACTATTATTACTATATGTCTTTCCTAAAAACAAAATAGGTGATTTAAGAACAAGTGGTAATCACCTGAGGACAAAAATCCTGAATCTCTCTCCTCTTCTACGCTAAAGAGTGAAATAACCCCTAAAACCTCTCCATGGGATCACTAACAAGTAGTATTCAAAAACATCAGCAGACACAGCACATATGAAACCGCAAATTACATATATCTTAAGCGGTATACCATTTTCTCTTCTACCTATCTTTCTAGATATTTAAAAAATATTAGGTGCATGATCGATGCAAATTTTATTTGCTTTGCTAAATACACATCTTGTAACTTGAAATTATTGGCTTGATCATCTTTTCTATCTTATCTACTTGTACTGAACCTCTGAAACAATAACACTGGTGCAAATTTGATCAGAAAAGTGCTAATGTAGTTTGAATTAGTCACAAAAAATTCAGTCCTACAGCATTTAGTGCATGGCAGATAATACTGGGACTACTGTTATTCTATGGCACAGCCTAAGGTAAGCCATTCCAAATTTACTTTCTGTATCCTGAAGTCATTTATTTCAGGGTTCAGTTGAACTCTGAATATCATAGACATGCAATGCTTCAGGAAAAAAGGGAACTACATTTTAAATATGTTTTGTTGATCTGGTTTTGATCTTCAGTAAGTTTCAATATTTTAAACAATTGCAAAAAAGCAAGAAAACTAAAAAAAAAGGCATAAAATATTGTGAAATTAATTTAAATTCCTATTTCAATATTTAACTTTCAGTGTCTGATTCACTGAGTTCTCAATTCTCAGTTCTGTTCAGTGCATTACCCAAGATTCACCTGGTGGATCTGGCACTAAATCAATGCGAACATTACTTAGGATTGGTTTAATTACTCACAGCCTCTATTTTAGCTTCTATTATTTTTAAATGAAGTCTAGATTTTGGAGCAAATTCCAAGAGCACTATCCAAAACAGCATATGGGTTTTTATTAAATATAGGAATATGCTGAAAATAAGTTCCCATTAAGACAGAGAGGACTGTGCAGTGTACATCACTGGAGCACGGGAGAATAACTTGAGGGTGATAGAATAAAACACAACTATGAGTGGTATTAATTCATAGTTAACTCGAGTGCCTTCAAGAGAAATATTAATTCTGCCTTTGAGGATCTTTGGTGTAATGAACGTAGTCTACTTTAGCCATTAGAAAAGGACTTCTACTATTTACAAGTGGTTTAAGGCATGAAGATGCTCTCAGCTGCAGCACCCCAGTACTTCTTTAACTCTTCCCTCAAGGGCCTTTTTTTTCCAGTTCAGTGATCTGGGGAGGCATACAAGGCTCTATAGGGACTGGAGCTGTGAAAAGGAGACACTGTCTTCTGTAGGAGCATGGGAAAAAAAGGCTTCTTAGAGTGGGTAGTTCTGACTCACTGGAAACAACGACTCCTTATTTCACTGGAGTAAGAGAAAAGGGCATCTGCATTAAGTGATGGGTGCAAAGGAAGAAAGAGAAAACGGCCACCTACAACTCAAGACAATTCCCTCCTAGAGTCTACTGTCCTAGTTCTGCACTCTTCTATATATAGCTAAAAAGCCTCAAGTCAGATCTGCTTATAATCAATCTAGAGAGGCAAGCAACACGTGGTGCTTTGTATTCTGTCAGTGATACATAAATACTCCTTTTAACTAAAACTATTTACATTTTACATTTTAAATTATTTAGCAAATAATAATTATAATTTTTGATTCTTCATCAAAAAGCAAAGATAATATGTAACATTCCACTTACCTATGCCCCATGGGACACATTCCTATTTTAAATGCAAAGCTCAGCTAGACGTTTTCTGAGAAATCACTTCTGATGTGCCCATAAAATGACCTTAATATATCAACATTCATTGCTTTTAGAAGAATGAAAAAAAAGTACCAAAATAATGGAAACATATATTTAAAAAAGAAATAAAATTCTATCGTGTTACATAAATGCATTTTGAAATAAAAACATAGATGGATTTTCTTTTCACAAAAGAAACACAATTTTGTTTTTCCTCCAAATACCTTTTTTGCTTTTTTTCATTACTGCCTTTAGTTACTGCTTATTTAGGGTAATCCACCATCATTCAGATTGGTAGATTCATCACTTTTCAGACAGCATATAGTTAGAATAAAATTATCTTAGATATTACAAAACCCCCGTTTTATATATACCTGTTTGTACTGTTTATGGGTATTCTGTGGAACTGGAATTCTGGGGCATACTACAATAAGAATGTATGTGTTTTAGGAACGCATTAAAACCTCATCCCTGGAAGTTTTCAATGGGGCTTTGAGCAACTGGTCTAGTGGAAGGTGGTCCTGATCATGGTAGGTGAGTTGGAATAAGATGATCTTTAAGGTCCTTTCCAACCCAAAGCATTCAACAATTCTATGAAATAAAGTTATTTCTTTCAAAGAGATAGATGTTTGGCCATGAAAATCTTCAGCATAACAAAATATTCTTCAGTTTAATTATGTAGTATTTCCAAAATGGAAAACATTTGCAAAGCCTGCTCCTTTCCAGCTGCATTTCACAAACATGCTGCAAGGGAAAGATGCCAACATTTCTTAGTTTCAGAAACTTGAAACATTAAAGACAAATCAAACTTCTTTAGAAAATCCATACTGAAAATCAAAGAGAACAACCTTTGAAAGTATCCACTAAAAAAAAATAGCATTGTTTTCCCATTTAGACTTGATACTCTTTTTATATATAGCTGTAACTATAGCTGTAGACTGTTCATGTTTATTTCCATAGAAATAGAGAATCCCAGACTGTTTTGGGTTTTTTAAATGCAACCATAGTCTGAAAAAAAGACCTACCGCAATAGTAGTACGGTATTAGAAGTTTAGTACTGGTGAGCACTTGAAGGTAAGGTTTGTTCAGCTTAAAAATAAAATCTTTATTTTCTACATTACTGCAGCAAATTCCCAAGTCAAATTCAAAAGTGAAGTTCAACTTTTCTTCCCATGTGTTACTACCAGTATAAAATCGGGCTTCAATCTAACCAATGTCCTCTGTCATGCCTAAAAAGTGAAGAAGTCACTTTTGTTCTGAAATATTTTAATGTTAATCTTACTGTTTAGTAGAAGAATTAGGATCCTCACTTTGGAATCTGGACTATTCTGATTTAATTCCTGCATTTTTCCACATTCATACTGATAATCCTAAAAGAGAATGTTGCTGATGGTATGATAGGGAGTAAATTCAGTACATACCTCATAGCCAGGGCTGACAGGAGACTGAGACAGGAAGTTGGAAAGAAGAAAAAAACAGAATAAAGAAATAAGGGGGAGAAAAAGACAGAAAACAATGTTACTTTAGAAGCAAGCATGAATGTGGGATCATATTATACTCTCATTCTTTGTTATAGAATAGAATGCAGAAGAATTGCACTTGAGCTATGACACGTAAAATTCTAGGTTGCATTGCATTCTAGTTCTACTTCATTTTTAGCATTTCTGTTGACGAGTTTCACACTACTAAGTTAAGAATCAAAAAAAAGATAGTCCAAATTTTAGATTTTTTTAAGCTGTACTCAAATACAGTCCCCATTCAATTTTCAGCTCAAATGAAATGCTTTATTGGCTAACGAAAACACTTATACCCAAACAGAAACCGTTTCTGTTTGTGATGGTTCGCTATGCAGGGCTAATTACAGTAAAAGTGTGTTTTGCATGATTCTACATTACCCCGTCTCAAAGATTTTTCAAATGACATGATTTCATATGATATGGCATAACTTATTCACTTTATAAGTGTCATTTTTCCAGAGGGCAGACTTACATGCTTAATTCAACATTGTGACCTAAAGTTGGCTCCTTTTAGGTTCACACGACATCAACAACAAAAAAAAACTTCCTGAGTTTAATAATTACATCTATCAAAGATCTCCAGGAATTATCTCTCTCCACTACTCTGACTCCACATGGTAATTAGGGGTGAAAATACATTTATTTTAGTCCTATTAAACAATTGACAGATATCTGATTGAATTCAGTGCTCCTAAACGGACCTTGTATTTTGTTAGCAGTGATTCAAGTGACACATTGATATTATAAAGAATGATACAGTTTTGTGAATGAGGACGATGTTTTTTCAGTATATTCACACAAGAAAATGTAAGAAAATGAAAGAAATTCCAAAGTGCAGGCTTTGATTGGCACCACTGTACAAACTGCCATAAAACTTATCTCAGAATTACTGCAGAAGAATGGAGTCCAAAGGACAGATCTGATACATGAGAACTGACAAAGCTTACGCACACATAAAAAGAGCGGAGGGGGGAGAGGGAATTGAACTACATTCAATGCAAAAAAACCCAAAAGGCAACAAAAGACATATAGAACCCATATGTGAGAGTACTTCTGAAAATCTAGTAAATGATACCATGATTTAATGAAATAAAAGTGAAATCACAAAGCTATTCGATTTCTCTAGGATAACGTCCATCCCTTTACCTACTGTAAATATATTTCCTTTGTGCATGCACGCATCTGTGCGCATGTGTGATGTTCAGAATCATCAACACAGGTATACCAATGATTACAAGTCCTTAGAGAAGTACAGCCTGCAGTATAGATGAAACTTACTGGCAATTTAATGTTTTCAACCATTTTGCAATACATAGCTTTGCCAAACAAGTATTTTATATAGAATGTATCAGCAAACAACACAGCTATATAATTAAAAAATGTTTTCAAATTGAATTTTTTTTGCTACATTGTAACTGTGCAGTGCAGTGAACATTTATAGAGTGTATAGGAAGATGCTCACTCACACAATTTTTTACGCAAAATTTCAGAAAAAAGAATCAGAATTAGGGCCAGCCTACGCAAAAATTTTCTGTCTTGGCCTAAGCAATTTCTGAAAGAACCTGCTGAGAATTATGATTAATCTGTAAACATTTGTTGCTGTAGTTTGCAGAACTTAAGGACCTTACTCATTTATGCAGCTTTTAAATTAAAAATACAAATTCATAATGTTAACCTTAATTTCCAAGTAGCTTTAGACTAATGATAATCAGTAGCATAAGTACATAATTATGGTTCGTAGATGGTACTGCATCTAACACCAGGTCTACATAATTTGCAATAGTGTCCTTTTAGTATGTCAAGTTTAATAAGTTTAATATTCTAATTGAGAGGAAAACATGATAATTGTTGTGTGTACTTATAAATTCTTTCCTCTCTTTTAAACCTTAAGGTTTTCAAAACTTTCACTTAGAAGTGGATTCATTTACACATTGTGTAAAATCTTAACTATTCAAGTATATTATGACCATCAGTGTTATAAAGAACAAACATGACAAAGATAAAAAATACATATCACTGTCATTTACTCCAGTCAACATTTTGTTCCCAGATGAGTTGATTTCATCACAGAAAACTAATAAATTAATGCATATAAAGGTATACCATATATTTACATGTGCCTGTGTGTATCTGTACATTTATATATACATCCACACACACACACATCCACGTACACTGACCACAAAGACCTGTTTAAGGATCTAATGGAGATTTCTCCTATTTTCTTCTGAACACTCAGAAATATGCTAAATACACAGGCTCCAACTAATTAACTATAGCTTTGGCTGTGCCAGATACTCAGTTTGATACTGTGCTGTCTGGGTCACAGTGTTCTAATGCAGCAAACCTCTCCTATATAATAAACCAAGGGATATAATGGCCCAATACAGAAGAAATTCAACTTCTAGTTCCAGAGAAGACATTCTCCAAGATACAGCTACTCATGTTAGCATGGGCAGCAGTTTCATAACTCAAAAATAACCTAATTCTTGACAAAGGAGGAGACTCTTGGGAGTATGAGAAGTGGCACATACCTTAAATCCACATACCTAAAGCTGGTGACCTCCCTTTTATGTCAAGATGCCTTTTCTCACTCTATAATTTACATACCACCTTCCTCTGTAGTCTATAACAGGCAAAACCAGATTCTATAGCACTAAATATCATTGTTTCTTATCAGCTTCTCCCACGGCCTCTACAGCTAAGGAATCCCATACCAGAAGCACTTCATCCGGCACACTGGGTGAGGGTTCTGAAGAAACTGTACGAACACTGCTGAGTCCCGTTAGGGAGACATTTGACAGGCGTCTTTTCCGTACACCACTGCAGTTGTTAGGGATTTTAAATGCACATCTCTTATGGTAGTTTAGACCACATCCTGAAAAGAGAAATTTAAAACCATCTGGTTATGGCTTATTACTGTAAAAAAAGCAAATAATTTTTGATTTTTTAAAAAACAAGAATTCAAAAATACTACCCTTATTTTAAGACTAAACCTTTTTCCTCAACTCTGTTTCTGTATTCAATAAATTTTTAGAGAGAGAATGTTATCAGTTCCAAATAGTTACATCTACAACAGTGCTTTTTCTTTGATTTTTCAAAATCTATGGTCTCAAAAAGCAGGAAATTTCTTGATCAGCACTTGAGATGTAAGGAAGTCTTTCATGGCAAATGGTATATTCTACTGGACACAGTCTATCAGAAGTCAAATAGTTGTGGCAAAATGAGAAAACATAACCTCCTATGGACTGACAGTAATTTCAGTTAAATGATCTGAATTAATGTGATATAGAATGAGACAAAGACTCAGACTCATAAGGAAAGTAGAGTGAAAAACAGATAGCCTTTTCTTAGAAATACATATAGGTCATTTTTTTTTGCACTTCAGGTTACAGAGCCATATCTAAGAGGCCTCAGAGCAGTCAAAAGGATCAGTTCTTTAATCAATTAATGACTTCGATAGGTCTTACTGTCTCTAACCAATTAGCATCAGAGATAACACATAGAAATGGAATGGACAAGTCTCTTCTTGAGGCTGAAAAACTGCATCTCACTGCAGCTTACCTTCGCATTTGAGTCCCTGACGCACCAGCCCCCACAGCATCTCTCCACAATGGTCACAGAAGGCTGGCGCTCGATACGAATGAACAAATAGAGCATGGGGCCGGATTTGAAAGTCTTCAAACGTAGCAGAAGCTGTAACAGCAAGATCATTTAAAAATTAACAGAATTAGTAACATAACTAATATTCTTCATTTATGTAGTACTTCATCAGAGAACAAAGTGAAACACTTTTTGGTTACTATCATGATGAACCTTGAATTTGGTATTGTTCACTGTACTATATTTGGAAGATAAAAAGATTGACAATATACCTTCATACTACAATGACCACTGGAAAAATCATAAAGCTGCATTTACAAACCTGCAGCAGTAACATCTCTGAAAATATTTTCCCAATAAAAACACAGGAGGATAATAGCATATCAAATTTTTACCAAAATTTCCAGAGTTCAATTAAATGTCAGAAATGTTTCAAAATATTCTTTTACAGGCTTGACTCTCTACACTTGAAGGTATACATACTTAAAATAAACTGAACACATCCAGTAAAGAAATACTGCAAGGTTTTTTTGACAAGTAAATGAAAATGTATCCAAAATAGGCCATTTCTGCTGATGATTTGGTCTATTCGATTCAGCATCCTATGTTGGTCATGGTGAACTGATCACTCAAGTAAAAATTCTTATCAGAGCCTTAAAAGAAAACATGTAATGATAGACCCAATTATCAATAAAGAAAAAAACCTTGCAGAGCAGCCTGGAAGATGGTTGTGTATTTCCTGAAGCACCAAATCCCCTCAAAGTGACATGAGCCTGCAACTAGTGTAACAGCTGCAAAAGTTAGAGGGGCTAGTTAAAGGCACTGGTGGAAACTATAAACAACTACAATGTTTTAAGAACTATTTTTAATACAGAAACAATCAGTACCATAATACTTTTAAAAATACACTTAAATGAAATTTTTTCTTTTTCTTATTAAGTATGTTAAACATACAACAGATAGTCTACTGAAAAATAACACCTGTCAAATGCGGTTAAACATTAATCACATATGCAAACATTCAATCTCATTCAGACTGCCATTTAAACAGATTATTTAAGTGTGTGCTTACTGTTCACAGATACCAGTATAAATGAACTGGGAATGTAGCCACTTAATAGAAGTATTCTGCCTTTCAACAAAAATATATTCCTGATTTGCAACAGAAAGAAAAAAGGAAAGAAGGAAAGAAGGAACCAACAAAAAATATAACCCTTTTTTTAACAGTTCTGTTCAGAGGAATTCCTAAAAGATCCAAATATCCTGGCTTGTTCCTCTTCTACTAATGAAAAGAGAACCAAAAATCTGCATACCAATCAAGAAGAGGTTTTTTAAGTAGAGTACCAATAAAGACCTATGCCCTGGACTCAGTTCCTTCTCTGAAAAGAACTTCTACTCTTAGGAAAAACTTTTCCAGAACTGTCCATAGAAAAATACATTTCTAGCCTCAACCAGTCTTGGGATCTATTAACATAGCTATATGGAACATGTACAATCCAATGACTCCAGTAATATCAAACTTCCCCTTTCTTAAATTTTTAGTAGAACAATCCAAATCAATAGCAGGTTTTTTTTAATTCAGCATTTCACTTTCTTCCAGAATTATTGCAAAAAAGCCATACTAAAAAAGCTTACTTAATTCATAAATTCATAAAACAGTCCAACATACTAGAATGTCTTGAAACCAAATTAAATAGTTATATATTTATTTAAAAATGTTAGGTCAGGCATATTTTTCAGACTCAAGGGCTTTCAAACACATAAGGATATTTGTTCAAATATGTTACTTTTCTATTTTTTTCCAGACTTCAGTGGTCAAGTTCACTGTTAAGACAATGCTCACTCTGTAATAACAGTGGTCTCCGTGGTCTACCAGAAAACACAACTCATCACAGAATGGGTCAGGTTGGAAGGTAATACAGTGGGTCACCTGGTTCAACCTCCCTGCTCAATCAGGGCCGTCCTCGAGCACATTGCACAGGACTGCATCCAGACAGTTCTTGAATATCTCAAGTGAGGGAGACCCCACAACCTCTCAGGGCAATCTGTTCCAGTGCTCGGTCATCCACACATTAAGGAAGTTCTTCTTCATATCCAGATGGAACTTCCTGAGCATCAGTTTCTGTCCGTTGCCTTTTGTCCTATTGCTTGGCACCATTGAGAAGAATCTGGCTCCATCCTCTTGACACCCTCCCTTCAGAACACATTTTTAGATATTGAACAGATCTCTTGTAATTTTCCTTTGTCTAGGACGTAGAGTGAACCATCTTTTTGTGCATATCACCAGATGTTTTTCTGTATTTTCAACCAAATTAAAGAATATGTTGGAAGAATCAAGCACTCATACTTTAAAATATATTTTGACGTTACTTAAAATATGAAAATACGTTTATAGTCTTAATTTGTACAAAGAGAACAAAATACAGGCATATTAACTTCCCTATTTAATTTCATATTCAAGACAGGAATTAGGACAACTCCTCCCCAGTAGATCACTGGTCTGTGGAGTTTGAGAAGGATTTGTTTTTCTGGGCCTCTATTATCACAGCACACAGCCATGAGGACCAGAAGTTGCCACAGTCAGGCAGCAGACACCTCTATGGTCCTACTACATATGGGAATCAACTGAGCTGTGACAGGTCAGCAGCTGGATGAGATCAAATTACATATGAAAGTCATACTGACCCTTGGTAATTCACTTCATCTCCTCTTGCCTCATCTATGAAATCGTGATATACATGTGAAGACATGGTCCTCAGCATTCTGGAAACTTCAGCCACATGACATTAATATTAATGACTTCATAATAGAATGACTTCATTTAATAAATTAGTGACTTCAGCCACATTTAATAAGACATACAGCCTCAGCAACTCAGGCCACTACAAACACAATGCTAAGCCTTCCCATCTCTTTACTTTTCTACCTCAGACTTTCCATCTAGAGTTCAAAGCCTCAGCTCTTCTGTTCCAGACTTTTGCTCCTGAATTTTACACAGCATATTTACCTACAGCTTCATGAATAATATTGTGATTAAAATATCTGATTCTTTGCATAACAAAATGATCATGGAAAAGCTATGTGTTTAGGAACTTTCTCAAGGATACGCACCAAAACTGGAACAGTGTGCCCTACCAGCTTCCAACAGAACAGTAATGTATACTTTTTTGTGACTGTCTCTAGTTTAAATTTGCACATACAAATATAAAACCAAGATGCTTACAAAAACAAGATTCTCAGTGAGCATGCATTTCTCTCCCAGTGAAAAGACAAGAAAGACCCTACTGCAAGACCTGCAAGACATGATAGCCATGAATTTTGATAATATATATATGTGAATTTTAGAGATGCAAACTTTTTGTTTATAAAAATAGACTTCCCTAAGGTTGTTTCTAAAAGCATAAAAGTAATAATCAAAGCACTATTAAAAGGAAAGTGATAATACAATAAAAACAATCTAAATCTCAATCTAGCAAAGGATCTAAGTATGTATGGAAGTTCACATCAATTTCATTGAGTAACTACCTAAAGTTATGCATGTATTTAAGTTCCATATTGCGTAAATGATGCTTGCTAAGTTGGAAGACTGGGAGGAGTTTTACCATGTAGTTTTTCAAACAGTATGAAGAGTGCAGTAAAACACAAGTAGTTTTGCCTTAGGGATCTATCTAATCATTTGGCTCTCTTCCTGTGCTCTGAATCCAGTTCCATCTGAAGCTGTTAAGTGGATGGAATGTATTTTGTTGTTGAGTGTCATTTTCTCAACTGCAATTTTATTGTACTGGTCTCCTCCCACCCTCCACCACCCCTTCACAAATGGTGAAAAATAATTTATATCATTTCCATTAAAGCTGTAACTGAACCTCCCAGTCTCCTTGAAAGTTAATTAATTGGTTAACATGGCTCATGCTCCTGTAATAAAAAAATTTTTCTAGCCCCAAGGCAAAAAAATTTAGAAATTACTTTACTGTATCTTTTGTTTAGTTTATTTTGTAAATATACGTGACAATAAATAAATTCCAAACTTAGCAGTAATAGCATTAACGTAGCTATAGGGAAGCAGAAATCAAACATAAAGAGCCCTCCTGAAGTACAGAACTTGAAGTTGTTGTGCCAGTTATTATAAACACACACGCAATATTGCATACCTAGTTTTCTCCTTTAAATTGCTTTCAATTTAAATATCCTTAGAATTTCTTGTACATCACACACTGCAAAACAGAGATCATAAATTTTCAAAAGAATTTCCTTTCAAAGGAAGCTTAAATTTTGCCTGTTTAATTGATTACTGAATTAAGATTGTGATTATGGACAGAAAAGTAAATTGTCTCTGCTGAATTATGGCTGGATTTAAGTAGCTCTGCAGCTGGTTAGGCTGTTGTTTTCATGGTGAACTCACCCTCCTGTATCTGCCATAGCTGCTATGTATTTATTAGACTTAAGACTCAGCAGGGATGAGCTGACTGGCAAAACTGTTCACCTACCGTGACCTGAACGGTGTTTCTGTGACAGTAAGCAAGCAAAAACCAGTAATGAAGGGTCCACCTGAACTGAAAGGTCCTGAAAGTTATGCTCAGAACCTCTAGAAACCCAAGATCACAGAAAGGCACAAAATGGTTTCAGGGAACAGCAAAGGATTGTTAGATCCTACATCTGTATGGGATTTTGCGGGTGGAATAAAAGGGTGTGCAGACCACCATTCCAACAAATCATTACTAAATTACTTACTCCACAGGCAAATATACTTAGGCACTACCCATACAAGTGGTCAGCAAGAACCTGAACTTAACTTAGCAGACAAGAAACACCAACCTGTTGGTTGAAAAAGTAACTGAGGCAAGTTCTAGGCATTCTCAAGAAGAGATACCAATGGTATAAGCAGTGATAAATACCATTCTTTTTCTACATTTCAACCATCCTAACTGAATAACTTCAACTTACAATATCATTTTATTTAAGGATATATTTAAAAATCCATATTATTTTATACTGACATGACAAATACTCAAAAGTAAAAGGCAGGGAGGTAAAATGCATTTTATTTTAAATAAGCTTTAAATCTGGCAAGTACTGCAGAATACAGCAATATGAAGAACACAAAACATCACTCTTTCTCCTTCTTTTGAAACTGTTTTGGAAATGTTCCACTCTCTTGAAAGGCATAGAAGTGTTTTGGGGTTTAATTTTTAAGGTAAAACCAGTGATTTCCCAGGCTTCAGATTTACATGTTCTCATCAGACTCAACAGACACCATTCTGCTTCCTCTTCTCATGAAATGATGTTATTTCAGATCACTCTTCACTGAAACTAACGTGTCATCAGGGCTTGATCTGGAAATATGTCAGCTAGCAAGTTACACAAATCTTCAATCTGCATAAACATGTGTAATTCATATTTCTCGTTCTGCCACCTGTACAGCCCAGTTGACTTTCTGTGGCTAAAAGTATCACAGCTTCAATTTTCAGAGCATGCAATTCCAGAAGCAGTCCTTTATGAATTAGATCCTTCTCTTATACTTCTTCCATCATCTTGCAAGTCATAAGTTTTTAAAATTATATGACCAAAAAGCCTTTCATGTAGCCACTAACATTTAAAGTTTTAACTTTCAGAATATTCCTATGTTATTCCTATGTTATGCACTGAAAAAATAAAAGTCCTGCTGATGATTTTTTTTTCCAAATTAAATCGAGACCTTTCTTATTAACAGAAAAGCTTCTGTCATCAGGCTGTCCTTTTGCTTTGACAAAGCACTGATGGGGTGAAGACAATTTTCTAGCTGTATGTAAAATTGTGCAGTAAAAAAAGGAGGGCCTCCAAATATGTCTATATATATGTATATATACCCTGTATAACTTACTACTCTGCAGAAAAGTTTGCATTATTATGTTCTAATATGACACTGTTTTACTGTTAACTCTCAGGCTAACTTGTCATCTTTATTAAAGCTTTCCTAGTATCACCAAAACACAGACATTAAAACTACAACAGTTTTGACAAGAATATTTCATCAAATCTGTTAAGGACTTGGCTATTAATGGCTAGTACTCCTTGTTCTGGGCTTAGGAGCAGATCTATCATTCATCACAGCTGTACAGGAAAACAAGACATTGTAAATGAGAGGGGCAAGGTCTTGCTTTCAGGAAGATGCAAATGATTTACTCATCATTTTGTGGTCCAATTCCAAAAGGGCTTTGAACTATTAGCAGAGGTGAGATCCTGCTAATATGAGTAACAGAGCTGTACATAATGGGCACTGTAATCTAGCATCCACAACTCTCATAACAGAAGAAATCATCAACCACAAGACTAGACATATCTTGCAGCTATGAAAAGCAGGCATTCTCCTGCTACCTTCCCTAACTTGCAATGTATTTAAGAGTAATGTATCCTGTTGACTTCCAGCAGGCATTTGTAACTGATCACACGGTTACAAGAAGTGCTGGCAATCAGGTAATTAGCTGCAGGAGGAGAGGTTGGAGTGAGAAATAAATTTTCAGAATTGAATTTGGAATTCTAGAGCAGAAGTCTGCTACTTGCTAACTGCAGCCTAGTTGCAATTTTTTTATACCACCAGACTCATCAAAAGTGGCATGTCCTCAATCCTCCAGTGAGAGAAACAGGAAACTGAATCACCTGCTACAAGGCTGATTACATACTGGGCTTCCACACATGAACTATTTGGTTTGGAAACATGATGAGGCTGAGTGTCCAGAAAGCTGAGGAACTGGAAGAGAAAGGTCCCCAAAAAGAAGCAGTCATCTCAGAAAGAAGGGAGGCTGGAAAGGTGAGGGTGAAACTCCTGCACAGAGGTAAAATGTTGGAAATAGGGGAAGATCCCAGAGATCCGAGAGATGGAGGCCAGAGGACCTCCATGCATTTTGATCATTTATGCCAAAGGTTGGTAGCTGTAAGAGCAGTGGCACACCAGAAACAAACAAGACTTTGTGCCCAGCCTTCTGTGGCCAGCAGCTACCTCTTTACTGGGAAGAACAGCAGGAAGCTGGCAAAATGTAAGACCAGGAAGGAAGCAAATGAGCCAGTGTGGGAGACATCCAAGTAAAGTAAAGGTTCTCATCTCCCTGGTTCCTAAAACCCAGTGTCCAGATTCACTATGGGCTGTTGTTTACACTGTCTCATTGGTGATGTGAGATTTCAGTAATAAACTAAAGGAGATACTAAACCATTTGCAATCATTTTGTCCAGTGCTAGCTCAGACCTTTAAGGAAATTTTTAATAGAAGATTATAATTGATGAGTTAATGTGCTTGACTCATCTGTACACTGAATTTTTGAAGTTCAGTTTTCATGTACTTGTACTCATTTGTGAATGATTCCACAGTTTCAGACCTACAAACTAGAGAGCACAGGAGGTTTAACTTCATTTGAAATCCCATCACACAATTCTTTCACTATGAATTTACCCATTTTTCAGACAAGTGGAAAAAAATAGCAATACCTTAGTTCACAGATTCAGGCCCTGTCAATCATTAAACACTGCAGAAGTATCAATTTAGCATAGGAAGACAAAATTAAATACTCTGGAAGTTTATTGGAGCTATTGATGCAGTGTTCAAAATTAATTCTGACTACTGGCAGTAAGGAGCAGCTACAAATGAAAAATAAAGTCTCTCGTTCCTTTTCTGTGTTCTGACTCATCTAAATCAATATCAAAAGTATATGCTGCAAGTTCTTCACATCTTTATTTCCTCTTTCTTTAAGTTCTTCACAGCTCTTTTTCAAGGACTCTGAAAAAAACCTCCACTTCAAAAAGAAGAGGTGCTCAAAAAGAATTAGTAGCACTTGTAAAACTTACTTAATTCCCACAAGTTTCTTTCATAAAAGGTTACTTGATGAATAAATGCTACTGGTTAAAAGAGTAAGTATAATGGAATTAGAAATACAATCTTATGTTGAATTCACTAAGGAACAATGGAATTTCTGCATACATTAAACTATTTTTAACACACTTTACTGTTAACTATCTGCAAAAGTCTAGGTATCTTTTAGAATTACCCTAAGAATTCATAACTATATACCACTACAGGATAAATACAGGTAGGGTTTTTTGCATGGTATCATTGGATGTCCACGGGCCCTGATGGGTTGTACTCAGAAGTGCTGAGGGAACTGGCGGATGTCCTTGCGAGGCCACTCTCAGTAATCTTTGAATTATCATGGTGACTGGGAGAAGTGTCCAAATTCCAGAGGAAACCAAATGTCACTCCTACCTTCAAGAAGGGCAAAAAAGAGGATCCAAGGGAACTACATGCCAGTCAGCCTCAATGGAAGCCCCTGGAAGGCGATAAAACAACTAATCCTGGAAATATATGAACACTTCTGGAATATGTCTGTCTCATTAATAAAGCTTTTTCCAGGCCTCAGATTTTTGATATGGGACCATCAGAGGTAAGGAACAGAAGCATGACTATATATGAGTTTTCTCAGCCCCACTTGTATCTTTCTGGGATAACACTAGAAAAGGAAGAAGGGAAATTAAAAATGCTAAAGAAATGCACAAGATGACATAAACTGAAAGAAATAAATTAATTATTGCTCTGAATTGTGGATGATTTTTTAAAATGGATTAAAACAATTCAAGAATTACTCATCATGAAAACATCTCCAGTGCCTGACCAGGTAGATCAGAAGGTCAAAATAAGCAAAATGTGCAGTTGCTCCACTAAAGACAACAGAACTGTTCTACTGACTTAACAAGTTTACCCAGTATTTCACCCATGCACATAAATAAGTAGAAATTAACACTGGAAAATTACGATACCTATATTCCCTACTTGACATTCTGTGTTCAGTTTCTCTGAGACAGATCCAAAAAGTTGTATGGTAAGAGAGAGAAACTGACAAATGAGGAAAACCACTGGAGGCATGGAAGAAACTTCCATATAAGGAGAGATTAAAAGATTGGAATTGTTTTGTTTGGAAAGGAAGTGAGTAAGAGTTTACTGGATTCAAGAACAGAAGGAAGCAAAAAAAAATCATCAAATCAGGAAACAAAAATAACTGCTGTAGAATAACGTTCTGCACCAACAAACTAGACTGATAGAAGTCTTCATGTCCTAAGAAGCAGGAAAGCTCACCAAAATTCTTTTTGGCAAGTCACATCTTAACTATGTTAACAGAAACATTCTTGGAGCCTCTTTAAAAGCCAGAGTGCCACAGATTTCAGTCGAAATGACATTGTCTCCAGGCTTGAGTTACACTATCATCCAGATATAAAAACCAGCAGACTACAACCTGTGGCAGTTACTGAGTCTCTTCCTCCTTAGTTTCCGTTTCAAATTGTGATATCCCCCAAGGGAAGGAGGTTTGCTTGTTTGTGCTCAGACCTCCTTTAGCTACAAACCTCAAGCACTTCCTAAAAGAAGATGTATATCTTACCACAAAGGGTTGCAAACATCTTTTACTGGAAATTACCACGGACTATTTGCTCTTTCAAAGTCAAAGCCAGCAGTCAGCCAACAGGATTGAATTCAGTGAGTTCAACAGTGATATTGAAAGATGTATTTTTTACATTAAGCTATTTGAAAGCAACTTGAAACCTACTCGAACACCAAGTTATGGAGACCATGACTTCAGAAAGACTGAAGGGCAAGTTATTCGAAGTTACATTTCATTTTTCAATATGCTGAATCATTTACAACTAAGAGCCATTCATCAAGGCTCACTACCATAATTTAAAAAATACACTGATACAAATGTTTCATCAAGCATGTATTGGTCAAAGAAACTGTTAAACAAATCTGTCAAACAAAAGCCTGTAAGACAAATCGAAGAGTTTTCTGCTTAGACAAAGTAAGGCTTGTTCCCCATTAAATTTGTAGCTAATGAGAATGAACAAGGGAGGCAATTATTTGATGAAAAGAGAATTCTTCAAATGTTAGCTGTTTTATGATTAAAATCTGTGTTAGTAGCAAAACAACTGAAAGAATATGAAGAACAGAGAAAAGGAGAAAAAAATTTAATTGAAGTTTTCTTGCTCAAATATTCAAAAAAGATGATTTAGATTTCCGAAAGAGGTGAAAACGTTTTTCCTAATATACAACTTCAAGTGACCCTAGAGCAGTGATCTTCAAAGTGAGGTGCACACACCCCTGGGTCCGCACAAGACAATTCATTAGGGTGCAGAAAGAAAATATTAGAACTTAATCAACACACATAAATTGTAAGAAAATAAATATACATATATTGAAGGTGTATGCTCAATGATTTTTTGTGATGGCATGCACAATAAAAAAGTTTGGACTTTGCCACTCTACCTTTAAGAAAAGCTCAAGTGCTTTTAAGGACACATCCTCTGAAAGAATTTATAGCTACGTCCAAGTTTCACATACCGTAGAGGTAAGGAAAGATTAAACAGATTAAATAAATTTGTAAAACAGTAAACAGAGTTGATTTATCCTTTAATGAAAATACATTTTTATTATCATGCACTTTTTTCTATCAATGCCTTTTTAATTATAAGCATTTTGTATTGATTCAGACAACTAATCAGATCATAACATTGCAATGTAAGCCTAAATAAGCATAAAAATATTCACTAATATATAGGAAAATGAACCTCAGACTCCAAGTTTCATTCACCACCTCAGGTCTTTTGAGAAAGGATCAGCTGAAGTGTGGGCTGCTGAAGTATAATACTTGAATAACCTATTGAGATACTGTTACTAAGGGAATTGTGTTAAACTCAGTAAAAATTATAATATCTAAAACCTTCTAAAAAAGGCTAAATGTGGTATGTATCATATTAAGAAAACTGAGTAAATATTAATAAGAAATATTTTAAAAATTGCTTCACTGAACTAAGATGTTTTAAGGAGAATAAGGGCTTTTTTTAACTTCAAAGGCTTTAACGTATATATTTAACACAAAATTAAAACCAATAATTAATTTGGTCTACTTTAGAAACTGATAGACATTTTTTAAAAACATTAACTGCAATTAATGTAGCTAATCAGTTTCAATTCCATCTTTCTTGGAAAGCTGGCTATACAACTTACTGATGCATAACAATTAAAAAGCATGTAATTGCTTTTTCTATCCTAATCATAATGACACAGAAATTGCAGGCATTGAGGTTATCCTTGTTAAACTGATGTAACACGAAATATGTTTCTTTTCAGTGAAATCTTGTCATAAGAATACAAAAGCATGAGAACGACTGGATCAGACAAATATCTAAGCCTGGAATCCTGTCTTTGAAAAACAGGAGTTCCTAAAGCAGCATCAGCATTCTCTGAAGCAGAGAAGGTAACAAAGGTAGATGACACAAGGGCAGTGACATTACAAGCCATTTTCAGTTTTGTTGCCATTGCTGACACTTGACACTTTACTAGTCATGCTTTCATGATCATTCATGAATGTATTTTAACAGCACAGACCTACAAACCTTGCTGGTAACCTGCTTCCACTGTGAAAACAGCATGCATTTCTACCCTTTGTTTCCCAAGTCATAAAGAGTTATTTATCCATTTGAGCATCTATCCTCTTCTTTCAGGAAAGCATAGTTTCCTTATGAACATTTGGAAAAAAAAGGGTTTGCATTAAATCTGGAGAACCAAATAAACTACCTCAAATGAACAGAAAATTTTATTAAACAGCACACAAATAAACTGAAAATGTATTATCTCAAAAAACTGGACAATTAAAGGTGCATAAGGCAGGATGTCTGATCTGATCTATTAGCTTGCAGTGGAACAGTGATGTCTCATATAAAGGCCCTGTCCTGACAGAAGGATTTGTGTAGCTTTTTTCCAAGAGAATTAATCTTTCCTATCGACAGTATTTTTTTTACAACATTTAGTTTAATTTTTTCTAAATAAAAAATGACATTATTTAGAATTACCAACTAATCAAGCTTTAAAAATGACATCTAAAATCCTGAGTGAGAAATCATTAAAGTTCAAAAAGCTTACTTAAAAACATACTTTTGTTCCTCTGACGAAATACACGGTTTGCTTTCTTGCAATCCACGTTCACAAAATCTTGCCATTATTTCAGAGTTTCCGCTGCTGAAATAATCATTAAATACTAAAAACATATGGAAAGGCCCAAGGAAGAAAAACTAGCATGACCTGTATTTCTGCAAGAGCACTAGGAGCAAAGTTGACACATTAGCTGTTTCACTACTAACATTTGCTGTCATGTATCATTTTACTCAGTGTGTACTGTCAATAATGCAGCCAGAGAATATAAGGAAATTATGTTGATATCTATTTTTTCATCCTATTTTTACCTACTCTCTCTTGCAGCAGAAATAAAATAATAGGACGGCAAGACAGGAGAGGGAGTTCAGAATGATTCTGCTGATGCAGAAAAAAATACAAACCTTGAGGTCTGTATCTAGAAGGTAAAAATTACCACACTTATAAACAGAAAAGACAATGAGGCAAACATAAGCAAAGAAGGAAATAATGTTTTAGTCCTAAGAACTTCAAACACAAAGTCATCTATCTGAAATTCATGATCCAAGAACGATGTAGACTAACAAACAGTGAGGGATACAAAATCAACCCACTTTAGTCTAATCATAAGTCTTACTTCTAAAGAAATAATAAAATAGATGACAGAGACAATTAAAAGGACATAGAGGATGAATAATTGTTAAAGATACCATCTTAGACAGAATAGAAAAAATATATCTGTATTTCTCAAGACACCAGAAAAAGAACAAGTTAACATAGCCATGAAGGCACCAAAAGAAGTAGGATGCTCTTCAATCACAACGAAGCAAAATCACAAACTGTGACCATCTATGTAAGTACTATAAAATTATGTTCAAAGATATAACATCATAGTGTTTCATCTCAAGGAGCTGGCACCTGAACTAACATTCCAATACGGTTGTGTTAATATATGGCATTTACTGTAATTGTATAGCTATCCACAGCTTTTATTCAGTTCAATGTATTTTAACATGGACAGTATAAGCTGTACTGAATCCAAATAAAATGTCCACATTAACAACCGGGTGATGTATCATCCATGTGATACTAAAACAGCAACAGCTTCTTAACAAAAGCAGTGGATCAATTTCTGCCCTCATCAGCTCAGCAAGGGAACGTAAAATAGCTGCTATTTGACTTTCTCACTTCAGGAATCCTGCCAAGTTAAGCTCAACTGCTCACAGCAAGCAGATGAAGTACATTCCACTAATTCGCACAAGAGGCTAATGTTTCATTGTCTGCCTTTCAGCAGCAGACAAAAACCTCTTACATCCCAATGTAACTTTGCCCCAGTAAAAACAAGCTAGGTTTTTTTATAAGCAAACTCAATATTAAAACTGTAACTATACAATTGGGTTTTTTCTCTATATCATGAATAGACTTGGCAAATTTACACAGCAATTTTTAACAAACTTCACGAACAAGGTAGAGGATAGGACATAAACTATGCTGGCAAGAAATAAGTCTAAAGGCATCTAAAGCAACTGTTTCCTTGAGGTCTTAGAAAAACAGAACTCAAAAAGAGACTACAGATGTACAGAGCCCCAGCTCTCATCTGTCAGCTTGTTCTGCACAGTCAGTACCTCCATTTAAGGGAAAAAGAGCAAATACAGTTAACCTGAAAAAAGGTCACGGGTACACATATGAAGTGGTACCGGTTGCATCTACAGACAGCTTAAAATGGTAACTTAAAACAGTTTTCCTTTTAGAAAGGGGTTAACTTCACCCACAGGGTGGTTGGGCACTGGAACAGGCTCCCCAGGGAAGTGGTCACAGCACAAAGCCTGACAGAGTTCAAGAAGTGTTTGGATGATACTCTCAGGCACATGGTGTGACTCTCGGGGATGGTCCTGTGCAAGACTAGAGTTGGACTCAATGATCCTTGTGGGTCCCTTCCAACTCAGCATATTCTGTGATCCTGTGATTTACAATCCAGATCTCATGTAACAAATCAATGTAAAAACTTGTTAATTATCTACCTTCTCCAGAAAGAAAGGGTATGAAGGACAGCACCTCTCTATCATTAATATCAATTCATTGGCATTAACAAATTGCAATTGAAAAAATTATTTTTAAAATCTAGTCAAAATAACACTGAATATCTCCAAAAACCTAGGAGCTAACTTAAAGAAGAGAGTTTATCACAGCAAAAATATTCCATTCTGTTCAAATCTATTGTGAATTTTACATTATGCTATTTTGGTAATTCATGTTTGCATCCTTTATTTCATGAGTGGAACGTGAAAGTTAACTTCTCAGAGCTTCAGCTGAAGCTTTTGGCAGTATTACTTGATAACATCAAGCCTGAAGAACATTTTTCAGCTTCAACTCACTTCACACAGATCTGCTTCCTTTTCTTGAGCAAACACTAAGACTGCATTTTAGAGAGAGAGAGACCTAAACAGATGCAACTTCTGGTTTCTCTTCCTTTCAGTGTTTATAAATGACTGACTACTTATTTACAGCCATCTTTGATTGTAACTTTGACTGCAACTTCTGTACCTTGCTTCCTGATTTTGGGCTGCCTACTTATTTCTGACAGTATTAGAACCAAAAGGAATCCTTCCTACAAATACACCTTGATAAAATCCTTTCTCTAAAGATTTGTATCTCTTTCAGTCTGAAATGCAATAAAACTAAGTAGGTGCTGGATTCAATAAGCACATTAGTGGAGGTTTCCGCAGCAGTAGTAAAGGATTTTCCTCTTTAGTGCATGTAAAGATGAACTTCCCAACATTTTGAAGAAAAATGAAATAGAAAATGCACAACTAAGAAAACAGAAACATAAAAAGCTGTACGTTACTGACAGAAGAGTATAAGCAGTACTGTTCAATGAAAGCCCAGGAGTGCAGCCTAAGAAACCAATGCATTCACCACACAAACTCGTGGGTTTAATACATTTCTCAAGTATCTCCACGTTATTATACAAATAGTATCAAGAATCCCATGCAGTCAACTGAAACAAAGTGTTCAAACAGATATTTAAAAAAAATATATAAAAGGAAGAAAATAAGAAATTAAAACAGTATTTATGAGAGCTAATAATGTTCATAACAAAAGTTCCCTTTTCCTCTTGTAATGCGCAGCTGACCAAATCTGTAACTCAACACACCCTTTTGCTTCCACTCTTACAATAATGTCAGTCTTTTCACTTCTAAAATGCCAGAATCTATGCTGGCACTGAACAACAATTCATCTGGCTGACTGCAACAGCCTGTGCTTATCTCCTCCAGACCAGTCAGCAGACAGACACACAACATTTGTTCAGCAGCTTACGTGATTCTTGCACTCTATTAAAATCCTACTACATACTGCTCCAATGCAAAATACAAGTAATAATGTTCATTAGGAATAAGAAAGCACAGCAGGTGTTGCATTCTGAGTTGAATAAATTTTTTGTGTTTCACCAGAAATCTCTAACACAAACTGTTTCCGTTATACAGCATGACGTCCGCAGGTACAATTTTCTTCTCTAAAATGTACTAAATTGCTTCAGCTACAGTGAGCAACCCCTCTCAACTATAAGTTTTTGTAGATAATTTTCAATTAAGAACCTACAATATAAGCTATAAACCAGATGATGATCACATTTATTAATCTTTAAACTTTGAAGAACATAAGTGGAATAAAAAAAAGAAAACACCATAGGTTGTCCAGCCTTTTTAAAAAAAAGTCTTGCTTTTAAGTAAACTACAATGAAAATTAGAAAATGCATACTACTAGGATATGAACTGATTGTATAACCCTGTAGTAACTAGGACTAACGGTTCAGCTTTCTCTACTCTGCCCAGTATTGACCTGTGCAATAAAAAATAAAGGCAGTCAATCAGTGCAGCTTTTGACATCAGATATCAGTGCCTCAGGGGATGTTGACCCAAAGCACTAGGAGTTTTCAGCAGCAAAGCCATAGCACTAACACTGTGTTCAACTGTCTCTTTCAGATATGCCATTCAAAAACAACAGCTATAATAACCCTTACATTTGCAGAACTTCAACCAGTTCAATATATGCATCTGAACATATATTGCATTTCATATTCCTTCCCAATGTTTAAGTGCTCAATATCATACACTGTAGTGCTCAAAGCAATCTCTCCTGTTTTCAGGTTTTTTCTCCCTTCAAAATAACTTTTCATGGTACATTATTAAACATCCTGAAAAAGATTTCTTATGGCCCTGCATTTAGATAGACTTTTTCTTTTAATTAAAAATGAGAGATAACCCATCTATGGCTGACTTGATAGGCACTATTGCCAAAATACTTAGTAATTTGAAACTATGTCTGAATATTTTTCAATAAAAGCTGCCTGCATTAGTTTGAATAATTGCCCACACATTACAGACTTCTTTCTCTTCTTCAGTGTTGCAGAACTCGGAATACCTTCCTCCCCTACATAACACAGGAATTGTCTGCGAAAATGAATTGCTGCATTTAGTTAAGGCTCATCTGTGGGAGGACACTGATGGTCTTCAGTGTTTATACAGGAAACGTGTTTAATTTCTTGTATAATTTGAGACATCTGAATAGTGCCATCAGTTAGGCCATGACATATCATAAGTTTCACTTGCTGTCCTTTGCTCTTAAAGATTAAACAGCCACTTGCCTAATTTTGGCAAACTAGAAGATACGTGGTCTCCATTTCAAAAGCAATAAACAATATATCAAATAAAGCACTAAAGTCCTTGCTATCTTTTTTTTTTCACTGCATCCTAATTACTGATATGGAATGATTACTTTATGTGGGAAACATCACGGAGAAAATTGATATATTTTGGAAAGGGAAAAAATTGTTTCCTGATATGGAAAAGATGAATAATGACCTAAGGAATTACTTGCATTACTCCTTATTGTACTTTTTCCTATTCTAATCAGAGAGTATGGAATAGGGTTCTACACAAGAAAACTATATTTAAAAGCTCAGTTATCTTAGATTAGATTATGTGACCTAACTCTTACTTCTTCCACTCTTTTCAGCACCCATTAAGATTTTGCCTTTCTCTTCACTAATCCTACACTCTTCTACAGTTTCAATTTCTACTTTCATATGACATATGCTTTTCTGTATTTTTTAGCATCTTTCCAGATGCTCTAACTGCATGTTCCAATTGCAAAAATACAGCCCTTCAGCCATCTTCCAAGTTTTATTTGTCAAATAACACCTCTACATCTTTACAGTTCCAGCATTCACTCTACTGCATGTCCTTGTAAATTCTGCATCAATCCTAGTCACATACCTCATATCTTACATCTAAGATTTTGACAAGTCTTATTGACACTTAATGACATCCCCAGACTTCCTCTACATTCCAGCCACATAATTTGTGCTGATTTCCTTCTTCAGTTATAGCAATCCATTCTTCATGACTACTCTGCTGGCTAAACATGCTTCTAAAATCCATTTGCCATTTGACTGCCTCCAAAATTTGGCCTTTTACCTCATGATTCACTCATACTATATCTCTTCTCAAATCCTCCTTCACCTGCTAGTCACCTTCAGACTACAACTTTCATTCCCTGGCTTTTCATGAACTTGTTCCCTCTGACTTTTTTATTCCCTAGGTCTAAATGGTTATTCTCTATTGTTCCACCTTTTCAAGTTCCATACCTTTCACAGAATCAATAACTGTGTACATGAAGCATCCAGCACTCATTTTGGACAGTCATCCATACAAAACATATCTTATTTTTTTTCTTTCTCACCTAGAATTTAAATTTTTCTCTCCCCTTCCTCTCATAAGTAAAAAGTCAAAGCAGTCCTGAGACTCAATCCTTGAGAAAGCAATTACTCTATTTCCAGAGGACATTTTCATGGCACTCCACATAAAGTAAAAGTTTACTAACATTAACCCGCTGCTTAACTAGTAATATGGAAAAAAGATGTTATTACAAAGTATACAGTGCAACAGAAAAAAAAAAGGCATAATATGCCTATATGCATCTGAGAGAGAAATTAAGAAAAAGGAAATTTTGTTAGTATGGACTCACCTATGCTGGGTCAAAATCTAACCAGGAGAAAACTACTGTGGATATTTTCAGTTGCAAAAGCAGGACAGTAATTTTTTATTGGTTTTTAGTTACCTGATAAGACAACTTCAACTAGGTCTCCTTCTTGGATATCTGCAGCTGATTTCACCAACTGGAGAATGTTTTCAGAGGTAGGGTCATGGCGGAAGAGTAGGATTTTGTCATACATTCCGTAGAAACCACATTCAGGAAACTGCAATACAAACCCATCAGAATTTACTATGCTGTGAAATACATCACTGTACACTACAATTAATGTATAATGAAATTTTGAGGATAGACTGGACCACTTGTCAGACTAGTATCGAATAGGATATATATTTTTTCATGTATGAAAAAAATTACCACTATATTCTGAAAATGTTTTTTTCCCTAAGCAAGAAAGTTCATTTGCCTTCCTGTGAGCAAGGCAGTATGGACTGGCAAATGGGAGAGAAGTAAGTGTATCCCTTAGCCACTGTTGATAACTTTTTCAAACACAAGCTCCTGAGTAAGATGATTTAATTAGACCCTCCTGGAGCAGATGTCCTCCATATTATATTATTCCATTATTCTATGATCTCTCCCCAGACAATTGCCAAAAACGTGCCTTGAGGTCAAAAGAAATATATTTCAGCTCTGCCTAAGATGAAATGCCTAAATGATAGCTCATTATGAAATACCTATTTCTTGAGACTGAAATTACTAGGCACATAAAGCAATGCTTCCAAACTTAATCATAATCATTTACTTCAATGCAGAGAAGTTGAAGCTTTGAAATCAGATTACATGCTGTTTAAACTAAAAAAGATTTTTAAAAACTCTGAGGTTATAAACTGGAGATTATTATCGAGGTAACTTGCTTTTTTTTTCCTTTTTTTTCTTTTTTTTTTTCTGCAGCACAAAAATTACTACAAGTTTTTTCCATGCTCCCAGCCTAAAGAACTAAGATTTTGTTCTGAAAGCACAACCAAGAAACTCTTTTTCTGTTACAAAAGATTCTGTTCAGTTTTACATCAATGCACTACTCTATGTTTTATCATCATGCAGTGAAAAAACTATGATAGCCATAGCTTGAGACATAAACTGGCATGTTTTGAGGTTATACTTTGCAGTAGTGTAATTTCCAAAATGCAGAATAAAAGGAACTCAACAAAAAGTACTTTAAAACAATATATTCATTACTGATTACTGGAAGCTTTGGAATCTATCCAAGTATCCCAAAACTTTTTTGAAGTTTTGAAGCATGTACCAAAAAGAGAGAGAGAAAAAAAATTAGTCAGATCAGGCAAAAGGAGCCTCAGCACTAACCCTTCCTCAGCAGATATCAAAACAGAAGCAATCATTGCAGTGTTTTTACCCTTAGCAACTGTGACCATCTCAAGAAAATCCACCAAAATATTTCACCAATAACTATATAGAAGCCAAATGACTATGCAAATTCTGGATTTTCATTTAAAAAACCTTCAAGTGATACTACAAAAAACCCTGCAGACTCAAACTTCAATAATTAGAGCCTCTAATTATAAGTACCAGTAATTCATTTAATTCATTGCACCAGTCAATAATTTCAGTGGCATATGTCCCTCCACATGCAAACACAAGCTGAACTATGTACATCCATAATCATGCTGTCCTATTAACAGCTGTTTTCAAAACAAGGATCAAAGACAAACTGACAAAAGCCAAGATTAGTCATATGTAAAACTCTATCCACTTATTGTGACAACCAAATGGTTTTATTATTACAGAACTTTAGAATACCTGATATAGCTAAATGCTAACATTTTCCATTTGAATTGTGAAGCTTTCAAAAATTAATAATAACAAGCCATATACACTGGCTTGTTATCTGAATGGAGAACCTATTCACCCTTCTTTGCTGGGGTAAAACAAAATTTCAAATAAATATTAATTTAAAGGAAAGGTGAGACTGTCTACAGTGATTAGATAGCATAGTAAGTATCTCAAATGAAAAGCAGATAAGAAATAAATTTCTTCCACATGAAGAACTTTATCTGGAAGAACTGGAAAATACATACTCTAAACACTGAAGATGGTTTCAGTGCAATTGTTAATGTAATCCAATAGTAAAAAAAGTCTGTTGCTGTGATAATTTTGCAAAAATTCTTCTTTCAACATAACAAAATTGGAATGTTTTTGTAACATACAGGTACATAAATTCAGAGTGCTAAGGGTGAAAAAGGAAAAAAAAATAATCCTCTTCCCGTTTCCGTCTTTTTGTATGTTACTACAATTTTCTCCTGTAAGGGTTAGTTTCTCTTTCTTTATTCTTGGACGTAACGAGAGTTGTCTTTTTTATTTTTTCAGTTCCTGATGACCTTTTCCTTAACAATAAAATGAACTACGCCTTCTTTAGTGATGATTGCATTTTTCATCTAAATTAGTTAGCTTTTTACAAGCCATCCACTTAGAGAAGTCCTTAGTGATTACCGTAACTGCAACCGCAACTGCAACGAGAACCTTGATAAAACCTAGAAGTCTTTCACAGCACAAAGATAATGATCCAGCACACTAAGGACTGCAGGATAAACAATGTCTTCACACAACATACGGAGAAGCTGAGTCTCACTGAATGTTTGTTGACCTAACTTGCTAAAACACAAGTAACCCTGACCTAACCTAAACACGATTGTTGAACTGGCCCTAATATGTGCACAAATAAATTAATGGTCTTCCATTGATACAACTCGTTTAATATAAAGATATAAATGTACAGTCACGAGTATCGAGGCCATGCTGCTGTCACGAGCATTGAGGCCATGCTGCTGAGAACACAGCTGCGCTGGGCAGGGCACGTCTCCAGGATGCAGGACTACCG
>JAWWLV010000179.1:35921323-35994484 GCA_035041135.1 Platyrinchus mystaceus
AGCCTGTAGCAAGCGTGGGTAGAACCCTTCCCAAATCTTCGTTCGCGAAGCCTAGCCATGATGATGATGATGATGATGATGATAAATTTACAGAATTTTTGAAACAATCATATTAACCAAACAGAAATATTCTTCTTTTATATTCTTAAAATGATAAAGCATTTTATTTTTAGAAGTCAGAATTCCCTTTCTCTGCAGAGGTCAGAATACAGAAAAATCATGACACTGTAAAGCCAGTCTGTGCCCAAGAGGACTGTCTAGATTTTCACCTAGTCACTAATAACTCACTTTCAAAACTCAAGAGATTTTTTTTAAAAGGCTCTATTTACCAAGCACAAAGGTATTACGAAAATATTAGCCTTTCTTTTATGTATAAACAAAATACCACAAGACTGCATGGTTTTGTTGTAAGAAACACCACCTATTATTGAAAGACTTTCTTGCATATACAGCACTACAATTACTACAAACAAACACAAACACTGGACTTTAAATAGAAGTTTACACTATGGCTATCCAGAATATATGTATTAACATCTCAGTAGGAACAGGAGTGCAGCTTGCTCCAGTAGCAGTGGTATCTCCACATCAATCCAGAATGTTTCATGTTGTGCTTAAGACATCTCAGAAATGGTGACTTGCTCTAGACCTTTCCAGTAACTGCATTTGCACCTGCCAGGCAGACAAACAGCAAGGACAGGCTGTAGACTGCTTTTTCTTTCCCTTTCTTTCCTTATTTTATTTTCCCCAGGAAATCAGTCTTCAGTTATACAGGAAAGAAAAGGGTCAAAAAATATAAGGAATTGATGCTGCCTATGTTGAAGTATTACTCAAGACAGGCTCTGGTCAAGCCCATTTGTCACACATACAGAAAGACAGATTATGAACAAATATCTTGCACTGGAAAGGTAAAGGAGCAACTGAAGAAATCTTGATGGGCTAGGAAGAGAGATGACCAGAGTAAGAAAAATACACTTAGAACAGGGGCATAGGAAAGACTTTGACTGCCTTGTGAGCGTTGAGAATAGCAGCAAGGACCCAGATTTATGAAGGTTAAAGTTGCGAATGGGAAGAGCAGTATAGGTCTTTGCTTCCGTTTTGCCTTTGCATTCCTAAAAAAGTATTAAAAGTTTTGCTTCCAACCTAACTACTAAGTGAAACATACAAGTTACTAAGAATATACCCAATATACCAGCCGGGAACCGTTTTCTGGATCCACAGCTAAGTGGCGTGAAAATGGCTCACTGCCACACAGCTGACCTCTTTCCTCAGATGCTGGGAGACAACATTCCCACTGCTTATTTTAAACAGTCTCTTACACATGCTGGGACCCAAACTGTCTGGACATCATCTGAATGAATGTGATGTGGCACAGTTCAAAATGTATCAGGAAGCATGCAGTTAAACAACTGTGATTTTGGGCCAGTGCTTGAGCCTGTATTCTCACTTAGGTTTATTTTACAGATATATTTTTGGAGGTACCTTCAGAGAACCATTACCATTTGATATATTCCTAACATCTGTTAAGCTTCTTAATGCTTTACTGTGGGCAATGTCATTCCTTATTTACCTTCTTTTTACTTTTGTACTACAACTCTTGATTAATTACATGTTCTATAAAGTACTTGCTGTCTGCAGAATAGAACTTAGTAAGCTGTTTCCAAGTGGGCCATCAGAAAGAAGCAAACTTCTTACTGACTTCTTTATGATGCAAACAATATTTTAGATAACAAGTATGTTCATACAAATACTTTGCTGATTTGTTTGCTGCAGTGATCTGCTGCAGAAGTAAGATTCCTTCATCTCTCTCAGACCAGGAAGAGAATACATTGCCTACACACACTTACTTGGACAATGAAGATCCATAGAGGAAAAATTCAGCTGAGCTCCATCACAGAAGTATTCTTAAAAAAAAACAACAACATGGCCACAGTGAGACATAAGAACATGGCTATTTTGGAGAGGGCCTGAACTCTGAACAACCTTTTCATCAGCCTTTTTCAATACAGATTGTTCCCTGTTGCTATTCAGGGCAGGAATTGCTTCCTTTGCATAGTATCTTTAAACAAACAGGTTCTCTTGCTACCTATGCTTCCTGCCACTGTGTGTCAGCTTGCCTTCTAACTCAAATTGCTTGCTGCCAAAAATACTGAGTATACACCATATTACTCACGCTACTTCAACGCAGTTTACAAACACCCAGTTCAGGGCAAGCAGTCCTGAGTTTTCTCTCGCTGCTCTTGAACCAAGTCTGGCAAGTGGCTGTTGGATGGGGTCAACCTACCACAGCTCAATGCAATTAACCATAAGAAATCTTAAATAATAACTCTTCTCTCTCAAACAAAGAGAACTTTAGCATAATTAGTGTAACTTTATTTGTGCTACCACAAGACACCAATTTAACTATCTCCATTTCCATTAAAAAGATCGAATTTATTTTTCATTGAAACTTCTAAGAAAGCATTTTATTCTCAATTACTACATGTGATGGATTACCAAAAATATGGTGATTATGTCTTGGAAATTGATTTTCATTAATGCCATGCAAAGACTACCTTAATTTAAAACAGCCCTTGTCTCTTAAATATAATCTATCTTCTCCAGAAGTTATATCTTTTTCACTATTACTTCTTCAGAATTTTGTGAATATTCTATTACAGCTTCCAATGGAATGAAGATGATGCAGCATCAAGAAGATGTAAAGAAAGAAAAAGTTCAATATCTCAGAAACTGAGAAAACACTCAAATAATTTTGTCACATAAAAATTCTAAAACTTGAGGTGCCGTGCAAATCAAAGCACACTTGTGTAGCTGTCTGCTCTATCACATAGATTAGAAGGTTAATTCAGTAGAAACATTTAGAAAAGTAATAATTAAAACACAACAATGAGACTCAAAAGATAAACTGGTCTTTGCATCCTGTTGTTGTTGGCAAAAACATTATTACATCTACCATATCTGCATATGCTGCATAACTTCCCTGAGAACTTTCACGAGCAGAAGCACTGAGGGAGTGCACTAACAGTTTCTGTCTTCTCAGCCGTTACATGCTGAGAGTTTGGGAGCACTGTTCTAATAATGCCGATCCATTAATGCCCCATTTCTCTAAGACAACAGGGGAACCTCAGCAGAAAGGTTCACACAGTTCCCATACATGTTCTCTGTGCAGCCCAACACTGTCCACCCCTGTGCAGAATTATGGAGCTTACTGTAAAACATTTAGGAGAAGAACGTGACAAGTGTCAGATTGTTGACAGGCATCCATTTATGTAGCTACTTCACAAACAGATTGCATTTCTCACCAAGGAGGTTGAGAAATGGAGCAGAAACTTTCATGCCCTTCAGCAAACAGGAAGAAAAAAGATGATGAATCACTAACAAAATCAAGTCTTTTTCCTAGTTCCTTTAATCCAAAAAAAGTCTAAAGACTAAAAAGTCCCTTGCTCACAAGCACTGAATGTTTCTGAAGCTGCAGTCTTATTAGTTCTATGCCATATATTACATCTGAGAAAACAGATTCCTAATTTTAGAAAGATGAAAAGAAACCAATTCTACAGCCAAATCCATACATTAGTCTATAAAAAGGAAAAAAATCCAAACAAAACCCAAGCCCCCATTTCTGCAAGAGTCTACCACCAGATGCATTTCAGCTATCTGTGACCAAGCATTACATCAATTCAGGACACTCAGTCACCAGTCACATACATCACTCAGACTACACAGATTGCACAATTCATATACTACTTACATACAGTCAAAGCTTCTGTGAATGAGGTAAGAGATTTAGATAGATCCAGTAAAGGTAAGAGATCCACAGATCACTATCACTTCCTTATACCTCTATTCTACTTTAAAAATCGACTTCTTTCCTTCAAGGCAGATGCCAGTCTACATAACTGCTTAAAGATAGGGGGTTTTTGCACAGAAAAGGAAAACAAAATAGCTCTGATCAAGAGTACTGTTTTAAATAAAGTATGTGTATTCCTCCTGAAAAAGCAGAATTCCCTCAAATTTTAAGTATTAAGAGATATTTTGAAAATTAATTACTCTTTCATCCACTCCCAACATCAATTCTATATTCCAGGAAATACACTAAGAGCTATTTGAAAAATACTTGGTAAGGGCTCTCTTCTACTGAATTTGACAGAAATGTGCACGTATAAGAAGCACATTTGTTCAGCTTTTAGTACTTGACTACTTTTTAGTACTAATAACTATTCTGCTCCTTGGTCAGTTGTCAATTTTACTTCCGTTTATTAATAACTAGGATCCTTATTAATAAAGGACAAAGACAACACAAAGTAGCTGGATTACTGGCACCCTAATCCTATAAAGAGTATAATCTGTAGGGAATTATGGAAGAAGAAAAGGCTGAGGGTGCTCATGTGGGACATCAGTTTAGCATGAGCACACTAGAATCAGGTCTGTATTGGGTGTCAGATGACTAACTTTTAATAAGAACTCATAATATTATGTTATACACATTAATTCCAAATTCCAGCTGTTGCTTAGAAAGCCAAAACACTAACAGGAAGCTGTCCAGAACGGCAGATCACAACAAAGTTTCTGCCTCTGTTATGGGCGCTCAACAGAAACTGGAGAGTTAAGAGATAAAAATCCCGTCCCCAAACACTTTGTCAACAATACTGTTTCTTAACAGAAGTGCTTGTAGCTGCTGTGGTTCCACCTGCAACCACTACTTCCTTTAATTACATGTATTCACTGCAGGAAAACCTGTCAGCATACAGAGGCATAAAGATTCAACATATCTGTAAGCCTTCTGTGAATCTAGAAACACTTTGACAAAACAAGGAAAATAATTTAAAGAGAAGCATGCAAATAGACCTTAAGGAAAATTATTTTTTTAATTGCTTTCAAAAAAATAAATGCATTAAACAGAGAAATTGCCAGGTTGCAAAAGGAGCTTTAAAGTGTGTGCCTCATACATATAGAAATACAATGTTCAAAACAGAAATCTGATAGCAACAGATATAAATAGAAACTTAAGAGTTGTAGAAAACCACTCAGGAAAGCCCAAAGATATGTGGAAATGTCACTGTCAGCATACTTAAGGCACATTAAAAGTTTTGCTAATACTTTAAGAACAAAAAGAATTTTAACAATTCTACCACCTATAAATATTTATCAATCACTTTCCCCTTTTGGGACAGTTGATATGGGTGTTGAAGAGGCCTCACTGAAGCTGCACAGTCATAATAAGTCCAAAAAACTTTAAAGCGAAACTGAAACAGCAGAAAAGGCAATGGTTGGGTTCTGGAGTAATCAAGATGAGGAAAACTAATATACTGCTCTTTATAAAGGGACACAGAGATGTAGATTTCTCACAGTAACAGAACAAATGAAAACATGAAGGGCAGTACTACTATTTTACCTTGGCTTATGGAAAAACTAGGTAACGTGGCAATGTAACAAGGAGACTGCACAAGTATAACTTAACAGCAACACATTCAGACTTTGCAAAATATTATGTCAGACGTGGCAACACGGAACACAAGCTGCTCTGATATAACAGACTCTATTCTGAAAAGCAACAGTGAAATTTAGCTTATGTAGTGGGAAATTAGATGACCGTGTATTCTTAATGAATTGGTTTTGCCATAAACTGGGCAGAACACGGATTTACTACCTCTGCTTTTGGCACTGATGCAACCACAACTGGAAGTCTACCCACACCTAGCATTTGAAATTCAAAAATTTTAAATTCAAAAATTTCTCCAGGCCACTGGAAAAAGGATTCAGGGAAAAATAATAGAATAATTAAGGAACTGAGAAACATGGTCTCCTGTACATGGCAGCAGGGGATTAAACTTCAATTTCTAAAGGCGGGCTAGGATGTGATTTGATAATTTTTGATAAGCATCAGTACTAGAAAGTGAAATCTCATTATCTATTGATTTATCTGCCTTGCAGACAAAGAAACTGCAAGTTCCAATTTCTGACAGCTGAGGCTAGGTAGAATTAGATTACACAACAATTATTTGCTGGCCCAACTTCTTTTTTTGCTTAATTTAAGTATCTAAAAATCTATGCATCTTACTCAAAAATCAATATGGTCATGCTATTTCAATATTATTGGATTTCTGTTTCTAAAAGAGGCACTGAAGGAATTAATTCAGACGACTCCTATGGCTTTCTTATACAAAAAAAATATTAGAACAAGTTACCATAATGTCATAATCTGCAACAACACTCACTGTCAGGCTAAACTGAAGAAAGCTAACAGCTTTTTTGGGACTTTTCTCAGAGTATCTTTTTTTCAGACTCAGAACATCAAAAGAGGTATTTAATACATCAGGTATCTGATGTTATCCTGACACTCATTTTGGCACTGACCTCTAATGTAACAGTCTAGTTCTGTGTGTCCAAAGACAGTCCAATGGCAAATTTGCGGAATGCATTATAAAAAGATTAAATGATTAGGGGAAAGAAGACAGACTGAAGGAAACCTCTGCCTTTACACAGGCAGTAAAGAGTGTATATAAAGGGAATTAACATTCAATATTAAGAATAAAGGATAGTTTAACACTGGAAATGACGTTTTAGGGAGCTTGCCGTATCTCCATCACTGAACATTCTTAGAACAGGTTAGACAGAGAACAGTGCAGATACAGCTGATCCATGTTTCAAGTCTTTCTAAGTATCTACAACTCTTCTGAAGATGTGAAGAAAAAGAAATTACTTTCAGTTCAGAGTAGGAAAACTATATAAGGTACATTCCTACAGTTTAATGTTCCTTTCTGTAAGTCACATTCCTGTGACTTTCCTTTCTGATTATCTAAAATTCCAAGTGTAAGTTCAGCTGAATAAATACTTCCCCATTTTAAATCCTGAACTGTTGTGTAGAGCTCCTCTGCAACATTACATAGCTGTCACATTTCACAAGGGAAGTATTTGCATCTCAGTGTGGGTGAATACATGTCCACCCCCATCTAACTAGTACTGACAGATTATTTGACAGTTTAATTTCAGTCAGACCTATCTGCCTCAAGAGTATTTTTAAACATCAAGACAAAAGTTGCCTTAGAGTTTAATGTGTCTGGGATGTGCATCTGAGAAATCTTATATCTAACACATGAAATGAACAGTGTCAACCCCAAATTCCTGCACGGGTTTGATTGTTCAAATATCCACTCCCATACTGTCCTACTTAAGTATTTAAATTTCCCAGTAGAGAATTCCCCACTCACTAAATTTCACCTCTCCTCCTACAACGGAAATTATATTTGTCAGTATTGTTCTCAAAGAGAATGAGGGACTGGAACTTTTCTCATGGCTCTGCCCCTCTAATTTTAAATAGGTTAAATAGGTTCCTCCCTATTGTTTTTTACTGAATTGAAGCTGCTGCTAAAAAATTGTAAATGTTTTTGTGAAAACATATTCACTTAATCACATCTCTGAATATTTAATTTCAAGTGTTGGCTTCTGCCTTCTTGCAAACTCTGTTTTAAAAAAATGCGCTTTTTTAATGCACTTTTCACTTATTGTGCAGTGCTACAATTTTCAGATGCAGAAATGTGTTCCACAATTGATGCTGAAACTTTTAAGATTTTTTTTTTCTTTTTTTACAGTTATCATCCTAACAATTGCTTAAACAAGGCCACAAAATAAAGAAGATTATTTTTTTCTTACTTAAAGTCAGGACTGTTAACTTACAAAGATGCAGAAAAGAAATTTACACAGAACAAAAAGGTGAATAAGCTCCTTGAAGCTACTGGTTGACAGGGTATTTTCATACAGAATACCATATTAAAAATATATTGCTTACAGCAAGGAAATGATGGCTTCCTGCCTTTTACTGAGAAATTGAAGTCTCTGGCATTAACCACAATATTTGAAGAGCACTACAAGCAAAGTCAAAATTCTGTTCCTGCCAGGGGATAAGCAGCTGTCTCAAACTAAGAAAACTTTTCAGACCTTCATTTAACATATAAAGAAACCCTTCCAAGTTCTAATAACAAACGACTCATTGTAAGTAATCTCATTTGCTTGAAGTCTCAGCCATTTGGCACCCAGCCAGCTGGGGGTGAAAAGACAGACATTTAATACACAAAGATCCTAGCAACTACAAGTCTGCAGGGAGCAGGAGATTTTATCACCAGCAGCTAAGTGAACAAGACCTCAGATATTAAAAGGGAATATACAAAACTAGGTTTTCTTGGGCTCCCTTAGTCTTCTGGAATAGATCAGAAGCAGGAAGATGGGCAGTAATGTTCATAGTCAAAGAAACCTGTATGTCACTTAAGCTCCGTGACCATACAAATGTGGAGTAAAAATGTCAGGAAACTAACTTCTGATGAAAGGAAAATAGAGGGAACAACACAGCCAGCCTCATTCATCACCGTTTCAAAACCTAGTTATTCAGTTAAGCTGCTTGAATTTTGTTCTCCTAGTTGAGACAGTCACCTTTCCTAACAAGACAAAAAAAACCCCCAACACTGAGTTTTGTTGTCTGAACTTTCAAATTCTCCCCCCCATCCCCACCTCTTCTTACACAGCAGAAGCAAAGGGCAGTAAGCAAAGTGACAATTTAAAAAAAAAAAAAAAAAAAAAGAGTAATTCCGGTTTAACTCAAAAATAGTGGTGGTTAATCCATTTAGTTCTGACCACATGCATTTTTCTTGAGTATGGCAGGAAGCCTTGAATTCTCAGTGCCCCATACAAGGAACAGACTCCTGGCCTGCGGATTCTGACAGTACACCAGAGTCCAAACTAAGCCAGAGCAGCTGCAGCTGGGCACTTCTAGTCTACATTCTTTATGAGTGATACCCACCCCGTGTTTTCCGTGTCCAATATTGAACATTCAAGGTGCTCCACACACATCTACCACCACATGCTCACTAGCCACATGCCACCTAACAGCCTTCATGCCACCAAGCTCCCAATACTTTTACCCTCTCCTCCAGCTCTGCAGGGGGCACTGTTACCATAAAAACGTTTATCATCTAGAAGCACAAATTAAGTATTTTCCCATAGCACGTTCAACTGTTTTGATTCTCTACAAGTGGCAGTGTTCTTATTATGCATCACCAAGCCATGAAATAATGGATGGATGTGTTATTAAGATTATGACAAACACATCCTTTCATTATATCAGATCCTGGGTAACTGCATAGAAAAAATTCGGAGGTTTTGTCCCTGCAACGTTTACAGAAGTACTTTAAAGACAATATTTGTCCTTCTTGAATGGCTTCACTTCTTTTCCTCACAGCAACAAATACTTTTACTCAACTAATTACATATTATCAGCAGGTAATTTCACTTCTATTACTTTTTGCCTCTAAAGCTAGCAAGTACATAACTGTTAGAGAACAAAGCTATAAGCATTTCAAACAAGCCCTGATATGACTGCAGTGATCCAGCATGCTATCTTGAACTGCCAACATGTATGGCTTCAATAATAACAAATGACATTTCACAATCCTAAAGAATCACTGCAGAATGGGTTATATCACCTTTGATTCACTTTATGCAATGTACCATTAGAAGCATATGTTGGTCATCAATTGCTATGCTCCTAAAAGGTAAATAAGCACTTGTAACTGGATATGATGCACTGCCAGACCAGTTTGACTTCCTGGAATTTTTAGGAGGGTAAAATAACAACCAAGGTCATGATTTTTAAAAGCATCTGGTAATTGTTCTTTTGCATGCCAAGTTAAAATTGATTATTAGGAACTAGATTAATTTGGTTAACATCCATTTCTTTTTGCTGTGTTGAACATTTGGAACCTATACCACACTGAACCTACAATGTAATAAGAAAGCTAAAACAACGTCCAGTGAAAAGAATCATATATATGACTGCCCATTAAGTGGGTGCATACAAGCAAAGTTTCTGTTCTGTATATTCAATCACATTTTCCACACCAAATGATTCACCAACATCATCATTTCTACCACTTTTAACTATGTACAGAGGAAAAAGTTGTTTTATTATTCACAAATAAACTCAAACTAGTAAAATGAACAAAAATTAACAAGTAGCAAAAAGAAAGCTCAATGAAGTAAAAATAAAATGCCTGTATTATTATGTAGAGTCAAATCTGAATACAGGCCAAATTACTACAGCCAGAAACAATTTTGCATGCACAGATGTGGAACCATGGGCAGGTGCATTTTCAAATTACATGCACATTTACATTGTGCTTCTTGGTTTCTAACCATTCTCCCCCTCCCCACCCACTGGTCCCTCCTTGGGCCAATCTGATTAGAGACTGAAGATCATCTCAGCCCACAGCCACAAACCTGGTTGTTGCAAGTTCTGTTTACAGCCTACAAAAGTCTGTGCAGATAGTCTCCTACAAAAGCAAAAAAATTCACCACTCAGAAAAAGTTACATTACAGAGAAAGCCATAATAACGGACTATTTCCAATGATACAGCACAAAATACAGATGTGCATGGTTTCAAAGATAATTAAACAAGGAGTAGTCTAGAAATACTCTTTTCAACTATCTATTTTTATTTTTTTGTAAAGGGAAGAAGACAAAATGCTCGATGCTCTTTAGTGCATTGATAATACGTCTGTCATTCCTCACCATTACTCAAAGTCATTCCAGTTTGCAAACTTGCCTATATTTTGCTAAATCTCTTGTCTTATAAAGTCCAATTCCTTTTTTGTTCTAAAGATTTTGCAACCACGTAAGTGGAGGAAAGTGACCACTTTGCAGTGGTTGCTTCGTAAAAAAAGGCTGGGCAAGGACAAATCACCCGCAGCTTTGTCTGCCTACTGGGTATAACAACCGAAGAGTCCATGCCAACTTCCCCACATCACATCAGTCTCCTCCTCCCTTCCCCCCAAACTACAGCTGGCTTCCAGAGAAAAGCACTTGGTTTCACCCAAAAGCCCACACAACCAAAACAATGGAATCATCCAATCCTGAATGGAACTGGTTATGAAAAAGCTGAAGGAGGAAGGGGAAAAAAAAACAAACAAAAAAACCCAAAAAAACCAACGAAGGATCTATTCTGTTATGGGGAATTATTAAACAGAAAGAGAAGTCTTCACACTGGTATTTTAAAAAGTAAAAAAAAAATAAAAAAAAATCTGCCAATGATTACTTCTGCCAAGATGGAAAAAAGTGCATCTTGTTAAAATGAAATATGCATAAATATACAGGAGTGACAAAAGACTACTTTTTTGCTTTCAGAGCACTGTAATTTTACTTAAATGGTAGGTGTTCTTTCTAAACAGAATGGCATTTCAAAGAGACACCCAATCCTGTATTTCAAATGCAACAGTCATCCCTGAAACAGGGTCTTTAAAAAAATTTCAAAATAGCAAGAAGCAAATTAGTAAAAAAAACCTTATCAACTCTACTTTGAATAAAAACAGAATCATGAGGAAACAAATGTATCTCTTCCTTTCCCCCTTCTCCTTCCTCCAAAGTCTGTGCCTGTAGAAAGATATAAGAAGACACTAAACCACAGTCCCATTCCTGCCAACCACAATGGCTAAATAACTCGACATGTATACAGCATTTTATATGAATGTATTCCCTTGAGATCTGAAAAAAACCAAAAATGTATATAGCAAAGTGTTCACTGAAATTAAATGAGAAAATTTTAAAAATCTTTTAACAATTAATTATTCTTTACTGAAAAAAGTGAGTTTATGTCTTCATACTATCATACAATGCATCTCTTTACAGTGGCTTGAGTAGGTCATCAGGTCAGATCACTTTTTCCCTAATGACAAAAATAGCAAACTTTTTACATAGATTATTTTTACTATTTGATTCTAATTGTTTAACCTTCAAATAATTATGGTTAGAGGAAGAAGAAAAAGGAGGGACGATGGAGGATAAATTTAAATAACAAGAACAGTAAGTCTGGTCCATGCCAGTGAATGAGTGTGATGAGAGGAGAACAGACCACAAAATTCCTTGAACACTGATTTCAGAATTACAAGAAAGGAAAATCTTAACCTCCTACCCAGCAACTACCCCTCTCCTATCCCTGAGGAAGAGCAGAAAGAAGCACTTTAGACTCTTATCTTCCAAACAGGGCTCTTTGCAAGGCCTGAGAGTGTAGATATTTATATCCACAGTTACAGTATATCAAAGGCCATTGATAGCAGTTCAAATTCAAAGACTTCTTAGGTTGTTACTTTTATTTAGCTATTTCATTTTGTCATGCTTACTTTTAAAAAAATATTAGTGATATCCTTCACACACTGCTATCTAGTATATGAGCTAATATATCTTTTCAGCACTAAGACACAAAAAAATCTTTGACTGATTTTTAATAGAGTGATAAAATTCTAACACACCAGACCTGGCTAGGCAATGGTATCTTTTGTATAGTTTTTAGCAGATACAAGATGTAGCAAATACCCTGGGAACAGATCAGACATAAAAGTACAAAACAATCTAGCAGTGTTACAGATTGCTCAAAGGGAAATGAAATGACAGGATAGAAAATAGGACAGGCATGGACTAAATCCAAAGACTTCCAGCACCTCTAGCCTGACTTCTGATCCAAACCATATACAACTTTTAGTTCTGCCAATAAGATTTTTTAAGTTTTATAATTTTTACAATTTTTGAAATGTAGTAGAAAACTAGGCTTCACTCATCTAATATACTTCATCTGTCATCTCGTATACTTCAGATGTGTTATCAGTACAATCCAGAGACACTGCCCTTTCTATCACACAAACAGAAGTTATAAAACACCGATTTAGACTAGCAACTCAAAAGGAGACTGTCATGTCAAGTAACCTCTTCCAGCATCTTCTAAACACATCTTCAGAGTTCAAAATTTCTTCAGAAACAACTTTTGTGTTCACAATTACTTACTAAATTAGACATCAACACTCTGCCTCATCATATCCGGTGGAAACATATTGTTAAATCATTATACAATGGCCTGCTGACCTCACATTCATCAGAAACTGAATCATAAAAGAATGCTTTGAAATAGATTTTGTAAGTCAATTAACAAAGATGATTTCCACTGAAATCAAAATATTTGTATTTATAGCAAAGCCCAGATAGAAACACCTCTTTTAAGATATGCTATATGAGGATACAAGGTCCGACAGTAATTTTGTTAACCTACAGACTTTTACCATGAAGTATAATGTTGCATTTAATCTAAACCAACTATAGAAGCCAAGCACAAGAATGGAGGCGTGCCTTTACAGACAAAAATCTATACCTTTGATTCTAAGCATATTCAATAGAGGGATCATGCTCTAGGAAAAAGCACTGGTAAGACTTCAGTGTGGGTATGATGCATAAACCCTACACTTCATTGCCAATGAATAAATAAATAAATAATCAAATAGATTGTTTGGAAAGACAATAAAAATATTATAATTCAGGAAATAGTGTATCTTATGGGGTGAAACAAAGTTTTGTTTAGTAATCTGTCTCAATGAACTTGAAAAAGAAAGTAATAGAAGCTTACAGAGATATCAAGATCTAGAACAGAAGGAAAATAACAAGAAAAACCAAGATACAGACAACAAAAGTGACTATCAGGTGACTAGGAAGAGAAGCAGGCTGCATACTTAAAAGATGTGGATAGTTTTTCCAAATAAAAAAGCCCCAGGGGCAGAAACTCAAATCTTCTTAAGAGTCAAGTTTGACAATTTCATGACACAACTTAAATGATATAACTCACTGCAACAGCAGACTGTAACACACGCGATCCTTTCCAGTCCTAGAATCCTATTTAAATGCAAAGGGAAAAAGAAAAAAAAAAAACACAACACATCCACTTTGCTACTAATCTTACCAAAATACTAAATTATTACTAATCTGTTAATCAGTTTTATCCTCTTATAAGTAGGCATAAAGAATAAGCTGCTGAGGCAAGGTGAAATCTTTTGAACCAAGCCAATACTAAAGGTGAAATCTCCTAGAGATTTTCACAATGTTTTATACTAGCTTAACATAAAGAAATAATGTAGAAAGCATTAACTTCTACTAATGCACAAATACGTTAATACATATGATAATTCAAATAATGCACTTTTCCTCCAGAAAGTTCTTAAAGATTGACAGTAATATAAAACTAAACTCATTAATTCTACTTTCATCAGCCCAGAATTTTTTTCCTATTGACCTGAGAAGTTTTATAACCTTTTTCTATATAATATGGCTATCTGCATTACATTACAGTAATATATATTATATATACGTGTATTATATTCCCTCTGTTGTTCCACTACCTATATATTAAATCAAAATTTAGTTTAGATATTTTTAGGACAAGCTACTTCTGTTAATAGTAAATGTTCAAGTGAGTTTTTTGTACACAAGATTTATTTCAGAGGTGCCATCTCACAGGTGCACTGAATTCCAATCTAGACTGACTTATCAGTGCTGGTATTTGAGCTACTGGGAAAAAGAAGGGAAGAAAAATAAAGTAGTGCTGCAGTTGTGATGAAGCAGGAATTCAAACAATCCTTAGTGTCTTGTCTTTCTCTTCCTTTACAGACACTGACAAACTTACCAAGACTTCCTTTGCTAATATTTCTCTCCATCCACAGGTTCCAACCTTTTCACTGAAACCTGGATTAACATACTAAGAAAATTTCAGAGCAACTGTTCTCAGCTGTACTTAGTTGTACAGCCACCAGTTATTTTAACCCTAATGAAGGGCTGTCATGATCTTTCCAAATCGGTATTTTCCAAACATCAGTTAATGCAGGCACAAAACTGTTTCCACTTCTTGCCACAGAGTCAAAGACCACAGTTTTAAATGTTTTCTATCTCCTTTTTTTTTTTTTTAATTTTATAATGAAACTATATAAATCTTCTCTCATACTTTAGAAAGCCTTCAGACACCTCTACAACAGAGGTGCTAGGTACTTCACCAGGCTTAAGTGCTTCTTTCCAGCTTCACTGCTACAGCTGACATCCATTCCTTCTGTGTTGTTTCAAATATTCAAATTGTCATTATCTCCTGCTTTAAATTTTATTTCCTTCTATTTTGACAGTCTTATGGCTTTTTCAGTGGGCTAGATATTGCAATTTCCTATTCCTATATGTAATTACTACAAAAGTTTTGCTTAGTGCTTCCTTCATTCTTTTGCATTCTTCATATGACATTCTGCTTATACAACTGTAAAAATTTATATTTATGTTTATTTTAATTATATTTTAATAATTTGAAATCTTATAACATACATTTATTTATTCTTATCTAATTATTTTCATAACCTCATATCCTGCATCTCCAGCAAGTCTTCTGACAACTCCCCCACATGATTATCAACTGTAGTCTAAAGAAACTCAAAGTAAACTAATCTGAAGAAAATTCATTGGGACTGAGAGTTGACAGAGCTGCATGACTGCATTTAGTCATACGTATCTGCCAAATCAGGTACACATTGTTAAAGAATGATTTACTGCTTATTTTTTAAAAGGCAGTTTTCTGTATTAACATCACCTTAGTCACTACCTCTGAAAACAGAGAAACCAAACTTACAGAAAGAGGCTACAATAGCACTAACACATCCCGCATTTATACCACAATGAATGCAGACATATTTAGCAATACCAATGCACAGAAACAAGAAGCAGCATTTTGTCACAACGTGAGGAACAATAAGGGGTACCAGTCCTTAGGGGGGTTACGTTTCTTTTTGGGAATTCAATTAATACTTTATTTTTTAAGCACCTCAAGCTAAAGAGGCTGCGGTAACATCACATAACTTTTGATTGTCCTCTGAATGAACAGTGTATTTATCTGCCTGCTAAATCTACCTGACACAATACCTAATCACTTGTTGCCAGAAATTCCTCCCCACGAGAACTTCAATCCTGAAGAAAGCAAAAGGCAAAGCAATGTTGCATTTCAGGCTAAGAAACTCAAACTCAAAATCCAGTCTAAATTTCTAGAAAGTAAAATCTCCCATTTCTCTTTTAAATGAATGTGATCTCTAGAACATTCATGGTGGTTTAAGGAATATTCATTTTGCTTTGGCATTTGTGCATAGTTAGCATCATCAGGAAACTGGAAACCATAGTTATACAAAGTCTTTTCCATTCTTTCTCCTGTTCCTCGGAACAGGGTTACCACAGCAAAAAGTGAACATCTACCCAGCAACTAATGCCATCAGTGTATGTTTGCCATTGTAGAGTGGAGTCTGTTGACATCTAATAACTTGAATATCATCAGACACAAAGAGTTTTAGGAAAGGTAAAAACAATTTAATAAGAACTTTAGCTGAGCTGATTTTGCCCCACACACTTTACTCCAACAGAAAACATTCCCAGTAGAGTATTTGCAGTAAGTTTTAACATCACTCTCTTCAGCCCTCTCTTGTGGCTGACAAAAGTTTAAACATTGTTATACATACATACATACATATATATATTTATATCTGAATGTATGTTTATATACACAAAATAAAAATAAACTTATGATTAATATTTGTAAGCATGAAGGGAGGGATGAAAGAGATCACAACAGCAAATTGGTAAAACCATTATAAACTGGAACAAGATGCACTGTGTCACGTGGGCTGGCCCAGTCCAATCTCCCCAGGAGACATCCAACCTCCCCAAGACAGCTGCATCTTTCTGGTATGCCTATACTTAGGTCTTACTTTACATAACATAAAAATTTACACTGAACAGAAATATAAATGTCAAGAAGTCTGAGCTAGAAGGTTCAAACAAGTTGCCTTAAGAGCAGAAGGATGGAGCGGTAGCAGAGTCCAGTTTGTGAGACAGGCTGCAATCTGCAGCTTAGGCTTAGGATACTTAGCCGTAGGATACTGCAGGAAAGCACCAACTCCTGTTATTCTGTCTCTGCTGTGTGAAAGCACTATAGTAAGGGCACTTCCTGATGTCTCTTGTTTGCCACATCTTTTTAAGAAAGCCACAATTAGCACCTCAGCATCCCTTCCATTGTACAGACCACAGCTCTCATGCCACATCAGGGAAAAAAGAAAGGTAAAGTTCATGGGAAAGCACTTTTCTTATCTGGGCAGAATATTTTGCTGATGATCCATCCACCAGCTGCCTGAGAGATCACAATATCAGTTAATTCACATCTTGAGTCCTTTCTTACCTGTCCCACCCACCAAACCAAGTGCCCACATAAAGACTCGCTGAGGCTGTGCTTCCACACCACAATAAATACTTGGAGAGCTAGACCACCAGTATTTCACCTTACTACATCAAAAAAATTCTTTCAAATCTGAAGCCATAAAAGAGCTCACGGTTCAAGCCTGTAATATCCACAGCCTCCCACCATACCCTTCTATAACACACACAAGTTTCCCCAGGGACTTATGCTGCATGGCACTTAGGAAAGGCATCTTCTAACAGCATGACTGAAACACAGCAAGAAAACACTAAGCCATGAGGCTTGCCAGGATCCCTTTAGAAGGCTACACTGTTCACGGTGCATCTGTTGTAGGCAGGGTCTTGTCCTTGCTTCATCTAGAGGTGAAGTTCTACCTACAGAACCCTATTCTCCAGTTGCCTTCCTAATGGAACTGATTATAACAAGCAGTCTTAACAGTGAGTAAGACAGGATGATGGTCTGCTCCATGGAACACACCAACACAGAATAATTCAAGTTGGAGGAGACCTTTGGAGCACATCTAGTCTAACTTGCTTCAACCATGATTGGTATTGACAAACCTTTAGAATTAAATGTTGGACTACCTGGTCCAAAACCAGTGCAGTAAAACTTTAAAATAAAAATCTATCATCTCTTTAACATTCATTTTAAGACAAGACAATGAAATATTTGCATAATACTAGATTTCACTGTAAGTCATCATTCCACTGTAACACTTTTGTTTGCATTGGTAGCTAGGGAATGCATTTCTTACTCTTTATTGTGTCAATGAAATAGATTATACACCTCAGCTGTAGAACAATTCTTCTCACAACTTATGAAACAGCTTGGAAGAATAACTGCTTTCATACAAAGACAGGGTACACCTGAAGAATATACACTCAAAATCCCCACGAGCAATGAAGATGTGATTAAATGTCTTGTAAGGGTAGTACTGTGAATTGAGAGATTAAATACAGCTAACTTGAAAGTGTGAATACATGGCGCATTATCTAGCTACATAACAAAAAACCTCAGATGTTTTCAAGGCACATGGTCTGACACCTACTCCAGAAAACTATATATATAATCTACAAACAATAAAACAAAAAAAAAAGACCAAACACAAAACTCCACGCTGTTTTCTTGGGGGACCTTAGTTTAAAATTTTTGCTCAATCTTAGTATCATAACAAAAATCTTATCTTCCATTCCTGCTAAAACTGATATGACAAAAACAAACTGCTAAAAGAAGCACTAATATTGTGTAAAATGTTAAATAACTTGAAAAGTTTTAATAAATATTCATGTTGGACTATCCCCTGCCACAACAAAAAGAAAAAAAAACATAAATATGCTTTCAGCATAAAACAATCATTAATTTCAAGTGGTACTTAATTAGCAAGTCTGGAACAAATTTACATAAATTCTCATTATAATATAAGGCACATTTATTTCCACCTTCTAAGTAAAGCTAACTGTGGGTAAATTAAGGGTTTGACCTTCCTATGTCAGCATGGTGGTTAATGCTTCATTTCCTGTTTTCCAAAGTTTCAGTTTTCTGACACTGTACTTTCTGCAACAACTCACAATTCTTTCAGCAAAATCAGATACGTTTTGACAAAAAAAAAAATTGCCAGTGAATTAAACATCTTTTATCGAAATAGTAAGTACAATTCTACATATGTGACAGGCAACCCGTACCTCGCCTTCCATTTTCCAGACTGCTACGTCAGGTGACTTCCACTTTCCCCAACATTTTCGGTCTTAATCGTCCTTTACCGATTCATTAACAATTAGGCAGAGTTGCTCCTCACAGATTTAGCATCATGTGCTACATTGTAAATTTACCAGAACAGCTCTAATCTTCATAGTTTCTGCCATATGTTGAGTCACGCCTGCCTCCCTGCTGGGATCGCCCAGGACTATGCTACCACATGCCTTGACCAACCAGTTGTTCTACCACACAGTTTCTACACTGTATTCCAAAGACAATATAGAACATGCAATATCTATAATAATGTTTTATTTCTCAGTTTCCCTAGGTTTAAATTTCAGTTATCTTCATGATGTCATCACACACTGTGAATACCATGGGAATATTTCTGGAGGATATAAACTAATATTACAGGGTAGCACCTTTCCAAATGCAAGCATACAGAAGGAGCACTGAAATCCAGAGCACGGCTCTTCCATCTTTGCTGATCCACATGGAGCAAACAACAAACAGCTGGAAATGTAATAAACTGCCTGTCATTTGGCACATCATAGAAGCTGCCCTTACTTAAACTCCTCCATTGCAATAAGGGGCACAACACTGCACTTGCTTCAGACGTCATCAACTTTTTTGTCCCAATACATTATTTTACAAAAGACACTTCCATATGAAAGTACAAAGAGCTTATAGTACTAATTTTTATTTTGCAGTACATGTATCTTTAATAAACTCACATGTGCAGGTGACTGAAATTAAAATTCATCTTTAGTCAAAGTATCAGAAAACAGAAAAAAGCAAAACAACCAAAAACCTCACAAAACTAAATGCACCCAGAAGTAAAAAACAAAATAAAACAAAACCCCACACCACTAGTCTGATTTCCATGTTTCATAAAATTCTTTGGTATTTCTCACTTGCTTCATTTTTATGTTGAGTGTTTCAACAATTATATCAAGACAAAACAGCCTTAAAAAACAGTCAAAGCTTTGAAGGAAAGCACAATCACCATGAAAAATAATAAGCATCTGAAAGAGAATGGAAATTTAGCAACATGTTCTAGGCAGTTATTAGTATCAATGTACTGTAAGCTTTCAATGCTTGAGTGGCTAGTTTACTGTATGTACTTTGTCCCTATAATAAAGTGATTCAAACTTCTGTCGTTTGTTTCCTCATAAAATTTTCCATTTTTCATCTGGCACCAAGGACAGCTCAAAATTTGATAAACTGTTTTGCCAGATTTTGTACACAAAATCCTATCTTCACTGACACAGGTTTATATCGACTTATTTTCACCTCCTGTACAGCTATGCAGATTCTGCTATATATGTAAATGCATCTTGTGACAGTTTTACACTTTGGCAGATTGCAAATGCTGTCAGATTAGAGCTGGTGTCTTTAATAAAGTAAATAAGTTACAGGGAATCACTACAGGAAGGCGCAGTGGGTATGAATGCCCACATCAGTACTTGATGCTGAAGCTCTCAGCAGCTGAACAGTCATACCTAAAGGCTAGGTGTTGCTGCTCATCATTTAAAACTCTGGTTTACATAAAGCAGCAATATATTTGACACTTGCTTTTATCACTTTTTAATCCCTTTACAAAGGTGCCAGTAGCTCCCCAAAAGGTATACAAAACAGAGAAGTAAAAAAAAAAAAAAACCCAACGCACAGTATAAAAAAACCAAGCATGCAAGGGTAGGAAGTGATACTAGATCACAAAAAAGCTATTTCTGGGCCTCTATCTTCTTTCTTTTAATACCAAACTCATTGGAGCCCATAGCTGTAGCTCTGAGAATACCCTTGCAAACTGACAAATTTTGCATCATTACAGATTGTTGTTAAGAGTATGACAGAAATATTTATAGCAACAGACAGGAGACAAAGCAACCTCCTGTGACAGCCCCAAGCATTAAATCTTCAATGGGTTAAAGGCAACAAAAACACAAAAGGAAAAAACATATATGTGTGTGTATACATAAAAACACTAAACATATTGTGTGACAGCTTTCTAAGCAATTTCAGGAAATGTATCTAACAATTTCAAGTAGGTGGTTAAAGGTGGTTCTATGAATACCTTCCATGCAGTTATCACCAATACACACTAACGTTTGCCTTCAGCAAATGCTGAGGAAAACCCCTAAAACCCGCTGCGAGTAAGCAAAGCTGTAGACTTAGAATATGGACAGATGGATAGGTGTATTCAGAGTTTCTTGTACTTTTTAATTCCAGGAATGGCTGTACCTATGCACAGAAGGGCCTGAGGAAAGATCTGCATATAAACAACTTTGGACCAGCAATTATCCAAGAAGACCACATTAGAAAAAAAAAGAGTTGTGAGCATGTGCAGTATGGAAGAAATGGAGACAAGTCAGTACTCCCAAATGGTTTGCCTCCATGTTTCCTATCGCCTTCTACTTCTAGCAGCGTTTTGGCTTTTTTGGTTTTTTGTTGTTTTGTTTGGTTTATGTTTTTTTTCCAGAACACCTACTATGGCTTGTTTCCCAGACAAAAATAAAACACTTATTTCCAGAGTTCTTCATTTATTTGCACTTCTTGTACTGTACACTAGCTTAACATCCTCACCATCTTATTCTCATCTTACTCGACTCTCTTCCTTTCTGCTTCTACTTCTCAGATTTCTTTCAAACAGTTGCCCTCCCTGACCTAGATCCTATCATTTTACCTCACTTAAGTGTCTTTTGAGATCAATTTTCTTCTGTTCTCCACAAAAAAAAAAAAAAAAACATTTCAGGGGGAAACACCAAGCTCTAGATGCAGGTAGGTCCTCATACTATCACTAGGCTCTTTAATTCCATCACCATTTAACCCGAGAGCCACAGCACCACCATAGCTTCCACAGCCAACACAGCTTCCTGCATTTCCACTTTGCAGAACTAATCATCAGAAGGAAGCCTTGCTGATAGTGAGGCTGAAGATGTTTCAAGTCAGTCACTTTAATTCTTCTCAGAGGAGAAGTCTGTTGTAATTAACACAATAAAAGGATCTATGGAAATATGGTGTTGCAGAAACATTGTTCTACTGCTTATATTATCCTCTTATCCAGCAACAGTCAAAACATGAGTCAGAAAAGCGATCATCTATTAATCTACCCAAGGAGCACAATGAGAGTCATAAAACCGAATATAACTACAGATAGTACAGTTTTATACAGTTCCCCAAATAACAACATACTCCACTGAAATACAACAATACTCATAACAGGGCCAGCCTACCCTAACATCCACCTTCCTATTAATTGCAGTTCTTTTCTATATTACAAACATTTGGCTAATGCTGTTCTCAAGCAACAAACTGTAAAGTGTTGATTTTCAAACAGAAAAAAAATCTAATTTAGTTTTAAAATATATAGTTTAATGTTCTGAGAAAAATCAAGTGGAAATTATACCAAATTGGAGAAATCTGTATTTGGTCCTGACACTAGTCTTGAAGAAGGAAAAGCAGATGTGACCTTATTTACGAAAATAAGAACTTTCTAAGAACACATTAATTTTAATGCCAGTGTTCAAGCAAAGCTACAATTACCGCCAACATTACCACCAACATTAATTCATCCAAGAGAATGACTGGACAGGAGGGAAAAACTGGGTGAAGTTGCACTTTAACAGCAAACTTTGTCACTGTTTTAGCCAAATGTGATTGTCAATGAACTTAGAAACAAATTAGTTTTCACTTTATCCGGCTTTATGTATTCTCAAGTATTTTCACCCTTTCTGCACCACAATAAACCTCCGATCTTGGAGTTCTACAGAAAGAAATATACATTTTGCATCAGAATATCCAACAGCTACTCACCAGCACTTTCAGGGGGTTTAAGTCTGTGTTTTGGTGGTAGTGCTCCCCAACTCAAATAACAAATTTCAGTTTTGTTACTATACTACCAAAGTTTTTCTACAGTTTAATTCCTCCTTGCTGACCACCATTAATTCCCAGGTGTTGGTTTTCCTTCTTTGAAAAGAAAAAGAAAAGAAAAAAAGAAAAAAAGAAAAAAAGAAAAAAAACCAGCAAAAACCCCCTACAACTCACAACACAACTCTGTCTAAATCAGTGTAAAAATATCCCTAAAAACAGATATTAGAGTGAAAAACCATCTGTCAATTATGGCACAATAACAGTTTGTATTGATAACTGCAAATAACAGTTCTGCTTTTGGGTCATTTTTCACACATTTTGATGGCTTCTATCACACACACTGGCAGGCTCGAAAGTTGAAAGGTACGATAGCAAAGCTTTAGTGAAATCAGAGCCATCTTTCATACTGCAATTTTAGGCCTACTAGAGACAGTACTAAATGCTGATTTCCACAAAGTTCATCTACTAATCAGGAAACTGCAAGCAATTTTACTGAAGTCCTTCTAGTCTCATTTTTATGTACAAGAATCTTAAGTAATCACGAATATTACAGGGGAAATTTGGGGCTTTGTTCCCATTCGTAACTTCATATGCAATCTAATTTCCTTTAAGAGCTAATGAAGAAAATAGAACTATACTGCCAACCATTTGCTAGCAAGAGGGTTGGCAAAACAGTTCTTGAGTTGAACATCACTAATTTTAACTACTTTAATGTTAAATGCATGTAGAAGTAAAAATAAGTCATGGAATAGTTACCACTTTACTATCCATTTAATAATAACACTGAGAAGCTTATTTAAATGAAAAATCCAACCCAATATTGGTGAAAAATCTTTCACATTTCAAAAGGTGACTAGCCAATATCTAGATTTTCTAAACAAAAAAAGCCTATTTAGTTTGCATAGAATTTCTCTCTTTGCAGTGCAAAATCTGAAATGTGTATATACTATCAAAAATAAGAAGCCAGAAAATTCTGAACTGGAAGCAAACCACATCTACTAACATAAAGAAACATACCACAGAATAAAGGACTACTTGTAGTTTTCTTCACTCACACCTCACACCAATTTAGTGTCAGAATCAGTATTTATACAAAATGTCCATACTTGTAATCAGTTACTGTGAACCAGTGCTGAAAACCAGCTCAGTGAATCCAGTTCTTTGTGCATTCAAGGATTCCTTGACTCTGCATCCACTAGTATCTAGCTCACGGATTATACTCAGTCACTCTTCTCCCATCAGCACAGAAAACGATCTAGTTTTCTGAATGAAAGATTTGAATAAATAATGCATAGCTGTTTAACGAGAAGTATTCATTACATTCAAGATGAAGAGCTCAGTCAGCAGCAGATCAAATTCAGTAACTCCAACAACTAACACAGTGACTTTACTACCATCTTTATACCCCATGTGTAACAATGTGATCTGGTATCACTGACAGTCACCTGTTCAACCTAAATTCCAGCAATATAGTTTGCACCTTAATAAGAAAATATGGTAATCTATAACAGCATTCCTTCTGTAATTTCCAATTCCATCTTAAGGATTAATTTAAAAAAAATTAATGTTTCTCCTTCAGAAACTGCTTACATGTTGACAATCCTTCAGTAAACAAGTAAGAGTTCAAGTAAGATCATTCCAGTAAAAAAACCCAAAACTTACAAGATCTTACAAAAAATTAGCCTCGATAGGCAAAACTGAGGAAACATTTAGCCATGACAATGGGATTCAGTGAACTGTCTAGTTTGTGCTATTAGTTATACAGCTAGTATTTATACAGAGTGTATATGAAAATCGAACCTCTGCACTGTGAACTATGCAGTAACACCAGGTTTTTGCTTTTTCTTCAAAAGCCCATTCATACCTGAGACTATTAAGCCCATTTTTCTCTATTACCCGTTTTATTCCACAATTAGCATTGAGCAGGACAACACCAAATGTCTGCCTGTTCTCCACGAGCAAAGTTCCCAGAGCACACTGGGAGCAGCAATCAGAATGAGCACAGTTGGGAGTCAACGCTCAAGGCACTTCAGTAGTTCAATCAATCCATGCACATTTTAAGTGAGCTATCTGCAACAAGAATGGTGGTATATTTCCAGCAGCGGTTACAGTGTAAGTCTGAGTAAACAACAGAGAGCAGAAATGTTTTCATGTAAGGTATGGAAAAAATACCACAATTCTTTTTTTTCTTTTTTCCTTTTTTTAAAATACTCTTCAAAAGGATATCCATGCTCCACTGACACTCCACTGCCTCCAGTTCCTCTGTGCATTTAACTCAGTACTGGATGTGAAGATATAGCCTATATTAAGACACTTAGTTTACAGATTGGCAATACAAATCTGATATATCCGTATCACCATTTTCAATAACTGCAGCTGGACTGCTCAGCAGTGAAGGTTAGCTTTCAGCATGCTGGTATTATGTAATCTTAATTTTGTATTCCATAATCTTAAATTTGGAAAAATGTCTTAACATTTTCTTTTTGTTTGGAGATTTTTTATGTATATTTTGCAGTGTTCCAGACACTTTGGTGAAAATTCTCCAAACCAATACAGGCAAAAACATTAACAGTTAATTAACATTAACCATTTCATACTCATAGATAAGTACTCTCCAGTACTTAAAAGGTGTGTACAATGAGGACAGAGATTTCCCTCTTCACAAGGAGCCATGTGGAGAAAGCAAGGGCAACAGGTACATGCTGCACAGGGAAAGGTTCTCTCTACAGTGAGAGCAATCAAGCACTCCAGTGACCTCCCCAGGTGCATGGTAGAGTCCCCATCACTGGACATTTTCAAGATGTGATTGGAGAGGGCACTAAAAAATCTCATCTAGGTTGCCTTTCCCACAAAAACTTGAGCCAGATGATTTTTCAAGATTCTGTCCAACCTGGGCTGTTCTGTGATTCTATGACATAAAAATCTGTCCATCAGAAAAATAAAGGAAAATACACAAAATATTGTCAGTACAGCTAATGATCAACCAGTAATGATTTTGAAATAACATGATCAGTTAAATTAAATGAACAAATAAAGCAATTTTTCATGCTGTCTTTGTCACCAGAGAAGGATAATATATAACAATGTTGCTTCACTCTTTTGCGTTTACATATACTAATTGTTTTCTGCCTGCAAGCCTGCTCTGTAGCTGTCCTACATCAATTTGGAATGTACTGGAACCATCATTTTCTGCAGAAACCCACTCAAACTCTACTTGTATTCAGCAAGGCTATAATAATAACACATGGAGACTTTTGACTAGGTACCATGGAAAAAAGGTTCACTGAGATACAATTTTTATTACACCAAACAAAGTCAGAAAAGTAAACCATTACTGAATGGCCTGTCATTCATGATTTAAAAAAATATTTTGTAACATACTCAATTGCAGCATATATAGCTCCTATAACTGAAAGTAACCCAACAAGATAGAGATCCAACAAGTAATGTTTGTAAGACAAACATTTTAAGTCAATTATTTTAAATTAAAATAAACATATTTTATTTTTAATTTTAAGGATTAAAAATTACATGTTACAAAGTATTCAATAAAGATATTTCCGTAAGAGTTACAATTATTATTAATTAAAGCAAATTAAAAATACTGGCCCAACTGCAGTGAAACAACATATCTGCCAAAATGGTAAAATTTTTAGCATCTAAACAAACAGAAAGAAGTTCTACTTAAAATTTAACTGTGTTCATTATTGTCCAAAATTTGCTAATCAGTCCTTGGTGATCACAACTTGTACTGCCCTCCTAGTGAAATAAACAAACAAAAAAGGCCTCTGACTTAGATACTCTTTGTTGTTGATAGAATTCACATAAAGGTTTTATTTATAGACACACACATATGTATATAAAATATTAATGAAGTAACAGTGTTACATGCAGACACTGCCTACTTTGTCTCTTTCACTGGGAAATACATTTAAAATGAGCTAATGGAGACAACACATTTGCAACTGCTGTTGCTTTTTCTCCAGCTTCTATTCACAATTCTTAAAATAGCTAATCTACAGCATTCTGGGGATAATCTATGGATACTTTACTTAGAGTGCATTGTTTGAGCATCTGGAAAACTAAAAATCTACTAAATAGCCAGCCCCCTAAACATATGATTAGAGAATAAAAATCTATCTTAGTTGAAATGGCTTGAAACAGTGTATATTGCAAACTGCACTTATTTCTGCTGAATATATATTTTTTTTAAGTATCAATTTTATTTAGTCCTATTTGAAATCTGGTCTGGAAAAGGACATTCACCTCATCCAATCTACTTACTGAAGGCTTGAATTATTCCTGTTAAAAAACTATGCAGGAAATGTGATTTTTAAATATTAATTTAATTCCAAGAGATTGTATGGTATCAGTCTGCCTTGGTAATGTCTTTGCGCAACAAGCCATTTGATGGGCACCAAAATATTAATTTCAAGAAATCAGCCTACAGTCAAGGTTCAACTAGTTATTATTACAATAATAACAGTGCTTAAAATGACACATTATGGATAGATTGTGTTAAGATTGTTGAACTTTTTAAAGAAAAAATGTATAATTAATGTTTTATTCATTTGAAACAACGTTGGTGAAACTGCTATGAAAAATTTGTTTAACGCTGAAATACAGCTGAAGAGAAAAATCTCTTCATAGAGTACATAATAAAAAGAAGATATACATTTTATTTAAATTTTTCGTATTGGCACAGCTTCATGAGATGCATATCTCATTTATATGAGGATATTTGGATGACAATTATAATATCTGACTAGGAAATGTAATGACTAAGCTCTAAATTGCATGAATTTACAGACATAATTATTCAGCATGTACCATACAGTGTAAGACAATTAAGTCAGAAGACACATTGATCAAGTTTAAATACAATGATAGCGTGGTACAAACGACATCCAGCAAATTAAACTGTTCTGTGACCTAATATTATTGAAAAAATTCTCAATATATTTAAAACAGTTCCTACTCATTTGATAGGACTCAGTCACACCACCACCAACAGCCTGGGAGGGTGACTACATTAGATGTCACACAGGCAAATCCTGAGGTACTGTAAATTGCATTTTTTTCAAACTTACTTCCCCCCACCACTATGCAGAAGAGACTAGATTATTTTAGGTCTTTCTCTTGAGTATCCTGCCAGCTCTACAGCTGACTTAATTACAGTGCTACCAGGACAGCAAACCTGTTAATTGTACCACCATATTTTTGTATTTCAGCTAATTGCAACCTGGCATTACAGTATTATCTCTGCAGACAGGGAAGGAATTAACATCACTCTAAGCAAAAAATCCAGTTATCATCCAAAGAGAAGCTATAGTTCTGAAAGTCTTAGTAACACCTTTTTAGCTTTTCCTGTGTCTTTTAATTCTAAAACAGTGCTTCCTGGCTTTCATCATGCTAACTCAATTTTACAGCAGACAAAAGTATTGAACTCCTTAAACATCTAATCATAATTGAATGTAAAGAGGCTACCTATATTTACTATCTGTACAGAAACATTTTTGAAGAACATATAGAAAAGACTGAAAGACCTGCTGACTGAATGCTAGCTTGACTGTTTCCATAAACCAGGGGTAAAAGGCATTCAAAGGATCAACCAACCCAAAACACAAATCTCTTAAATTATACTTAACTTAGACTTCAGCAATAGCTGCTTCTAGTCCCTATGGAGACGAGGCCTCTGAAACAGACATGATTTTCAGATTGACCTGCAGTATAATTTTAAGAAGCAATATTGGCAGTTTACCTCATTTCTTTTTAAACATACAAACATCCTCATGATTAAGGAATCTTCTAAGAAGCTGTGAAATTAGCGTATTTAGTTTCCCTTGAAAACATTATGCAAATTTATGAATATCAAATGAGAAAAATAATGGAATTCACCTTTGTATAATCAAACATCCTGGGAAAGACACTCTTTTTCTCCTCAAAAATGTAAAAAAAAAAAAAAAAGAAATAAATTTACTACTGACCACCTTTTGCTATATATTACATGCAAAAGATAATATCAAATATGTACAAGATTTGAGTACTGTAAGGTAATTTTAATGGTAAAATCTGAGAAAGCAGTTCAGATTTTTGAATAACAGATTTAAAATGCAGTATAGTTACAAGGCAACCCATCAGTACATGATATATTCAACTGCTGCTAGTCCAAATCTAGCAGGACAAGCCATGATGGCTCACATTCTGAAACGCTCAAACTATTTCTCCTAGAAAACTAGAAAAGACAGGACAAGGTATCCACATAAAAACCTAGCAAAACATAAGCAGGGAATAAAAAAAAGGGCAAGGAAACATCTTCAAAACTGTTTTCACTGTACAAGTACAATTAATACTGAAAAACAAAGTCTATTGTCTGAAAAATAAAACTGAAATTGATAAAACTGCTTTGAATATAGATATCTCCTTCCTCAGTTTTGCCTTTAGTGATAGCTCAGGCAAGAAAATGTGTCCTTTACTCCCATTTTTTCACAACTCAGATAACTATTGAGTTGTTTTTCAACTCAGTCAACTATTGAGGTTCTCCTCCTCAGTTCTTTCACCAGAATCTAGCTTGCTGTATATGAATTTAAAATGTGACACACTCTATGAACTCTAGATGTATGAAATCCTGTCTCTCTCTTTATACGTAGACATATATATATACACATGCACACATTTGTATTTGTACACTTCAGGAATCTAGATAGCATAATAAGATGTCTTCAGCAATATCCAAAATAGATACTCATACCTATAATTTACCCATCACTTGTATAACTACAATATAATAGTTGTATACATACACAACAATATTCCAAAACTATTTTCCTTAGTGAATATAGCTGAGGATGTGTAAAAATATCCTAATGAATCGCAGCTTCCAGAACAAAACAAAAACAAAAACAAAACAAAACAAAACAAACAAAAACAAACAAAAAAAAAAAAAAAAAAAAAAAAAAAAAAAAAAAAAAAAAAAAAAAAAAAAAACAAGAAAAAACCACAATGATTGCAAGGAAAAAAAAGTCATTGCTGAGAATGTCATCCATACTTAAAAAATGAAACTGAGGAACATCCAACAACCAAAATCCTCACTATCTACTGAATCTTTCACTGTTCACATACTATGAACTAAAAATACCGTTTTGCCTGACAAGGTAATACTCACTTTTCAAAGTTGTGTCACTTTTTAGGGAAGTGGAGGGCTGGAGGGGGACAAGGAAGAGATAGAACGAAAGCAAACACTTGTTTGTACACGTTACTCAGCAATACATCATATGAACCTAGCAGAAACAGTGACACTGGTTCCCAGTTGAATTTGCAAACACTAAAATGAAAGAGGTGTGAATGCCAAGTGTCAGGTATATAACTTATGACAACAGAGACACAGAAGCACACAGCATTCCAACATCTAAGCAGAAATGTCACTAACATCTACGCAGAAATGTTCACAGTATAGAAAAGTCTAAAGCTTCACTCTGACTTCAGAACTCATTTGAACTAAAATATAAGCAATTTTCCTGATAGGCACCCTAATGATTTGTATTCCTATAACAATTATTAAATATGTATCTTTAAAATACCTATTTCCCACATATAAACTCATAGCACTAATTTTTTCTACATACTTTATTAATCACCTATTTTTATTCTGAATAGAAATACATTTTTAAAATAGTTAAATACTACTAGTATTACCAGTAACACTCCTGTAAGCTTTACCAACTGATCTCAAAATACACAGTTGTAGAAAGACTGAAATATAGTTGACTTTCCAAATATGAAAATATTGAGGCACTTACATGAAAGTGTCAGAGTAAAATTTTCACAACAGAGCCAAAATATTAACAGCAATAATAACGTCAGCACTTTCGTACCACATATCACACCACGGTCCATAAGTAAGGTCAGTTCTATCTAGAGCAGTATGTCAAAACACAGAGATCAAACACTTAAGGATGAATGGCTTATGGTTTAAAATTTTTACAGATTTTAGACACACTTCTGAACACATTAGCCAGACACATACAAAACAAGTGTATGTATGTTCCCTTTTTCATTGAAGTGCAATCTTTAGAAGACAGTTGAGGAAATTTCCTAAAAAGTTTCCTAAAGCCCAGTATATTTAACAAATGAGGAGAGGAAAAAAAAAATTGGAAACAAAAACATTTTTTTAAAGGATTCAGTATAAGATAGTACATGTTTTGATCCCAGTAATGTGCAACAGCAAAAAGAGAAAAATTAAAAAAAAAAAATACAGTAACTGCATATTACAATGCCTTGTTGTTACACAGCCAAACTCCTTAAGAACAATTATTTTTCAAGCAAACAGTGATTCAAAGCTGAAAGGTCATCATATGACACGAATTCCACATTAAATATACAAAGCAAGAATGTAATCTACACAATGACAAAACAAATACCACTCTATTGGTAGATAAAGTCTTTTTTTTTAAAGCCATGTTTCAGTAGGGGTTTGTACTTCACAATAATGAAAATTCATATGCTCTATTTCTATTTCCACTTACTGTTTTTCACATACATAGCAATTAGTTAAACAGCTGAAAACCAAAAAAACCTGCCAGAATGTCTTTTTCAGCTGTGGATCCATATTTGTGTAGCACATGTCACTGAGTATTCAGTCTAACAAGACAGATGCAATGAGTATCACTGATCTTTTTGGGAGGTGAGGTCAAAGAAAAACACATCAAAATCTTGACAGCCTGCCCAGTGCCACTTCGAGTGTACAGTCATCCTACCACCTTGTGAGCAGCACACATCCTCAGTGCCCTTCAGAAAGCAAATCCCTACACTACTGCAAAGTAGACATTCCCTTTATTTCCTCATCTGAAACAGCTGTAATTGTCCACATCACTCTTTTTGTGACAGCAGACCAATTGAGTTGGAAAAATTATGTAAACTTGAAATACTTCAGGATATAAAAAATTCTGCAGATTATTGTTCCATCCTGAAACTTTTCTTCTTGAACAATTAAATCTCTATTCTTTACCTATACTAAGAAACATAATTTTAAAGCAAGCATGTTTGCTTTAAAACATGTATGTTCAGGTGTATCTATTTCTTCATCTTCTTCTGAATTACGATGGCTCAGAGATGCATAATGAAACTCCAAAATTTAAAGAAACATTTCATAATTTAAAGAAACATTTCATTCAACACACATTACAAAGTAAAAGAAAGAACAAATCTCCAAAAAAAAAGGCACTACAAATAGCAAATTGGAAACTGTTGTATGACAGACATTCCCAGATAGCCAAAAATGTAGAGAGGCTTCTCATATTCTGTTTAGAAGCAACAATTACAGTAAATATACAGGAGGCTTTTATATACATTATCACAGTGAGGTGTCCCAAGTACTGAGCTTTTCAGACTTCCTGGAAAAAAAAAATGAAAAATCTAGTATTCTTGCAATATTCAATTCAGGCCCAAAAAACCCAAGTCATAATGAAATTTGATTGATGGATAAACAAATGATAGGTGCTTGCATTATGGCTTAAACAACATGATCTACTTTGCAAGTGAGATAAACTAAAAATACACAGTTACAGCAGCAAGTATGACAGAATTTAACCACACTTCATTAACTGTCCACACTCCAGCTAGGTCATACTATATCAACCTAAGCAGACCTAAAGTAAGCAGTATCTAATCCTCAGATACATATGACTGTCTTCTAACCCTACCAGTAGCATCCATCACGAAGCAGAGGATGACTGCATTTTTTCCCACATTAAAGCTGTATATGCAAGTGTTTAGTATCTGCAAGGAATTCATGAAACAGGGTGCAAGGCACAGCTGTGACACACCACACCAACTGATTGCATTCACCACTCACTTTATTAAGGCCCACAGTTCCAAAACCTTCCAGTGTATTCCCAGAATACAGTGCAAAATACTCAAATTGACTACAAGATATGAGAAAACAATCCCTGATGAGAGAACAAGATTTATACACACAGCTCTCAGCATATTCCACCTGACAAGTATTGACAACCCTTTGCCTCTAACTGGAAATACCACTCTAGCAACAAATGTCTCAGGTTCCTTACACAGAGAGTATGCAAGACTTACAGAAAATTTCTAAGCTCTTTTTATAGAGATCATATAGGAATCTTTTGGAATTTATACCATGAAAGTGTAGAAGCAGAAATAACAGGATCAAAAACACATTAGACAAATAAAACACAGGTCCAAAACTGATCCAAAAATAAGAATGGATGTGCCCTCTAAAAAAATGAATAAATGATGGGGACTCAGGGGGCAGCATGAGAAGTAAGCTCCTAAGAGGGGTCAGGTCTGAGATGCCTCTTTAATGAGCTTCTCCTAACTACTACTGCTGGAGACTGCCATACTTGGCTAGACAAACAGCTAGTATGATTCATGAGATTTTTGATGTCCTGAAGTCCTAATGTCCAAGAGGCAAACTGGTTCAGTGTGGAGATAAGAAAAAATCAAGTATCATTTTATAAAATTTAAAAAAAAAACAAAACAAACCTTTTAATTTTTCAACACCAGAGCTATAAATGTGATGGTCATTTCAATCCATTTCCTACATTCCTCCCTTAAGCGAAACAAGTGAAGGCAACTGAGAAGAAAGGAAACAATTTCTCTTGCAGATGTTCTAAGTAGAAGAATGTCAGTAATAGCATGCACATTTTATGTCCTTCATGAAGCAGGCGATTTTTTTAAACCTCCTTCCTAGTACAGAAAGTACTTGCCTCAGGGGACCCAAATAAAAGAAACTTCCAAATTCTGCACAGATTTGCAGAAGGGACAGACAACACATGTCATTGCCCAGAAAAAGTAAAGTTAATTGCGCCGTGTAGTTCCACGTCATTGGAATGGAAGAGTGATGGATGGACTTGATGTATGATTATGAGATTGAATTCAATTTACTACGCTGCCCATTAACATTAGTTGCCATATACTGGGAGTAAATTATATATAAAATACATCAATTGAAGATACTAGTGCTCTTAAACCAAACACATACAATATACTTTTTAATTATAGGATCTAAGTACAAATTACAACCGTTTCTGAATATGCATCTGATTAATGTACGAAGAGTATACTTCATAAAAACCACATGACACAATTGCAAAGTCTTTATCCTGCCACTGACTTTCTTCTGCTATACTGTTCAACAAATGACCCAGGAAAACAAAAATAGACAGTTTGATCACTTGAACTACTTACCTAAAACCAGTTTGGCAAAAATATTTAATTATAGCACTATCTCCAAATTTCTTTAAATGTGAAGGGTTCACAGATATTTTCTAAACAAAATTAAGGCTGCCTATGAAAACTCCATCTGCTTTGTAGGACCATAATACAGAGTCATTACACTTATAATCATACTACTTGTGATGCCTCCATCATCTCTGTGCCTGGGACTGAATGGTTTTTCTCCCTGCTGCTTAGATATAGTACTGCAAGATGCTGATCATCTTTTTCAAATAACATTTGAATAAATTTCTCAATTACTTTTGTATGCTATAGTATATTAACATTTCAAAAAATATTTTTGTGGTAACAGTAACACAAAATGAGAAATATGATTACGTCCCTTTGAATTATCAGGAACTTAGTAAAAGCAAGAGTAAACAGAAAGTAGCTGTCTAACACCAGTTTGATCTTTCATGTTCATTTGTCTTCCAAAGTACTTCCCATTACATGTGGCAAATGCAAACCCAGAAATTAAGGTGGCACATCCTCTGTGTCACAAAATGAACGGTGAGAGAAAATGCTCTTCACAGCACTGCAAGTTAAAGTGATGAAGGGCAATGGAAGATAATCCAGAAGATAAAGCCACAACAGATACCTCCCTTCTGCTCCTTCACTATGCCCAAAATAAGTCTCTATTTTTTACATGGTACTTTAATTCATTCAAAATGAAGCACTTCTTAAAGTAGCAGCTGCAGGCTCTGACACTTTTGCAAGCCAGGGCTCATGGACTGAGCAAACAGAAAGTAACGGTGCAGTTACTTGGCTTGCTCCACAAAGCAATTTAGCAGCAGGTATGGGGATAAATACAATCCCACAAAATGGCATCCAGCTTAATAAACTATGCCATTATCTCTTCTCTTTTTCCCTGCCTTGCTCACCACATACACTTCAAAATTTGCAACAAATCAGCCTGGAGTAGAGAAGATTTCATGGAGACCTCATAGCAACCTTTCAGTATCCAAAGGGGACCTACCAGGAAAGCTGGAAAGGGACTCTTCGTCAGGAACTGGAGTGATAGGACAAGGAGTAATGGATGAAAATTGAAAAAGGGGAGATTTAGATCAGATATTAGGATGAAATTCTTCACTGTGAAGGTGGAGAGATACTGGAACATGTTCCCAGGGACACTGTGGATGCCCCAACCCTGGTGGTGTTCAAAGCCAGGTTGGATAAGGCCTTGAGCAACCTGGTCTAGTGGGAGGGGAGGTTGGGACTAGACGATTTTTAAGGTCCATTTCAGCCCCTTAACATTCTGTGATTCTGTATTCTCATGTTGGCAACAGCCTCCTTCACTATTCATTCTGAGTTCAACCCCAGAGCCACAAAATGTTCTATCTGTAAAAAATACAGTTTACACACAACCTGTACTCCTCTGTGTGTGTTCTAAGTTTTAGTTTAGTCATGTACTGCAGTACATGATACAGCTCTTATTCTGTAGACATTTTTGCTCATCTTCTGTTCATTAGAAAAAAAAGAAATTGCAACTGCTTTCTTTACCAGTGAAACATCTGGCATAGACCCGTCACGTAGATCTACTAGATCTTCACTACTTCAAGGTACTTGTGCAGTGAACTGGACAAAAATTACTTCCTGCTCTACCATTGCAAATAAATTAGCATGTAAGGGGTTCCAGATACAGAGGTTGCATAGAGAACCGGAAGTCAACAGTTTTGCAGCTCTGTACTAATCATTTTCTACTTTTTCAAAGGTCAATCTCAGTTTGCACACTTTATACAGTATCTCGTTCTGAGGTTAAAAAAAATTGAATTGATATTTTTATTAAAATTTTTTAAAAATGGTTACACTTCTTCATGAATTATTTCAGTCAATAAATTCCACTATATTTTTGTCCACTAACTGTCACAAAAAAATCCTAGTCACTAATCAGATGCTGGGGAGAGGCTCTGAAAATTTGTTTCTTTCAGTGGTTGAAAAGAATCCTAAAGGCAAAAGAAGAAAAAAAAAACTCAGGTTCCCCAGGAAACAGATTCCTTTTGTAGATACACAATCTCAAGTGCCCTCAAGTGCTGGCTGACATTCAGGGAGCTATGCAAGAAGCATGCATGTGCAAACAGTTGATGGAAAAACAAACACGGAACAACCTAACACTGGAAGTGTATGGCAAATTAAAAAGTTCACAGACAACTATTTCTCCAGTCTTGGAGATCAGACTTAAATGACTACTTCCATCCAGGCTCAAGTATTTATTTTATTGTTGCGTAACTTACTTTAAGGAATGTAGGAGACTATCCTCATCCTGACAGAAATGTAGAAAATCTGTGGCAGTTACAGAGAGCACTAAGGATATTACCATGTTTATAATCAGTAAAAGACCTGCTTTAGAAATAATTATATTCTTAAGATGTAAAGTCAAACCAAAGTAAAGTTTTATAGCTTCAAACTCTAACCAAGATAAAAGTACAGTATTTTTCTAGGTCAGTTTAAATCAAATCTGTTCTCCTTGGAAAAATGCAGTCAAGATTAAAATGCTACATTCATGCTGAACTAAAAATTGTGTACAGCATTTCCTTGTATCTTTTTTAGCATACTATTCCTGAGTTTAATTATAGCCTATACATTGCAAGAAACTTAATATTTATACTTGTCTGTGGGAGTAAATTACATCCTCTTAACAGAAAGAGTTGTAAATAAAAACTTAACTGATACTCTTCCGTTATGCTCCTCAGCTCAAGTTGCAAAGGTTTCTTGAGATAAACTAATTTGATAAGTTAAATCTTTAATTCTGTTGCTGAATTCTTCTTCTACACTCTCTTCTTCATAAAGACAAACCAAAATGCTACATCTAAGCTAGACCTGTACTTTTAAAGTTTCTGTATTTTAAAAAAATTGTCCTTGCTTTCACTTTTAAAAATAAATATTCCCAAAACACAAATTCACTCCCAGCTATTTTTTCTAATCACGCTCCACGTTACCTATCTCAATTGCATTGGGCATTGCTTACTCAACTGATTTCCCATTTCATGACAACACAGCTTCTGCTTCACGATTACACTAAGAAGGTCATGCAAATTGTAATTCCTTTTTTAATTGGAGAGAGAGGAAAAAAATGGGTGCAATCAGAAATTATTAGATTAGAACCGTAGTTCAGATTCTGTCCACATTTCACGAGACAAAGACTGACCAAAGTAGGTTTAGTATATGATGAGCAAAAGCACATCCCTTCAGCTGCAGCTCTTTTTCACAGGCATTCATGCATACTAATATCATAAAAACAAAATGCTTGAGTTGAAGATAACTTCAGAGTATCTGGTTTTTGCTCGAAGGATTTACTATTATAAGCACAAATAATGTGACAAACAGTTTTAAATTTACATTCTACTGCTATATCGTAAGGTGTCCAATATATATGAAACATGAACCAATTTATCCTATTAAAGCATGGTACTTTTCTGCACATTTTTAGACATGCCAATCTGTTTAGATCAGAAAATTCTGGAAAACCATTCCAGCTTGTTGCTTTCAAACAAAAGGATTTTCCACTTTTAACAAGCAATCTCAAATATACAAAAAAATTAATTCTTAGTTTTCAACTGAGGGACAGCATGTACTACTATGTGCAACATATTTACACCTGCTAGGTTACTGCAAAGCCTAATCTAAGAAGCCTTCTTAATCTTGCAGACGTCCTAAATATTTCAGCAAAAATCATGGCTGCACTTTTCTGAGTCTTGCCGAATAGGATAAAGGAGACCATTTAGAAACACTGAGAGACACATTTGATACTTTTTGGATGTAGATGCCAAGCTGCCTTAGTAAGCATTGTTCAACAACCATTCTGTTTACCTAATAGCTCCTACAGAGAATATTATTGGTGGATTAAAAGTTGTCACTCAAATGTCTTCATGTAGCCCTGAAACTGACAGGTTCATAAAATCGATTTTCACTTTTTTGATTTTGTGGAGGAAGGATCACCTTTTAATTTTTATATATATGTATGGATTTATGTTGGTTAGTCCCAATTACAATCAGTTTATTTTAAAAAGACCTCAATAGAGTTTGCACTGTCATTGAAAAAGTATGCAAATATAGCATATTTTCATATTTCATTAATATGCCAGAACTTAGTGAAAAAACTGCATAAGGTACAGGCATTCTTCAGGGAAAACACAAGACAATCTACTGTTTCAGATGATCCGTAACTTCAATCAAATCTGTAACGTAAAACCAAGTAATGGAAACTCATGTGGATAAACATAAAATTCATTACCTTCTCTTAAATCCTTCAGGCTCTTTTCTTGGTCAGCTATGGTCAATATAGAGATTTTTTATGAAAAAAAAGGGGGTCAGCATGGCCATCTTGATACTTTAAAAAATTGTAACATATATTCAGTAGGTAAAATAATTCAAGAAAAAGTACTCATTTGGTTCCTACCTGTAGAAAGCTGGTGCTTCTAGTAAGAAAGGAAAATACACATATAGTTTTCAAATCTTGAAGTAAGACCAAGTAAAGTAGAAAATGAGAAAATCTTGCTTGGAAAATTATGGTGCTACACAGCTTTGTAAACAATTTGAAATTCAATATTTGAATTTGAAGACATTTTTGAACACTCTAATAGTGCTACATCCAACATAACTCCAGATTTATGAGTCACATTTGATTCACTTGTAGCAGTAAGTTTTAAAAATGGGTTGAAAAATAAATTGAGGAGCTGTAGGAACTTTTAACAAAATACAGCCATGTACACATTTCTAAGTCTTAAGCTTTTATACATACTATTAATTTATATGTTTGACTGTTTTTCTTCTCTTTTAATAATGTGATTACATGCAGATCACTCATTTCCTCAGAAACAGTCTGATTAATTTTTAAAGCACCACTTTGTCATTAGTTATGGATTTGACAGAAGACGACAGCTGGGACACATTGATGTAGTTTCAGAAAGCAGTGGGTGGAAAGCAAACAGTGTCTAAAACTGTGGGATACAAGAGAGTCTGCACACAAGGAAACAGAAATGTGAAAATAAATACAGGTAAAGTGGTGAAAAGGTATTCAATTTTTTTTTCACTTGTCAGAAGAGAACGCGTATCTACTAAGACAAATAACTACTTCCAAATCATGCTCTTGTTTCTCCAGCTGCTAGTTGAAATTTGTCTTTGTAGGAATAGTGGCTAGCTTATCTGGCTGTACTACAAACTAGCACATAGTTGAAGACATAGAGCAAACATATATTCCACAAAGAACAGAAGAACAAGTGTGCTACACTTTTTTTTTTGAACAAAAATTCAAGCAAGAGATCAAAAAACCTTTTTCTTCCCCCTAAGGTTTACCTCCATATACGTATTCAATGCTTTTTGTTTTCTTTTTGCATTTAACCAACATTATCAGTTGATCATTACCTAAAAGCATGGACAACAGTTGCCAATATGCTGTTCACCTATAGTGACACAACTGGTCACTATGGCCACTTACCTTTCTCCATGCAATTGCTACCCAGAGCCTTCCTGGGCTGAGTGCTCCAGACCTCACTTGCACTTGGAAGCCGTGGACCTGGCTTAAACACCATTCAGAAATCCTTGGCATCATACATAACCCAAGTAATCAAAACCTGAAGAACATCAGACTATAGATACCAAATACACTAATGAGAGGGAGGGGGAAAGGAGGGAAAGTATAAAAGTAAGACAGTAACAACTGAGAATGTTGCCTAGAACAAATTGCTAAATTAGACCTTTGGTAAAACTTTTAGGTGGTTTATTAACTTGAAAGACTACTCTTTCTATACCTCCAACTGGTTGAAACTGATTTCAGAATTAAGACTTTCAACACTGCAGGTATCATAAGAAAGCTCAAAAGCTCTATTTAAACATAGGAAAGCTCAAAAGCTCTATTAAAACCTGCAAGTAGTTATTTTTCATCTCTGCATCAGTGTATGTGTTCACAGAGCCAGCCCTGCAAGCTGAGCAAATATGCAGTGTTGGTACAACAGCAGCACAGTCCCTCAGTAGCATAGCTTAGAATGCTTTTTCTGGACAATTCTCTTTGACAGGATTTAGAAAAAAGCTGTAAGCTTTGCATAAATCACAGTACATGCAGACAACAATTGCTGGTCCAAACATATTTGATCCCATAACAATAAATAAACTGAGTTTATCATATTTGTGGACACCCAGAAACACACAAAAAATTGCCAGGAAAGGAGCCCAGGCAAAATGGTTACATTTCCAGGAGTTTTTCTGTATTTCAGCAGTTGACACATTCCACGCTAGAATGGCAGAAGTTTTCTATCCCTGTTTTTTACCTTATTTCACAAAATCATGGAAGAGCTGAGGTTGAAAGATACTTCCAGGGCCCCTCTAACTTCCCTGCTCAAGCAAGGAACACATAGGGTACATAAACAGAAGCTGAGACTTACGGAACTGAAAAGCCTTTGCTGTCAAATTATTTAATACCAAGAAAAACTGTAAGCAATACATAACACCTGATTACCTCAGGGAATGAAATTATATGCACAAATAACAGAAAATTATAGCTTCTCTTTTTTAACATTTCCTCCTTATATATCATTTTAGGAGACCCAAGCATAAAAATATAAATAAGTTCCTTAACAACAATTTTATTTCTAGACTTTCCTTGTATGTTAAAAAGACAAAATTTTTTTAAAATCCATAATTTTTTAAAAAATATAAAATCCATAAAACACTACTGAAAAATATAATTTTAATTCCAAAAGAAAAAGAAAGATTAAATGGCACAATAAAGCACACATGGAAAACTGCAACTATTTGAAACTTGATGGAAAATTCAATATAAAATATATAAAACAGATGAATCTGCAAGATGTGATCTCCAATACTGCCAGCTAAGAAACTTCAAAGGAGGAGTAAATTGAGATTATTTTATTGCACAAAACTACAGATTGCTAAGCAGAAAATGTAAATTTTACATAATAATGGAAAGAGCTTTTTTCTTTTCCAAATTTTGCCCTTTGAAGCTGCAGGGACCATGGGAAGTCATCTAGTCCAATCTGCTGCTTGAAGTAGAATCAACACTGAATTCAGATGAATTAGAAAGACCTAAATTAGAAAATGATAGGCGTATGGGTTAAAAAAGCAGAGTCAACTGCATCATTAAGAATTTACAGCACCAGCTTCACTGAAAAGAAGCTCAGTGTGACCTGGCAATATGTGCACCTGCTGCCTAGAAAGCCAACCATATCTGGGCTACATCAAAAGAAGGGTGGCCAGCAGGTCAAGGGAGGTGATTCTCTCCCTTTACTTGGCTCTGGAAAGACCCTACCTCTCCTTATAATTAGAAATTAATTCAAAGGAATTGTTTTTAAAAAAGAAAAATAATAAAGAGGGGAAAAAATCTTATTTTTCTATATAAATATAAAAAGTAAAATTTTGTGTGTTAAAATATGTTCTAAAAAAATTTACAAAGTTATGTGAAAGCATCTTGATTTTTCTTCAAACTACCATTATTTTCCTGCTGAGAAACATTTGAAAAACAATTTTTTATACCCACACTCTGATATACCCTCAACAAGAAAAAAGTTTCAAAAATCTCAAGTAATACTGTCATTTCAAAGTCTCTATAAATATAAAATACTACCAATATCAGAAATTAAGAATCATTTATTTTCTTGAAAGAGGTAATATATATTTTGCTGAAATTTGCTTTCCATTGAGATTTTAGTTACAGCTTTTTATCTTACAAAAAAGATGCATTAAAAAAAACAGTCCCTTGCACAGTATATTTCTGTGTGTGGAAATCATTGAAGAACACTAAGAAATTATAAATCAGAAAAATTTAACAATATACTGGAATGAAGGACAACTTCTTTTTACCAGAAGAAACTGTAACAAATGCATCTCCAACTGCATAATTTGCAAACAAAATATAAATATTTGACCCAAGAACTACTTCAGAGAATTCTACCAAGACTCTTAGGGTCAAAAAGTAACCTAAAAGCATATTTTACATTCCATACAAATTTCTCATGCAGTTTAGAACCAATCCTCAATATACATTACAGTTAACACTACTATAATGCAGAACCTCCCTCTTGTACTGTTAAATAGAGAGGGGAATCAGTGATATTATTACTAAAAAATTCATTTAACAGAAAAAAATATGCTTCAATGTTTCTTCACTTCATGCAGCAATGGATGAGATATACTCCATATTTCAGTGAGACGAACAAAGGGCTTTTTTTTTTCCCTTCAGATCTTTTCCTGAAGCATCTCCAAATATATTCAACCCAGCTTTAACATATTGATTATTTACCTCTTGAATAAGGAAGCAGACACTTACTGACCACTTAAATTGATAAGATAAAGTTTTTTGTTCTTAGGCCATCTTTGAACAAAGACGTCTGATTTTCAGTAGCTTTAAAAGTTTAGAAATTATTCTTTCATGCTTCAGTCTTCAAAAGAGTTTTCATCCTTATTCTCTTAGCTATGTAATAGCCAAAAAAATGAAACTTGTCAAACTGTCAGTAAAACTGCCACAAATTTGTTTTTTCTTTTTTAACAACATAAAGCACTTACTTCTCAGTAAAACAAGGTATTTAACAAAATTATGTGACTGCAGAATGAAAAGGTACTCTGAACATTACAAGAATGTTGTGAACATTCTTCAATTTAAACACACAATTGCACATACAACTATGTGCTATCTGTGAATGCACAGCACTTAGGATGTTGAAAACTCAGAAGCCAAATTTTAGCTTGAACTGCATGCCATTAGTGTAATCAATGGCTGTCCATCAGTCCAGGACATTAAGATGCCTAAATTACATAGCGTGACCATTCACTAACAGCCTGTTAAGAAGCACAGGAAAAATGAGCACAGGTGGAAAAGGAGTTAAAATAATAAGCAATAGAACAAACATCAACTTTAGCTTTGCTGTTACCTTGGTCTTCCCTCTAAGCCCTAACAGCAAGGTAGGGTCTAAACAATGCATCTTTTGTCCTGCAGATCATCTCTAACATGCACATGTCCTCCCTGCGAAGACAGATAAATCAAACATGTCCTCATCAGTTCACTGCTCAAGCACTGTACCATCTTCCTTCCTTGAAAAGTTACACATTATTCCATTTGAAACAAACTTCAGAGTAGATGGATTACTTCAGTTTATCAATTCTTCCTTTCATCCCTGCACAGACCAACCCTTCACCATTCCACAAGGACAGGTAACTCACCAGGGCACTCCCCTATTTAATTATTTTTATTTCTAATCCATAACATTTGAGGTCTTTATGTCATATTGAATGGGCTAGTGGTTTTTACTAACCATTTTTGCTAAACACAAGTTTCCCTGAGGAACTACTGTGCTTTTGCCCACAACCTAAGATGGACTTCTTACAGGGTTTTTTTTTCAAAGATACTGCTAATAAACTGCAGGGTTTAAATGCTGAGGTATCATTCCATGGGGTTTAAGATGTGGTATAATAATCAGATGTCCATTACACCTTGATTGCAAAGTACTGAAGGGAAGGCCTCCTTCCCTGTACACAATATAGCATATAATAAGGCTCTATCATATTACAGGCTGCTTAATATCTATTAGGCAATAATGTAACAAATGCAAAGGTATAAAAAAAGATTCAAAAGCACCATTTGAAGTTGGAAGTAGTGTTTTCCAGCTGTTTTTTCCACCTCCTCTTTGATAGGCATATTTAACTACTAGCAATAACTTTTGATTTTTAGCAGATGTAACTTTCAATTTTTAAATACTTAAATCAGAGACAAACCAGGCGAGAGATAAAACCCATCAAAAAAGTAAAAAAAGCACAGATTGATTAAAGTTATACACAGACTGTGTCAACTGCTGAACAACTTTTAGCTGGGTCTAATAGGGAAATGCCAATACTTTAGCTGGAATATTAATTATTAACCACACACTCCATACTCCAGGAATCACAGAAACATCAGAACCTCTGGAAGTTATCTAGTCTGACTTCTCACTTACAGCAAGACTATCACCTATTTGGTTTTGTTTACCCAGCTCCAAAAATGAATGATGAAATTTCTACCACCTCTCCAGGTACCTGTCCCAATACTACACTACAGTCCTACCAAAAAAGTTTTTTCCTAATGTCCAGTCTGAATCTCTTTCCAACTGTAACTCACAGTCTTTGTTCCTGGTTTCAGCCTCTGTCACCAGCTACAACAGTTTAGCTCTACCATCTTTGTAACTCCTCGTAAATACTTAGTTCACATCAAGAACCAATTCAGCACCAGAATACGGCTCAGAACCTCCCCGTTTTTGTGGGAGTTGCCAAATAAAAGTAGTCAAACAAAAGGAAGAGAGAGGAGGTTTATACTGTATAATCATTTAACCTAGATTAAGAACTGAAAGTCAAGACACTGGCATTTCCTTGTAGATTTGAAAAATGTGTCATTCCCTGGGTAAAGTTTACATGGCATGAAAACAAAATACATGATCATAAACACAGATTAAAGATACACTAGAGATACATTTCTAGATGTAGCGCACAAGCATTTATTTTCCAAACTGTTTAATTTTACTATTATTTTCTGCCTAAGAATGTTATGATTACCTGAACTCTTGCTGCTACAATGACTTGACAAGCTTCTTGTGACAAGGCGGCCAGTGGACATACTGTTACATAAGGATATCAGAGATAGCAATGTTTAATTTTCCTCCAGAAACCAGGATAAAAAAAAATAGTACAAAATCAAGAGATCTTCTTCCCTAACCTAATCTCTTCACCCTCCCACAAGCACACATGCAGATTCTGACCAGATTGTTTCAATTTTCATTCCAGTTTTTCTACCTTTTTTTTTGGCATCTGTGTAGGACAGCCAACTTCTTAGGAAAAAATGCAGTGAAAAAACTGTGTGGTTTAGGAATTGGACAGACTCCTACTCATATTCTAAATATTTTGCTGCATTCTTTCTTTTTAAAGGTAGGTATAATAAACATAACAGAACAAACACAAATGCATAAGTTCACACACACACTGTAAATATCGAAAAGGTTTCTTTTCATTACTCTGGTATGTAGTTTTCACATTTTCCTAGATGTAGTTGACTTTTGGTTGCAATATGAAATCCTCAGACAGGTAAGATCAGCACTTGCAACAACAGACAGCATGGTCAGCACATCTAGATTCATGTAAACAGAGAGCAAACTTGTAACTCAGCCCTTTAAAGCTGATGCAGAGGGGAGCTGAACTTCAGAGCAAAATGTGAAAATTATTAAAGCTAAACTGAAAACACCATGAATAACTCACACTGAAGTTTCCCTCACCCCACAGACCCTCATCCCATGGATCAGTACCACAGTTTAAGAAGTTGAAACCACGTAAAAAATCCTCTGTGGCCCCAAGGATCTGTGCTGCTTTCAGAAATGTTTCAGCCTGAATAACGATTCTAGCCTAGCACCCATAAATTACATAAGAATATTCAGTGCTGCAAAGAGACAGACCATGGTATACTTGAACATTATGGCCCATTAGTAAATTCTATTTTTAGGTAGAAAGATTTCTCAGGTGGTAAAAGATCAGGTAATACGAAAGTTGCCATTTTTAAGGATAAGCATCTTTCAGGCAAGTTGCCTCATAGACAGAATGTTGCTCCCATCTTACCTCTTGACCAAGGTTTTCTCAGCTGAAGAAGAAAACAGAAATACAAGGAAGAAGCAAAAGGAAGCTGCAAATACACGGAGGAAGACAAAGCAGACAACAGTGATAGAGACTGAAATTTATGTCTAACTTTATGTCTGTGCATATATCACTGCAATATATCCACACCATTATCTCTACATTACAGCCTGATTCAACACTATACTACCTTTTCAACCTTACATATTGTTTCAACAGATAAAACAAGAAGACATTTAGAAAGCAAAAATACGTTTCACGAAGTAGGTGACTTGAAGTGCATACTTAATAGTTTATACTTTAAAAGTTCAAACAGTGATCTGTACAAGTTATTTTAATCTTATATATAGTTTTTGAGTGACATCAAGTCTGTCATCATCTTAAGACTGTTTTGTGGATAGAAATATTTAAAAGGAAAGAAAAGTCTCAAAAAGCAAGAGCTCGTTTAGCAGTACTAAAAGTCTTGTATAAGGAAGAAAAAAGTTGAAAGCCTGTGAAACAAATCTGGTTTTATCTGCAAAATCCTGCACGTTCAAAGGGACACCACAAGCCACAAGAATATGGCCAGGATATCAAGGGATTATCCCTCTTTACTCAGCTGTGGTAAGGCTCCACCTGGAGTACTTTTGGAATGAGTCCAGAGAAGAGTCACTAAGTTGATCACAGTTGATCACCTCTCCTGTGAAGACAGGCTGAGAGAGTTGGAGTTGTTCAGCCTGAAAAAGGGAAGGCTACTGGGAGACCTTACAGCAGCATTCCAGCATCTAAAGTGGGCTACAAGAAGGCTGCAGAGGGAATTTTCGCAAAGTCACGTAGTAGTAGTCATGTGGTCACTATGGGCAGTGGTGTCAGGACAAGGGCGAACGGCCTTAAGCTGAAAGAGGGTAGGTTTAGATTAGGCATTAGCAACAAATTCTTTACTGTTACGGTAGTAAGGCATTGCCACTGGTTGCCCAGAGAAGCTGTGACCTCCCCATTCCTGCAAGTGTTCAAGGCCAGGCTGGATGGGGCTCTGAGCAGTTTGGTCTAGTGGAAGGTTCCCTGCCCACGCCAGGGAGGGTTGGAACTAGATTATCTACTGGGCCTGTTCAGTCTCGAGAAGACTGAGAGGGGACCTTATCAATTAAGTATCTGAAGGGGAGGTGCCTCTTGGCACATCAGCCTGGTTGGAGCCAGGCTGTTCTTGATGGTGCCAAGCAATAGGACAAGAGGCAACGGGCAGAAACGGATGCACAGGAAATTCCACCTGAATATGAGGAAGAACTTCTTTACTGTCCAGGTGACTGAGAACAGGAACAGGTTGATCAGAGAGGTTTTAAAGTCTTCCTCGCTGGACATATTCAATAACCACCTGGTTGGAATCCTGTGCCATGCGCTCTAGGATGACCCTGCTTGAGCAGGGAGGTTGGACCAGATGACTCTGTGTCGTCCCTTCTACCCTGACCAATTCTGTGATTCTGTGACCTCTACAGCTCCTTCCAACCCTAACCATTCTATGATTGTACTAGAAAACACCCTAAAGCAGACTTCAGACAATTTGATATTATGCAAAAAGCATGTAGTAGCTCCAGAAGAAAGGGAAGTCCTCATTCAAGGAGCAAGAGCCAAATATTAGTCAGTTGCTAACACTGACTAAAGGCACATATACAGTCACACTGGGGAGACTAATCAAATATTTTAGAGAACAGTTTACCTACACTCTGGATAAACACTTGAAAAAAGATTTTCATTATATACTTGACTGCAACTATGGAACTGCAACCGTATTACATAATGTCAATATAAACCTGTCTGATGTAAGCAGAGGACAAAGTCAAGAAGCCACTGATGGCCTGCAGCATCATACAGAAGTAATTTTTAAACATCCAGAAACAATGCATGTGCTTATCACAGGTTGCTTGAGACAGACAACTCTCAGCCTCAATATCCTCAATGTATTAGGCGTAATTTTTAATTCTACATAGCCCTGTCTTTAAAATTTCACAGATGTCCTTAAAATAATTGCTAGCATAGTCACTGAAAAAAAAAAAAACCAACAAAAAACAGACATATGGCAGAAGTTTTTAACTGAAATACTTTCATAGACAAAACACAGTAAAAATAAGAAACCAGAAGTAACGATATGCAGACTTCAATAAGTGTGTTTGCTTATTTACAAGTAACCACAGTATAAAACACATGGTAACCACACAGACAGATTTCTCCAAACACAGGGGAAAAAAAAAATCTAGGTAATAAGAACAAATAGCTTCAGATGTTTGTGAGGGATTTCCAGAAATCATAGGAAAACACCTATGGACAAAGTCTGCACAAATCCATACAGGGATTTGACACACAGCAGGGTGTTGTACGCATAATCCATAGCACAGATCACCTACACACAAGCATGAACTCACCACACTTGCAGGACGCACTGGGTTTTCTGTGCATTCTCAGATAATTGTGTCATTTACACCCAGTAAGTCTTCTATGGGTCAGAGAGTCAGACCTTGGCTATTTCAAATTCATCAAGCACATGCCACACTATGTCCACATAGGCACCTCTGTCTCGAAAATGTTGCAACTTCATTACTAAATTCCACTCTTTCTCTGGCAATAGACCTGAATCTCATCAGCAATGAGAGAAGCATCTCATATGCTTATTCATATTCTGCTTTCTTTAAATCATTATGGAAATTATGTATTTCCTGGGGGAACAATCAGTGAAAGTAACTCAAGATCAACACACTTCTTTTGTAATTCCTTTAAAAATTGAGATATGAACTGCTTTGGTTACGAGCCTGTCCTCCATCCAGAGCTCTAACTTATTTCTTACTCTATGATCATTCATTCAATAGCCTTTAATCTTTGGCTAGGAATTTCTCAAATACATAGGTTTGGGGCACTTGTCTCATCTTCCTCATCTGGATGCCTGACAGGTTATATAACAAGGTTAACATTTCTTAAAAAAACCCACATTTTTTTAAATGCAATTCAGACTGACTCCCTTTCATTGAAGTTATGTTTTTTCTGGAGTCTTCTCACATAGGCTCCAAAAGTAACAAAGCTACAAACTGATGTGACATACACTGACATACAGTTTCCAAGGTGGAGAACAATAAATGTAAAGTCAATAAAAGATTAAACTGTAAACATCAAAAGTCTCCCTTGAGATTGTAAGGGAGAGATTACTAGGAAAGTACTTTCACTTTGGAAAATGTTTATATGCGTAATGACAAGGCCCCTTGCATTCCTCAAATTAAATTTAACAACTTGCTGCTTTCACAACACAGGCAGAGGAAAGGCTCACTTCAGGGGAAAAAAAATTAACATTTTGTTACCAGTTTACACCAGTAAAAGACAGCCAACAATGTTGTGAATACATGAAATGTCTACATATTTTTGAACAAAGGTATATGACTTTTGTTCAGCATGATAAAAACCTGTCACAGTTTCTCTGTTTATCCTGAGGCTAAAAATCTTCCTAGTATATTATTTACCCTGAGATCCTATGCCACTCTAAAGGAATTGATTTCATTACCACCAGGCTCTTGTTTATTTTAGGAAAATTTGTAATTTGGGGGAGAAAAAAAAAACAAAAAAAGACCAAAACAAATAAAAGCACTCACAAAACAAACAAAAAATCATTTGTTCAAACAAACTCCATATGTTTTCCATGGCTGCCTGAAACCCTTGCATAAAAGGTTAAGCATAATTTCACATCAACCTTTAGAAAAGGTTTTCTTCTTTCTTTGCTCAGACCACAAGTTTAGAGATTGCAGCCTGAGAAAACAAAATTGAGCTCATTTTTGTTTTCCTATCTTATTTTTTTAAGAGTAAGATAATGACAACCAGAAGCGCAAGTGGATGCATACCTTTTCCTGAATGTGTGTCGTTCAATTCTCTGGGAGACTCTTTTAAAAAGGCTCTTGATTTAATTTGTAGCAATTCTCCTAATTCAACACCAAATACCTTATGTAAAGATGAATCTGGGTACAGTATTCCAGCTGCAGTATGCTACTTGAACCATCCTTTTATTACTTTTCTTTTTGTCCTTTCCCCTTCCCAAAACAGCCTTCCTGTTCATTATTTTTTCCCTACTATGAAATTTCAGAATTATCCAAACCACTGAACCATCTACAACATTACTTTTATAAATCAGTCTACACTACACACAGACTATGTAGTTCAAACCTTGCTTCCTCTGTTTCAGATCAACTTTTTTCTTATATTTTTTTGTATATTTTTCATATTGCTCACAACTTCCAAGCCTTCAAGTGCTGAAGGTCTATCCAGTATATGATCTAAATGGCTGACCTAAGGGCTATTTTATAAAACCCACATTCTCCAGTCAAATAACACTATGTATTTACTTGAAAACGCAAAAGTTTTCATAACTTGCCAATTTCACTACAATACCCCAATATATCATATATGAGGTATAACGATGACAAAGAATTTCAATAAACACAAAATGCAAATAATAACTACATTCCTCTTTGAATTAAACTTCTATGAATTTGTATTTAAAGAATTGCATAAGGATTACTTCCTTTTTCTTTTTAGTAAAAAGTTTTTGGTAACATGGTAATTCCAGATAATTGAAATGTTCTTTGCATCATACTTTTGCCCTGGAGAAGCGTTTTTATTGTGTGCAGCTAACCCAAAAAGGGCAATAATTCATACTATTCATCTTCAGAAAACAAAGATCATATTTTACAATATCCTCCCACTGTTCTTGTGGGGAAGTCAGCCTAGAAGTCAAACACTGGCACACATTTTACAGTTGATCCTCATTTCTTGTCAACTATATCATCATTGAAATTTAAAACCCCATTGACAAGTCTCAAGGTTTTTATGTCACTGGTTCTAAGCGAGACATACAAAATACACAAACTCAGGGGAATCAAATTTCCTTGTCTTCAGAAAAGCTCTTAACAGATTTAAATGTATTTGAATTTATGCCAGAAACTGGTATGTACCATTTGGATCATCAGATTTCGTAAAAGAAGTTTCTATACAGATATCTCGGCATGGAATCCCTGAAAGAATGCCTTTCATGGACAGTAAAGCCACACTTTGCTTTTTCCATTTTTCACATCATGTACATTAGATTATCTGTATAATTAGACTCTTTATTAAAATTAGAAAACCTAAACAGCATCTGAAGCGCAAAAGTTAGTCCTCTAGGGTAAATAAATGCAAATCCATGTTTGTAAGAAAATATAAACTTCTAAATTATACACAGCTTTGAATTTTACATATGTGAACCCACATGTATACTATTCATATACAAAACCACCATATAAAGATATAGAAATATAGTGGGTTTATACATATACACACACACTAATAAATACAACTATACACACACACACTATATATTAACATATTAATCAGGCCTACACATGCTCCACTCTTAACACTTTGAGAAGTTTAGTTCAACTTAACGTACATTTTGAGCAGGAGTTAATTAGGCAGGTGTATAAACCTGTGCAGAATAAGGGTCATAATTATCTCGAATCAGGTATACTCACATTACCATGAAAGAGGCTGTCTATAAACAGATCATCTGACACTGATACTGAAGAAAATTCAGCACAATCCTATAAATAAAGTTGTGTACAAGAGAACTGCTTAAATATTTAACAGCACACCGCAGACACAGTGTTGATTTAAGCAGTCAAAGATGACAGCTATAGAGAAAAATAAAATCACGATTTCTCATCCTTATATACTGCTGAAACAATCCAGACCAAACAGACAGTTTGGAAGAAAATTGTTAACTAGTAGGCCTCTACTTTACAGACCCTAAGAAACTTGAAAATAGTGTGAGATTTCAACAAAACATACTTTGCAGTAGAGTTTCCTGCTTGTGATAAGCAAATGCATCTTTCTCATAAAAGCAAGAGTAAGCAACACTTCAAATCATTTCAGGAAGAGAGAAAATCATGAACCTACAACACAGAAATAGCTACCTCATAACAGTTCTAGATATCACACAAATTTTTTTTAACATCTCTGCCCTTATGTTTAATAATTTTGATTATGCAAACTATCTTGTCAGGTTTAGTGAAACAGATGCGTGCTAATGAAATCGTATACAGACATACTTGCAGCCTTAAGCTTAAGGCCACCACTTGACAAGAAAAAAACCCTCCCATCTTTCTTCCAGTTTTCCATGTCTTTGAGCCAATTCCTTCTCAACAGCCTTGGGAAAGCAGACATTTCGGCTCTGAGACTGTGACTAGAAGAAAGTTCCTTATTCAAGTGTGCCCTGCAGAGAAGCAGCTAAATGATGCTTTCTTTTATGTAGTCAAGAAACTGTAACAAATTAGTGTGCAAAATTTTTATATCAGTACTTAAATAAGTTTGAGCCTTTGAGCACAGGCCAGTGCATTTAGTCTTCTTTACACAATGGTACATTGTTAGGAAATTGGGTTTAAAATCAAGTTACAGTAAACCCATGAAATTAACAAACTACTCAAGCATAAAAAATAGAAACAATGAATACAACAATCTTAGCCCTTCCATTATTGCTAGCACATTCCGGTGTATATCTGAGCAACTGACAACTATTGGCCTAGGTTTGAAAACAAATATGGTAGTGGGAAACAAAAGGGTACACCTTTCTCCAGAATTTAATTTAATAAAAGGGGTAACCATTTCTTAAACTATGAAGAATAGAAAATTTAGAAATAAGGATGCATATTCCATACTTTTTTGGAAACATGTCATTAGTTCTCTTCAACAAAAAAAAGTTCCACTATTTAGTGAAGTTCAGATTGATGTGATCTACAAAGAGATGTAAGGTAAAAATATCAACTTAAAAAAAAATATTTAAAATCCCTGCCTGAAATTATTTCTCCTCAGTAAAAACAAGGGGAGAGGAGAAAGCCAGTTTTTTCCGTTATAACCATCCTGAATATTCAGGCTGTTTTCTCCTTTCCAATCACTATGATATTTTTACGTGGGTCTTTCACACAAGAAACATGCATAAAGTAAAACTTTATTATACAATTCGACTGTTAAAACAGAGAAGTCGGAAAAGTCAAAGGCAGCGGAGGCTCAGGCAGAGGTGTGGTGGATTTCAGCGTGTTGCGCGAGTTTACCGGAGCGCAGGTGAACTGCGCCTGACGACACTACCGCTCTAGAGGGGCTGCCTGGAGTGCCGCCCCCGCGGGCTGTGCCACCCCCGCACCAGTGACCCATCGCCGCCCGCAGGAGCCGCCAGTCACGGCTGACTCAGTCCCGTCCTGCGCCGCGGCAACCTGCCAGCCCAGGGCTGGCGCCCAGTGCCGTCCCCCGTCCCCGGGGCAGCGCCCGCCGCCGCGGCCGGGCAGGAGCGGGGCGCTGCGCGGCCCCAGCCCCAAGCGGCGGCTCCGCCGGCCTGCACGGCACAAGGGCAGGCGTGCGAAGCGCTGCGCGCCGCTTTGAATCCTGGGCTCTCGGGGTTGGTTTTCCCTTGTTACCGTTCGGGGTTTTTTTGTTGTTGTTGTTGGTTTGTTTTGTTTTTTCAGTGGAAACTTTCCTCTCCCAGCAGAGGCCGGGACAGCGTGAACTGCCCCGGGGCGCCGCGCTGCCATCACAGTTGACAGCTTTCTGCCCCCCCCCGCGCTCCCCCTTCCGCAGCATTAAAAAGCGGCAGATACATCCGGCCAGAGTTTGTTTTTAATAACGGCTGTTAGTTAGCACAGCTAATTGCCTCCACTGCCAGCAAAATAAAAGTCAAGCTCCGTGTCATGGAGCTCCATACGAGCATCCCTCATGGAGCCCACTTCGCACCGGGGTCGGGGCGGAAGGAGGAGGGCGGCAGGGAGACAAGCGGGGAGCCGGGGGTGAAGGAAGCGGGGCTGGCGGCAGGAAAGTTGGAATGGTTTTCGTTTATGCCCGGAGCAGAGCCACTGGGAAAGGAAAGTTCACAACCACCAAGAGCGCCCGGGGGCGGCGGGAGGGGGCTCGCTTGCGGGCTTTCTTTTTACCTTCTGGTCTACGATGGAGCAAGCCATTTCCCGGACGTGGGCGAGGCTGAAGTCCCCCGAGGAGTCCTGCAGCAGCAGCACCGGCTCCCGGCTCAGCCCGATCTGGAGGTGGAAGGCGACGCCGCCGCCGGCAGCAGCCCCCGGCGGCGGCAGCGGGCTGGGCGGCCGGATCAGCGGAGGGGCGCTCATCGGAAACTTCCCGCCGGAGCAGCCGCCGCAGCCGAAGGGTCAGGGACGGAGAGGGAGAGGCGGGCGCCGCCGCAAAAAGTTTGTTGGCTCCCCCGGAGGCGCCAGGCGAGTTCCCTCGCGAAGTTTCAGGAAAGTCCCGCCGAGCTCCTCCCGGGTGAAAATGGCGGGGGGGGAGGGGGGAGAGGAGGGGGGAGAGGACCGGGGAGGATGCAGACAGGAAAAGGCGGCGAGAAAGACGCGAAGGGGGAGCCCGGCCCAGCGCCGCCGCCGAGGTGGTGCCGCCGCTCGGGCTGTTGGCGCCGTGCGCGGCGCGGGGGCGGGACGGGCCGCGCCCTCCGCCGGGCCGGGCCGGGCCGCGCCGCTCCGCCACCAAACGGCGGCCGAGGCCCAGCGGGCGACCCCGGCAGGCGAGGGCGCCACGGGGTTCGCTGGTTCCCCGCGGCGGAGCTTGGCCTCAGCCGTCTTTGGTCTCCCCACTTGGCCCAGTCAGTGGGCTGCGGTGCTGGCGGGGGTTGAGAGCCTCCCCTTCCCCCGTCACTTCAAGAGGCAGGTGGAGACAGAGCTTGAGGAGAGTCGAAGACTTCCTTGCTGGCAGGCAGCACGGTGGCCTCTCCCGGGCCGGGCGGCGGCGGCTGCCCCCGAGGACGGAAAGCAGTGCCAAGAGAGCGGGAGCTCCGGTCTGGCCTCGGCCGGCTGCTCCCGTCAGCATCGTGCCGCCGCCTCCACCAGTACCTTTAGAGGTTTTGGGAGGAAGCAAGGGCCAGCTTGCATCCATCTCTTCTCTAAAACAGCTTGCAGTTTAAGGTACGGTCTCTGCAAAGGAGAAGCACCCTGCCACTCGGAACCAGGATGAGTTACTCTTCCCAACTCTTGGGATGGGTGCAAGCCTCATCGGTTTGCACAAGCAGCACCACTGACAGGGCAACGTTTAGTCTAAAAGATCCGTCTCGAATGTCTTCTTGGAGATGTGTAAAGGCAGTGGAAACGTGAACTGTCAATATTTTAGATATCAACAGAGAAACTCTTAAGCTAGATATATTTGGACCTGTAAGGGTGATAGTACTATCTGTATGTTTGTAAATACAGTGTCTGATCAGATTTACAACCTGTTTCGTTGCAAACTGCTTTTTTGACCAAAATGTAGCAGCATTGTTTTATTTTTATTAGCTGTCTTATTAGGACCCATTTTACTGTTGTCAGCTTATTTCCAAACTGGGAACTACTGCAAACTTCCCATAATCCCGTGGCCCAGCCAGCTTTTCTGTACAGGAGTCGTAGTGAGAGAAACAGACTAGAAGATCTTGCAGTTTTGCTTCATGGTTGAGTCTGAGGTTCAGAGTGGAGCCTCCTTGCTCTATAAGCTTAGTGAGAGCTTAGGTGTGGCTAGGTCGAATCTTTGTCTCAGACTTTGTCAACAGTTCATATCTAAAGGATATAAAATAATATCTAAAGCACTCAACAGGAGGGTCTCCCTTATGCTTTTGTATCTTTGTTCTCTATGTAAGTCATCCTAGCTCAATTCGAATTCCATTTGCCTTTGTATGTTTCATCCATATAGTAAGTAATAGAGTGAACTTTGCCATCAGACTTTGTGAAGTCGTGCTTTTACAAATTCATATTAAGCCTACTTTTGCTGCTGCCTTTGATGGTGATTCTTTAAGTGACCTAAATCACTCATTCAAGACACAGCTCTTTTGCACACTTCAAATAACCAGAGCAGAGGTAGCAGTAACAAAACTGAGAATTAGATATCCTTGGTTTTCTAATCTATGAGAAATCAAGTGAAAAAACTCATGTTGCGGCTTTACCTGCAGATCCTCTGTGCAGACGCAAGTTTTTCTTCGAAAAGAAAGATTACAGTATTTTTTTAAAGTTGTGGGTTGCTGCATTTTTTGTTTAGTGTTTCAGCTATGTTGGAATACACCTTTATAAATCACAATAGATGAGGGCAGGATTTCTTCAGCGCTGTGTCAGCCAGTCATATACAAGTGCCATTTATAAAAGGATTCAGTGGAACCACATGATGTGATCCCGAGCACAACCTGGCCTGTTGTACTGGCTGAAATGACATCTATTTCATGAGCTGGGAGAATTGCTGTGCTGATGCCAGGTAAGGGAAAAGACCATTCACAACAGTCTGTTTTGTTCCCTGTGACCTGATACAGTGTGCATGCCTGGCTACTAAACTGTGCATGCACAGTTGAAAAAAACACTGGAAGTTTAGGTTTCATTGCACCTGTACAGATCATTTTAGCCGTCAGCAGCACATGAACTGCCACCTTGAACTTGCTGGGGGAAAACTGAGTTTGCCACACATGGCTACACAGTTTATGCATCTGGCTACGTACAAGAAGAGGGCAGTCAGGAGAAGATGTCGCTGTAACATCACCTTATGCAAACCTCTCCCAGTTGCCCCCACGGTACCATTGCTGTAATGTTACTTTTAATTGCTCTGTATTGCCACAGTATGAAGGGTGAATAGTGGTCTTTGTATGTTCTCATGCAATGTATAATTGACCCTTCATTTAGATGCATTTCTGAAACTGTTATCTTCTGTTCTTTCAGCTTACTGCATTGTATAGATGGAATTCTGTTCCATCCACTGGCATCCATCCCCTCATAAAATTTTTGTTGCTTTCTACTTTTCTCTATCTGTGATGTAACTGGTCCTTTTTGAACAGCCAATTGTCCATTTATCTTTCTTTTTTTCAACACAAGCAGTTTTATGGTGCATATGTTTTACTAAAAAAAAAAAATTCAAACATCCAGCAAAGAATAACGCAGAGTATGCCTAAGCAATGGAGAATATTTTGTAAGACAGTTTCTTTGACATAAATGGTATAAGTTTTTAGGTTAAAGTTGTTGACCTAAAATTTAGTTCTTGTATGTTTAAAAAGAGAGTAGAACACGTGATTACAGGGCGATGTTCGCTACTGGTTTTGTGAGGCAGATAGTGGAATATCATATCTAGTTCTGTCATCAGTATTTTGAAAAATAGATTGCTTGGCAGTATGCTCAATAGAATAATGTATCTTGGCAAGGAGAAAAGAACAGAACAAAAGCAAATAAAGAGTAAAAAGAACCAGTTGCTGGAAACTGGATAGAAAGTAATCCTGAAAATAACGCTCAGATTTTAACTGTGGAAAAGAGTAGTCATTAGCATGAATAAGCCAAAAAAGTGACAGGTAACATTTTTTAATTTTTCAAATTTAGACTGTTTACTCAGGAGGTTTTTGGGCTCAGTACTGTAGTAACTTCTTTGGTTTTCCAAGGTCAGAGTGGAAGACATCTACTGTTTGTTATGTTCCTAATGGGATCCCGGAAAGACAGCGCACATGAATTCAAAGATGTAAAGATAGTAATTTTTCTTTCTCCCTTGAAAGAAATGTGTCTTTTCTATCTCAGAGGGAAGGCATCATCTGTCTAGGAAGAAAGTGAGTTGGCATAAGACCTTTGTGCCTTAAGTCAGTTCCACGTTTGCCTCTGCTGGACTCCATAAGCAGTTTCATGCAGAGCAGGAGCTTGTAGAAGAGGGATTTTCCAAGCCACTGCTGAAGATAACAGCTTTTCATCCTTTAAAATTTATCTTCTCAACCTACAACAACACATCAAAGATTAAAGTAGGCAAAGACACTTTTTGTTGCTATATCAGGCCCAATACCCATTTTTTGCATTCCGACACTAAAATTTTCTTGTTTCCCTCATCTTACACATTGCCAAACTACACATACACTTCTGTGTTTGAGCAGGAACCTCAAATTTTACAAAGAGTAGCTTTCATGTCTAGATGTGGTTTACATATTCTTTATATAGACATAGATTTTTACATTGAACATTCAGCCAAATCTATTTATGTTAAGACTATGTGAACTTATCCTGTTTCTACAGTTGAATATAGACTTTGGTATTTGCATTCTTACTAAGCAGCAAAACATTCTTTATTAAACACAGGTCTAGAAAAGTGAAAGTTTTTTTTTCTGCTGTTTTCAGATGCTGAAATGATATTTAAAATGGACTGCATGGCCCCATACTCTCTCTCCTGAAATAAAAACAGAGCACTGAAAAAAATTAACCAAGGAAGAAAGAGAAAAGCCAGCTGGTAAATACAAGAGGGAAGACATGTAGACTGTGATGGAAAGATAAAGGACTCTAGAGTTGGAAATGCAAAATGTCTCTGGATCTGGGATTGGTAGTGTTAGGGCCGAACTGGTAAAGAAAATGAAGCTGATATCTGAAATTTTGACAATATAGTTTCACAGATAAGTTCCTGGGTACTCATTTGGAGAGAAGAAGCAGATATTAGCTATACAAGTGGTTAGGGATTTTCTGATGAGCTAGTTATGTATATGAGAAAATAATAACATTTCAAGATCTAAATTGTTGTTGTGAATACTGTCAGTAAATATCCCAAATTGTTTTGTTTGTTGTTTTGGTTTTGGTTGTTTTTTTTTTTAAATATTTCCAATTGTTGAAATTGCTTCAGCATTTCTAAAAGGAAAGGAATATTATCTTCCATGACTTTCAGCTAAATGTTGTAGATAATTAAGACAAAATATTTAAAAACATTACGCTTAAAAATCAAAATTCACGTTTAGAAATCTGAGATAATGTAGTATTTTTTATAAATGAGTCATCAAAAAATCGGAATTTTTTATCTTTATAATATCTTGGAAAGGGAAATTAAAATCTGATTTAGGTTGGCAAAACAATTTTCTGCCTATGGGCAAAATGATCATGGACATATAAGGTAGATAACATTGAACCAGAATCTGAAATACTGCAGGGTGAAGCTTTTTTATGTCAAATATCTGCATACTCTGTTTCTTTGAGCAAAAAGTGTGCTGCTTTGGGAGGGAAGAGGTTTTTATGTTTTCTTTATTTGCTCCAAACTGTACTTGAACAATTCTGGGATAGGACAGCCTCTGTTTATCCCAAAGTATGCTTCGAGGACATTTGTTATGACTTGATAGAATAACTGATGCATTTAGATAAGCATGAGTGTCTTGGCATTGTGCATATTTGTGCAAATTGTCCTCACTGGCTCTCTGGTTCTTAGGAGCACAGTGCGTCTGGAACAAGGCAGTCATTGCTGCTTAAAACTGCTGAGAGACATTTCCCATTCTGGGTATACTAAAAGTAAGGTAGTCATTGTGCCTAAAGGAAGACACAGCATAGTTTTATTCAGTAGTTTAATGCTACTTCTTAGATGTTTTTTGAATAAGGTACCCTGTGTGAAGGCCATTTTTTTACTGCTTACATAGCACTATTTCACTAAACAGTCTCCTGAATGTCACTGACACATAATTCTACAGAATTCTGGGCTGCAGTGACCTTAAACCTCTGGGTCCCAGAATCATACTTTCTCATGGTATACAACATGTCTTTCCTCTTTAGAAATGGTTGCATGATTTTCACTATGCAAGTGGGGATAATTTTCAACAAGCAGCTAGTGTGTTGTAGTTTTGTAATTTTCTCAAAAATAGATTGATAATTCCATTAGCAAAATATATTTGCTATTAAAAATCAGTTATACTGGTTTTTAGTTACTTTTATTACAGCAAATTCCTTTAAGTGCAAATTCCTTGTTCACTTATTAATACATAGAGGCATCTGATTTATCGGCTTTTTTCTTTTACACATCAAGGGTGGGTTATGTTGTTACTTAGCACTAATATTTTGGTGGCTGCTATTCACGCCTTCATGTCATTTCCACTGAAATTCTTGGACAGTTCAAAAAATAATCCAGGGCCTGGAAATTAAAGTATTGCCCAGGCAGAATCAGATATGTGTGTTGTGATTTGTGCATGATTTTGACCTGTAGGAATGAGTGTCATTTCTGTGAGCGGATACAGCCTAAAGAAAGAGTCTGTTAACTATCCATCAACAGTTGTTTCTAAAGCTTATGGGGTGAAAGTAGAGAACAAGCAGAATAGCTGAGTAAGTAAGGATGACAGAGATTTATTTGTGAGCTGATCAATATCCAACAGTATGGAAAGGACACAGGTTTACAGCCAGTTTTAAAATTGAGCTAGAAATTTATCTAGGTGCTAGATACTTCTGAAATGATTACTGACTTTCTTCTCTGATCTTTAAAAAGATGCTAAGTGAGCTTGTCAGATTTAGTCTCACTATCACTTGTTTTACCATACCTTTATGTGGTTTGATATTTTTGTCCACAAAATTTGTTATGCAATATAATTTGAATAAATGAAATTGTGGTTAACCTAAATTATTTAATGATTGCTGCATGAATGCTAAGATCGCACACATATCCAGGTGAAACTTAGGTGGGATTGTTGAGACATAGATATAAGGCAATCAATAAACATCACTCCTGTATTCTTTTGTGGAAGTTTCCTTGCTTGTAATGATTTAACGAGTTAAGAGAAACTGCCTATAGGAATAGGGAATTGATAGATTTCTTACCTAAATTATCATTGATCTTTTAATGTTTATTGATGTTGGTCACTGCTGCTGCTTTGGTTTCACTGCATGACACTGAAAAGCCAGAGCTAAGAGTATGAGGAAACCTAGTATTTTACGCAGGAGGAGAGAGGATGAAGGAATGGAATGATGCAGAGCATCACAAGGAACCTGCAGAAGAGAGGAAGGTAAAAATAGAAAGAGGGAAGATTCACAGGAAAGGAATTTATTGCAAGGAGTGCTACCATTGTCCATGATAGTTTCTTACTTGAAAATGTTTGGATTTTAAAATTGGACTTTAACAGTTCAGCAGGGTGGTTTTTAAGATAATTAGAAATATATTTTCCTTTCATTTACAGTCACTGTCTTGCAATCTTAACTTCACCTTATCATAGCTTTTCAGTTTGGAGTTCAAATTAAGAAATATTTAATTTCATTTTTATTTTCAACAAATAAAAGACTGGTAAACTATGTAACCACACACTACATACCATAGAAACGCTAAGTTGTTCCACACAAGCCCTGTAAACAACTTAATGAGAGTTCACTCTTACAGCAATTGCATCATACATTTATTTAGGATAACCTCATAGAACTAAATACACACAGGAAACAAAACTTCTGTTCCTGTGTCTTACTCCTTCCTGTGTCTTGCTCCAAAATAAATAAAAAAGTGCACATTAAAAATGCTGAATACTTCAAGTAATAAAAGGCCCTTTCATTTAAACCACAATTTAGGCTTAATCACAGGGAGAAAAAAGTGTATCTTTTCCGTCATAGTAGACAAACATTTCACCATGAAGCCCTACACAATGCTGCAGCATTGTCACCCTGGGTTATATAAACAAGGAAATCATAAGATAGAGTAGGAAGACATTTCAAACAGATTAACAGTGTTTGATTATGCTTAAATTTAACGGATCTTGACATGATGAAGCATGTGAAGAGAGTTTTAAAAATAACTTGATTAGCATAATGTCTTTCAGGGATATAAGAGAATGTAACACTGTGAAATTAGACAGAAGATAGACAAACAGGAGAATATAAATATAAAAACAAACATAACTAATCTGATCTTGATCATGCTATATATTATCAAGAATAAAGTTTTTTTTAGGGAAAAAAAAAGATGACATTTAAAAAAAAACTTGCATGGGGAAATCAAACATAGAAATAAGACACATTTTTTCACCTTTCCCCTTGGAGTCTTGCAAATAAAGTGGGCAAATTCATATGTGGATATCTTCCAAACATGAGTGAATGATTTTCTAAAAGTTGTACATTTGTTACTACACATTATTAGTGTAATGAACAAGAAAACATCAGGCTAACATGCGCCTGTGTTGTAAAAACAAGATAATATATTTGGCTCTGGAATCTCTCTTCTAGAGGTCTAGAGGCATATTCGTTTCTCATTTCTCAAGAACTTATCAACATTCTTCTAACTCCAGAACTAGGAGACAACTTGGTTGTCTTTTTTTGTATCAAGCTCTTGGATGTGTGTATTTTTCTAACCACTGAAAACCTATTTTTTGAGATTTGGGGGAATTTTTTTTATATTCCAAGTATAGAACCCAGTCCTCTAATTGATTTTGCATAGGTAGCAAGTCTACCAAGAAGCTTCACTGTATTCTTTGTGAGCACAAAGATCCAATTGTAGACTAGAAAATCTCTTAAGCATCACACCTCCTAGAGAAGGAAGCATAAAAAGGAGCCTGTAGAGCATAGAGAATTTTCCATGCAATCTTAAACTAAAACAGAGTAAAGAACTTCATCTAAATTTAAGATTCTGAGAGATGCTCTTTAGTTGTCACCGAAAGCAAAGACAATGTATGTATCAAGAAGTATTTTAATATGGCTACACCTTTTTCAGACAGAGAGAATGCTGAAATAGCAACCAGTGTCATCAGATCCTGATATGTCATTGAGCAGCTGCAGCATACATTGATGCCAAGCATCACGCACAACAGTGTACCTGATATCATGGCCCTCAAGCCTCTGTTGTTCATTAGTGACCAATACCTGCTGTGCACTGTATTCACACCCCAACGTTCTTTTCTTCATGTTTTCCTAATAGCCCTACCATTTATGAATAGGTAATAGGTCTATCTGCAGCTCTGCACCACTGGACAGAGAGCAAAGGAGAATAAGACTGACCATTGCTAGGATACAAAATACGTTCTAAGCTACAGAGATGCCATTGCCTGCACTGACCTCCATGTGTTCATTTGGTTTTGACACAGGTACCCACCCTTAAATATAACCCTGTATGGAATCTATTCCTTCTGCCCAGAATGAATGAAATCAAAAGTACCATTTGGAATATGGTGTTTATCCCCAAGGGGAAATTTACCCTGTATTGTTCTCTGGTGCAGTAGTTACTGGAGCAGCTCTAAGTCTTCACCTGGAGGCTTAGCCAATAAGGCAAAGAATAGGCCTTCTTTGGTGAGATTCTGCAGGGTAGCAGGGCACATATATAAAGATCAATAACAAAGTTTTAGCTCCTGGTATAATATGCTGTACTCCTTCTAGTAGGTGTCCCCAGAGTCAGGCAGTTTCCTCTCTGTAAGTTGTAGGAGCTAGAACTTGGTGTGTAAATGTCTATGGGCAATCGGAAAATCTGGTCTTCAGAGTGCCACCAGTGTCATTGTACAGTGATAGTTTCAGCACAGCTGCATAGTAAGACATTGAGGGGAAAAGAAAATATTGCTAAATATTTCACTCTAGGATCTCAGATTTGTTTGTGTTCATTTTTTAACCTGATTCTGAACAATTTCTGTTTAAAAAAATTCTTCTTAGTCACTGAGAAATGGATAAAAAGCCAACCCACAGTCAAAAACTGGTAATGTGGCTGAATCAATAAATGTACATGTGGAAATATATATCCCTAATACCAAAAACATAATGATGGAATGCTGTGCTGGCAGAGGAATGCTGCTGTGGTGCATAGGTCAGCTGCAGCAGCACAAGAAAATGTTATTTGTTAAAAATAATTTGTTTCAATGAGTAAACTGCAGCCAACTTTGCAGCACACAGCACATAGATGGATTTAGCTTTTTCCTATATTACTGATCAGGACTAACAAGAGTCTTCCATAACCTTTGTGATGCTAGGGTTACTTTTCATGCGTTATGAAAACAACACACAAGACAGTTTCAGGAAGCTGCTCCAAAATTTCTAAAGAAAAGCCACTTCCTTTTTGGTTTAATTCAGAAACCATTGAATTATTTGAATTGTGCAATGGGAAAGGATTTTTGTTTTCAGAAGTAAGTGGTTCAATCTGAATATAGGGATTTCTGTGATGTGGACAGCTAACATGTCTTTGTGATTTCATCCTGCCTATATGCTATGCATTTCATGTAAATACTGTTTGTCCCTTTGCCATCACAATATTTTCATATAATAATTATGGGTGAAGAGTCACTTTTAGTGTTTGTAAAAGGAAGAAAAAATATCCGTTCCCTTCATGTTTTTCAGACCTACTCTGAAGATGAATCTTTGCTAAGGAAACAAATCAGTGGACTTCAGTAGCTATCTTGCAGGTATTAGAATAGCAATGTATTTTAGAATTTTTTAGAATTCTAAGTGTTCATCCTATGCCATCTGAATACATCACTGTTTTTGAAGTATATTTTTACAGCAGCTTTGCAAAGCAGAGCAAAACTATTATTTCCATATTGAGTGCCACAGAATGAAGCATATTTTGTGTGAAAAAAAAAAGATATGCAGTCTTGCTTTAAACATAGCATATACGTAAGATTTATACTTTTTCAGTTAGCCAGATACATAGACACAAATTCATTTATTTAAAGCTGAATTTCATACCAGTGCACTGTGCTTTACAGCTGAGACAATTTCTCATAAATTATGGACCACATTGTTCTGTAATAGAGCAGGGAATTGAATGCAGATATTGCCAATATCAAATTAACTCAATAACCACTTGCCCCCTACCTGCCTCCTGCCTAGAAAGAAAGAAAATGCTCTCCTGAGAAGGAGACTGTGCATGCCTGTGTTTTGGTGCAAACCTTCTACTGCTTCTTTCCATTCAGACTTGAGTACACAGCGTGCAGAGAACTCTTTTATAATTGTCTACATAATGTGTTACAAGTTGGGATTTTTTTTAATAAATCTGATGTATTTTAAGAAATTTGATGAAAATAATAGTTTTAGGTAACTCTATATCTTCTTTCTCTAAGACACTGAAATGTGAAAGTCCTCACAGATGTAGTAAAGAGCAGGTATTTTTCTAAAGCTTGACTCATCAAGATCCTCGGTGGTCCTGTTTGGCTGGTCCATATTAATTGCAGCAATGACATTTGGGGTCAGGGGATCATGGACCAGCCGGTCTGTATTACTTTGACCTAATCTGAGGTGATGTGGTCTAGGAAACAGTTAATTATATTTTTCAACACCCCAGTAACTCACATCTTTAATATTAGGGTGATTGATCTCTGTGCATTGTAGACCCTTGCAGCTGTTCCTCATCATAAGCTTTCTTCTCTGTATTCACCACAATAGTTAAATGCATTCAGTTAAGTTTCATAAATTATGTGAGTCTTCAAGCATCAGTGTGGTATCTAAAAGTAAGCAAATACAAATCACTCAGGAACGAAGCTCTACTGGAAACTCTACAGACTGTGAAGGGAAAAGAGAAGCAAATTGTCAGAAAACATTTTTTTCTCGTTTCAATCAATCCCCCCTCCCCAGGGGTTTCAGTTAAAGTTTAGAATATTTTACCTTTTTAGGCATTTTGCAATAGACAAAGCATACAAACCAGGAACTGAAAATATCAGCTATGAATATAAAGATTTGAAGTACATTTAATATACAGCACTTCATTAAAATGAGTCAGTAGTTGGTGGATTACATAGGTGCTTTCCAATGAAAAATCATCTGTTTTTCTGAAAGCCAAAACAATTCAGTGTGGAATGCCAAATATTATATTCATTGCAAATATTTATGTTAATTCAAGAGGATATGAACAATGTGCAGAAGCCAGGAAATTGAATTTTATGTTTTTCACAGTGCCTGTCACTTAACTGCATTGTAGCCACAGCAGCATATCCTTACAGCATTGATCCAATAAAATTCAATGTCTCTGCAAAGAGGCTCAATGCCAATGGCTGTGAGAACCTGCATTATGTATTTCCTGAGTCTGTCATATTTAAATTTTCATCTATAACACTAGATTAAATTAAATCTTTATGTTGAATATGTGGTAAGAAACTGGATTAAGCTCTGAATTCTCTAGTTAATACTCACAAAGTGCTTCTTGTAATAATATCAGTTGGATTATTTATCCTGTATACTGTACATGAAGATCGATGTTTAACATTTCTGCCAGAACTTTCCATCAGAAGTTTATTCTGCCTGTGAAAATGTTCAGCTGTTGTCAAAGAAGTGCTTCATTGCAAAGCTCTGAGACCACTTCTCTTATTCCTTTCAGGAATACAATAACAAATGTTTGGAGGGATAGGAATCACATGATGTTCATGAACATTATCCAACAGATTGTAATTTGCAAAAGAGAGACAGGCTTTTATTACCATTTTGAAAATGTATTTTCAAAGTTTTAGCTGGGGCTATAGAATTATGTTTTCTTTTTACCACATTATATATTCTTTTTACTACGTTATATTTTCTTTTTACTATATTCTCTTTTCACTACATTTCATTAAAATATCAAAACATAAATATTAGACAGGAATTTCAAAAATTAAATATATATTTTAAGCATTAAATAAACAAATTTTCATTCATATGCATGCATAAAAATTCTGTGCTTTTTCCACAGTACTATGTATTTTAATGACGAAAATATTCACAGAAAATCAGTAAACTTCAACAATCACAGTCATATGTGCATGTAATATAACTTACAATAAATTCATCCAATTAGGGTTTATCTTAGATATCACGCTTAAGCAAGAAGTCTGGATAGCAAATTTTAATGTCTGTTCATGATAAACAAAAGTTTAAAAAGTAGTTTGAAAAGAATTAGGTGATCTTGGCTGAAGAATAGATTAGACTTAACTGTAATCTGCTTAAAGACATTTCCACAGACAAAAAGCTTTCTGCAGAAGAAAAAAAAAAGAAAAATAATAATTTCATAGTTCTTGGAGGTCTTGTAAATATTCCACATATGAAAACAACAACTTTTATACCAACCTGATTCTTCTCATTTGACATTCTGGTATTTATGTACATTGTACACTTTTACTTCTGATATTAAAAATTTTGAAAGTTCTAAGCATTCTTTCTGGATGCAGTGACCTTTCTATTTTAAATATACATATTGGAAAGAACAGCCTACTCAGAGTAGCACTTGTCTGCCAATTTGTTCTCTGGTGAATTCACCACTTCATTTGCAGTGAATTAAATATCAGAGATACAGAACAAAAGGAAGATCCACCATGTTTCCTGATCAAAGTTTAATACACAGGTTTCTTTGCATCAAAAATCTCCAAGATGCTGGTATTGTTTTTCTTCAGTGTTCCTTCTCTGTTCCACTGCTATTGTCCAAATCCTGTATCTGGTCCATATCAGTACTGAATGGCTTTATATCCTTCCCCCTGAACTTTTTGAACTAATCAAACTGTAGATCCATTTGTATGTCAGTTCAGATTAATACCATGTCTCTTAATGCACTAAACAAAGGTTCCTGTAAGTGAATTATTCGAGGTGCCTTAGATTGTCAGTGATGAGAGAGAGGCACCTCTGTGTATTTTATTAACTGACTCATTCTCTGGGACTTCTTGTCTCTCTCCATTGTCTATACAGGGATGCTGAATAAACATGTTCTTCAGTCGTCTATTCTGCTATCATTGTTTGGGGAATTTGTGCCACCATTCATGCTTTTTAAAAAGTTTTTGTAGTGTTTTCAAAATGGTCCTGTAGTCTGATCACACTCCTAGTTTCAGAGAGAGCTAGCTGCTGTTTTTCAAATAATGATTTTAAAAATTCCAGTAAATGTCTACTTCATGTTTTTTTCCTCATAATTCAATGACCTAATATCCTAAAACTGATGGCTACCACTTCCATGCATGTGTTCGTGATTAGATTTTTGGCCGAAACCACTAGAGAACAGGAAACTTGTTTTTGATGTCTACATGTAAACAAGAAGTTCTGGGCTGCTTTAGAGCTCCAGCTGGGTAGAGCCTCCAGAGGTGATGATACTCTCTGCTGCATTTGTCACTGAACAAGGAGGAAAAGTGATTAGGGCAGGCCTGTTTCCACTACAGATCTTCTACTAAAGCAGATCTTGTTTGGATGGAAAAAATTAGTTTTTATTGTCCTCTCCTGAAAGAACAAGTGACAGAAGACTTAACTGAGTGTGCCAGGTAAGGGGAAAGAAAGTAGTCCAACTGTTTGTGCAGCTTTTCAGTGAAATGACTCAAAATACTAACAACCATGATTTGTGGGACATTTGGGGTTTGGCTTTTACATCTGCTTTTTGGAGAGTTGTGGTTATTTGTTGGTTTTTTCTTTTTCCGTAGGCTGCTAGTACCACTGAAGAGTCTCCCAGTGTAGTTTATTGAAACTACACAAACAAGATAATTTCTGTTTTTTTCATTGTTGGGTGGGTTTTTTCAATTTTCAGGAATTTTATCATCTGATAATGTTTACGGAAAATTTACATAGCAGGATATTTACACTGAAGTATACAGGATATTTCATAAATTAGTTTAAATTCAGATATTACTGTTCTCTTTTGTGTTAGTCTTTTTAATGTATTACTGTGCATCCTTTATGGGGCTTACTGCTTTATATACTGGTGACATATTGAAGATTTGCATTGTAGGAGAATCTTGCAATTTTCTATGTTATGCTCCTGCTGAATGGTAATGAGAAAAAGAATTAAAACGTGATGGAAATTAATTCCTCAGGAATACTTTGCAGTTGATAATCAAACAAAGGAAGAGCATTCAGGGTAAATTCAATGCTACCATGCTGCAAGAGGTGTGTAAAAAGAAAGTTATTGTTGTATAGTGTTATCCCTAAATACACATTCAGAGCTTTAGTTCTAGATTGGTTTGACATATTTAGAGCATGTGACAAGATCTTCAAAAATTTTCCACTTTCTCAACTAGCCTTCAACACTTGTAAAATAAACTGACTACTGAGTGCCATGTTAAAGCTCCATTCTCTCTTTTTTTAACAGTAATATGTTTACAGGGAATAGATTCAAGACTCTGGACTGAATTAGGCTGACAAAGTCTTGCAGTATTATTAAATAGGGAACATTGTTTGTTTTGGCCTACTTCCTGAAGTCTTTTGTTCTTTTTTTGCTTACCCTTTTTCTGTACTCTCAGGGAAAAAATTTTTTTCCCAAGTGAAATCAAATGGCAAAAATATGGAAGATGGCTGAGGTTAATAGTGTTACGCTGTTCTAATGAAAAATTATGTCCTTTCATCATCAGCAGCATTAAGCATCTTTATTATCCAAAAATATAATTGTCCTTTTCACATTTGAATGGTGTCATTTTGTTATCTCGCATAGCCTGTATATATGTAACATGTATATTCAGTAAAACATTTAAATAAACACTGATTAGCTAGAATTTTTAAAGAAATGTGCAAACTCAATTTATTAATCTAAAGAAGTTCCACTTTTAAAAATCTAATATTAGTTTCACAGTTCTCTTAAAAGTGTCTACTGCCTGAGGACTTTAGCAGTTGAGACTGATGTATAATTGGTGTTCATATTTTTATTGTATTTATAGAGGAAGCCTCTCAATGTTTTTAAAAAATGTATCTGAAGGTGGATTAATTAAGAGATTATATTGCATGTTATATCTATCTGTTTGAGAGGGCAGCAAAAAGTATCACAAAAAATTAGATGCTACAGAATTCCAAAAAAAATGCAAACACACACACAAAAAAACCCAGCCAAAAAAACCCCTGCCGTGTAAGCAGCTTTTTGTTCTGATTGCTACTGGGGCAAGCTGAGGCATGGCAGCATAGGCCAAGATACTATCTCCTAAATACAAACGATACATTTTTATACTTTTTTGATAAATAAATAAGGTTGCATAAAAGACATATTTTTTTCACTAGAAATTGCTCTTCTACTTAAATCAAACCAACTCTCATGATCCAAGTTATTACCTCAGTGCAATGGCTGATGGGAAATAGGCAGAATGCAGATGAAACACTGGGAAAGTTATGAGAAGTGGTTTTTTTCTGTAAGGCTATTGCTACTTTGTGCTTTCTATGAACATATACTAAATGACCTGGTATCATCACCTGGTGTTTTAATAAGGTTGCCTTCCTATTATCTGTGTCATACAACTTTATGTAATTTATCAATTTCTCTGAAATCTTTCATGTTTGGCACCTGCATGAGAATATATTTTGTTTTATTTTTTAATTCAGCCAAGCCTAAATGCATGGTTTCCAAGAATGAAGCTGAGGAAAAATACTTAGCATGTAAAAAAGTTTCCTGCTCTTTTCCTTGAAAAACTTTGCAACTCACATATTTATAATCAGAAAAGGTGATTCAGCAGCCTTTTATTAATATGGAAAACTTCCAGTTTCCTTTAAACAGGAAAATTGTTCAAGTGACAGGATTTTAGGGAACTTCACTTTGTACACACTCAGTAGATGTTCTGTAAAGTTCAGTGTTGATTCCATTATCACTTGTGTCTTTCACACCTCTTATTACTGACAAAATTGGATTTTTGCCACCTTCATGATGGGACTGAGCAGGCAAACTTTAGAGTTCCTCACAAAAGTCAGGTTTCCTCACATGAGCTTTTCCATTTAGGGAGAGAGTCAGTATTAGGCTCTAGACTAATACTGGTATGTTCAGGATCATCTGTTACTGGTTTCTTTCATGATATGGGGTAATACCTTGTTTTGCGATTTCCAGACAGCAGAAAAAAGGAAAGCATCTCATTGAAGTCTGGCGTCTTAGAACTGGAGTGAATAGCTCCTGAGTCTAGGAGAAATAGGGAAGGCAGGAAAAGGGACCCAGGTGTCTGAACTGTGAAACACTGAAGATGGGTGATGAATTGCCATTAAAACAAAAATGAAATCAAAATTGATTACAGAGGAAGATTGAAACAAGATACCAGGATATTGTTTTCAGGACGAGGGATAAGAACTACAGCCTGACTTGGAAGGTGGAGAGAGAAGCAGTCTGGCAGATAGCTGTCTATAAGAAGCCAGGGAGAAGGCTGAATGGAAAGAAAAAAAGGAAAAGTGAGGATTGTCAATATTGGTTAGAGAACAGTAGAGTTAAATAAGTACAATCTGGAATTTAATGAGAAGTGGTTGGGGGACTTGAGCTCCAAGAAAGGAAATAGACAGAATAATTATTATTCATATAGTGAGTTTGAGCTGAGAAACCAAGAACAGTAAATGTGCTAGTGGGATTACTCCACCCCTTCTTTTGGTGCTGTGTGACCAATAGTGAACAACTAGGGAAAACACCTAGAAAGTAGGTGCTGTTCTGTTTCATACAGAAGAGGGAATAAGACACAGAATAGAGAGAACACAAGGTATGGTTTCATTATGATGATGGGGAACCTATCTGGAAAAATTGTATTTGGATGGTGATTTTAATGGCAGTTAGTATGTGATGTTAGTCTTTTCCTTTAAACCACCGATCTAATTCTCACTAGGTGTGCAGTTATCTTATTTTGCATTCAACAAGGCACTCATGACTGAAATGAAAATTAGTAAAAAATCTTTTTAACATATTTGTACTACTATAATGCTTAACATGTACCATCACCACCAAAAAGCAGACAATCCAATGAACATTTGCAAATACTTTTGACCTTGATTTCAAAGCATCTCTGTTTTCCCCTTTCTAAAACAGAGAAGATAGAAGAAGGTTAACTAAGCAATACTTGATCAAGATAAAGTGGCATTCATGGTGCTATTAAACCGAATAGCACAGAAAAAAGCACTCTACAGGAGTTAATAAGGTAGGCTTCAGAGTGGTTTGAAGTTGTAGCAATGTGCAGTGAACAAGGCATGGAGTCACATACTGAACAATGGAAAGAAAATTAAAAGTTTTGTCCCTAATCTGTAACTGAATATTAGCTCTCCTGTGCTCTGAGAGGGGGGGACTCCTCTGCTACAAGTAGGATTTTATTACTCAATCTTGCAGTAAAAAAAAAAATCCTCATTTCTTGTGTGTGTTGATCTTGGTTTAACCAACAACCTTGCTGCTCAAATCTCTGAATTTATAAATACTTGACAGTCATATCATGGTTCTTAATTTTTCAGTGACACATAACAGAAAATTGAAAGTTCCTTTTTGGAAAAAGATATAACCATTGCTTTAAAAAGAGGCAGATTTATGAAAAAGAGAAATAAAAAGTTTATTATTTCAAGTTCCTATTTTAAGATTTCTGGTTGTGGCTTTTATTTTATTTTGAATATTATTCTGATAATTCCTATTCTCTGTGCATGTTATTCAGTATGTTCTTTTTATTTTTATTAATTTTAAATTTGTTTTCAGTTCTTAATATATTTGTATTAAACATTTCTCTTCATCTTGGTATATCTTCCATAATGATATTAAATAAAAAAATACACGTGTATGGAAAGGGTTGCATTATAAGCAAAATTTCCTTGATACTAGTATCTAATTGTTTTAAAAAGTTTAGAAGAGTTTTGTGACTTTTTAAAACTTCGAAGTACTATACCTGCCATCTACTGGAAGTACAAGGACAATGCATTTAAGTTGTATCATGTTGACTGTTCAGCAAATATATGTATTGGCTACTACTCTATTATTTGACTTTTTCCAGTAAAAAAAAAAATCGAATTAAACATGCATTATTTCATTTATTAATTTATTAAAATATTGAAGTCTTGAACTTAAACTCAGTTTTTCAGCTCCTCAACTTTCACAGATTTTCAATTAATCCAGAGTAAAATCTAAACAAGTATTAAGAATCAAGTGTAAGAAAAACCTTTGCCTTATTTCCTGCCCCATTCTACATCACCATTCAGGTTTATGGATCTGTAAAATTTGTACAACTGAATAGAGACAAAAAAGTTTTCAGATACTTAGTTTTATATTTCTTTAGAAAAGAATTGTTATAGTATTTTAAAATTATACCTTACATAAGCAAGTGGTCTTGTTGTTGTTAAAATATTTTAATATGGGGCACATTTTTAAGATACTGTTGAATTACATTAAATCTGTTTTTATCTCTTGACTCTTCATTCTGGTCCCATAAATCACAGTAATTTCTTTCCAGCATGGTCACTTGGACTGATTAAAAATCTGACAAAATCATATAAACATGAAGATAGCCATTAGTCTTTTGTTGACACTGGATTTGGGACAGTCTGACAAATATCATTTGATTTAGTAATCCAAAAGTACTTGGAACAGAAAGAAAAAGATTAGTTATGGCTGCCACAAGGTTCCCAAAGTTCCATACAATCCAACAGAGTCCATTTTGATATGAGAAACAGTATTTTGCCCTCCTATTAACAGCAAGGGCTAATATAAATTGTTTGGTAAGCTTGGTTTCCATCAGATCAAACCTTGAAAAGGAAGAGAAATAATTAAGTGTATATTTATCTTTTTAAAATCTATTGTTAACCAAACCATGACAGGCCCGAAAGAAAAACAAAGAAAGTCACCAGTTGTCATCAAGGAGGTATTGATGAATTCCTAAGAGATTATTGTGGAAATAAACCTTTTCAGCCCTGGGAAGGTTCTTTTACAAGACTATAATACTGGATACCATTTAATTTTGGGTACTACTCACTTTTATTGTCCATTATTATTAAGACACTCCCATACAGCAGGTGAAAATTGGCAAGGCAGCTGGGGTTGATGGAATTCCACCCGATGTCTGGAAGCATGGTGGCCAGGCACTCCATGCTAAGTTCCATGAATTCGTGGTGTGTTGTTGGGAATGAGGCAAACTACCATCAGACCTTTGTGACGCAGTCATCATCACCTTGTACAAGAAGAAAGGAGATAGATCAGACTGTTCAAATTACCGAGGTATTACTCTGCTCTCCATTGCCGGTAAAATCCTTGCAAGAATTCTTCTGAATAGATTAATACCCGCTATAGCAGAAGAACTTCTACCTGAAAGCCAGTGTGGTTTCAGAGCCAACAGGGGTACCACAGA
>JAWWLV010000179.1:35994584-36012532 GCA_035041135.1 Platyrinchus mystaceus
TCAGCCATCAGCGTGCCTGTAGCAAGCGTGGGTAGAACCCTTCCCAAATCTTCGTTCGCGAAGCCTAGCCATGATGAGGATGATGATGATTAAGACACTCTCAGAGTATTACATTCTCAATAATTTATGGCTATAGTTGTTATACTTTTCTAGAAATGTTGCTAGAAATTATATGTTTATTCTTCTCTGTTTGCTTTCTTTTAGTTAATTAACCTATATCAGTGTATATTTTATCACTTTACTGGAGAAGGAATGATTAGGCAGTAAAATTAATTTTCACTCTCTTTAAAATTGAATTTCTTCTTTCTCTCATTGGATTAGGAAACATTTGAAATCTGTAAGCCAAAAGCAGACAGACTTGGACAATAGTTACTTTCATTGTAAAATATAAATGCTTTAGGCAAAGAAGATTTTGAACTTTTGCCTTCTGTTTGAACTGTATATATGCTCGTTTAATTTTGCAGGAGTACACAGTGTCTGGGTTCTATAACAGTTATTTTCTTATTAAAATAACATTTATTTGCTTATTAAACTAAACTTATTCATTGTGAATGAGCATATTTTATTAGTGTAATTTATTATAAGATAATAAACCCCTTTTTGAATAATGGCAAATTCACCTTATCTGGGAGACAGAATTTGACTCCATGCTGAGGCTGGAATTCCTCTGTGCAAAGCTAACCACGTGTACCTAAATCTCTGAAAACCATAGACATCTAAGATACTTTTTTCATAAATGCTTTGTGTATGCTCCCCTGACAACCTCTAATTCCAAACTCCATTGTAAAGTATTCCTGGTTTACAGATATTTTAATACAGCTAACTCTAAGGCTCACAGGCTTCTCAGTATGATCTATAAACTTTTTACTTTCTTTCTCTGCACATTCTGGGAAAAAGATATTTCACATGAGCAATTTTCATATTTTCCAGAAATATTTTTTCTCTCTCTCTTTGGCTTAGAAAAGAAGAAATTGAAGGGCAGTAGAGGGGTTTTTGTTTATGGATGTTTCCCCCAGATCTGCACAGCTCTAGGCCAGATGTAGTTAGCCATTACCAGTTTAAATTAAACACTTCACATGCATAATGAAAAACAGGTCTCTTGTGTTGCTGCTGAAACAGAATGGTTCTCTTTATTCAATATGTACTTTGATAGTATTCCAAATTCATCTTTTTGCATTTATATAGGTTAAATGGTGCCTGATGGATGATTTGCACATTATTCCAAACAGTCCACAGCAAAAGAGGAAATATTAAAATATGGTTTTCTTTTTTAAGGAAAATGTCATCCCAAGTTTATTATCCATGTGGAGCCGACATATGCTCATTCTACATTTCCCCATCAGAACTGCTCTTTTACTTCATGTCAGGCAGATTTCCTGCTATTGGCTTCCCCACAGATGTTCATCTACTGCCACCTCCTAGGAAAAAAGTCTCGCCACTATCTACTCAATTGATTTCCTACAAATGTTACTTTAGGGTTCTGTAATCCATTTGTTCTTTAAATCTCTGAAGTTACTTTTTCATCATAGCAACCTACTGTGTGAGATGTCCCCAAGCATGCAAGAGTCTTACCAGTTAGATTTATTAAAATTAGAGGAGAAGCAAAATAAATGTTTCCATTAGCTTCATGCATGCAAATTTTTATTTCTTCTGAACTAAACTAAACTAAAGTTAAACTGTATAACTGTCTTTTCATGGAGTAAATAGTTTGTTTCCTTTTTGTTTCAGTAGTCTTGTTTCTCCTCTTCAGTAACTTTGGGGTTGGACTCTAGGAAAAACATCAGAAAAAAAATCAGTTTTGTTTTTATCCTGCCTGTCTTTAACACTGTAATTCTGTCAGTGGGGTTTGCTAAGTTACTTCATCTCTGTCCTTAAAAAAAAATGTGATTTCTTGAGGTTGCTTTTGTCATGGATGAACATTTTTTTAAGTTTCTTTTTATTTGGGATCTTTGTCTAACAGCATTTCCTACATTAATGTTGTTATTACTTAATGTAATTACCAACATAGCACAGAGGATTTCAATGCTAATCTTGTTTTCTGGAGAAAGAATTTTGGGGCAGTGTAACAGGACTTTCCCTTAACCATTTAGTTAGTGATAATCCATCTCTTTTTTTTTTTTTCTTCCCCATTTTCTGCATTAAATCTTTGCAGGATAGAAAGAAGAGATTATAAGTATCTTTTTTAATAGAGCACGTTAAAAATTGTAAATTGATTTATTCATCAAGGCTTTCCCCTATAATGGACTGTGTATTTGCTGGAATATATGATCATATTATTTAATAAACTGAAATACCTGGAGGACCCTTAAGAGCATACTGCTGAGAACTCTGCTACCTGCACTCCAGGGCTCTTTTTCTCATCTTCGACTGAAGGTCTGAAAACTTCTCTAAAAATTAAGAAAAAAACAAAAAGATACTTAAATAAAATTGGTCAAATTAAAATGAAAAACAATAAAAAAAGAAAAGGAAGAAAAAAAGCAACAAAATGGAAATGCTATTTTTAAAGCATTCCCTAAAGAGTTTGTTAAGTATTCAAAAGTCATAAATTGATGAGAAACTTGTATGTAACAGAAGTGAGAAACAGACTAAAGGAAACTATAATACAATAAATCAGATTTTGGCCTCGTAGTTATGCCTGTAGAATAAGCATTCTAGACTAGTTCTACAGAAAAGATTTTTTTCCTGATGTACCAAGTAGAACATGATCAGCCTTTTCTTTGATAAAGATAGTATTATTTCCCCTGTTGAGGCCATTCAGAACCAGATGCACTTCTGTCTGATATGTGCCATCTGTAAGATGATAAAAGGGTGAAAATCATACCAATTCAATGCACACATTTCACCAACTTGAGTGGGTGATAAAGGATTGAAGAAAATGAATGACTACTAAATGATTCTTGGAACTAGCAATGGCATCCCAGAACAGTTGCATTTACCTGGTTAATAAAAGGGTAAAGAAGAGAACTGGGAAGAAGTCAGATGTCTATGGCTTGATCACAACATGAAGCCTATATGCCCAAACTGAATCTCCAGGTCTCACATACATGTGTGACTTCGAGCATGCCAATTAATCTTTTGCATACTCCAGCTTTGTACCATCAGTGATGATGGTATTTCTCCTATATCCCTGGAGTTTCTGGAGGAACTCTTCAGTAAAAAGTTCTATCTAGAAGGGACAAACCAAAACTACAAAACTGCTTTGTATCTTTAGACAAATAGGTAGTGCTTTTCTATAATTTTGATATTTTTAAAAAATTAGGCGTAAAAATACTACCTGGTTAATTTTTTAGTAAGTCATTTATTGTTATATTTATTTGTTTATACTCCTAATAATCACCACCTTAATTGCTAGTCAAAATTTCTGTTTCATTTAAGTTGATTATTCATTTAATGTATCTAGTAATGTGGGTCACTAACTACCAGAAAAAAAAAAGAACCTAATGTTTTTCTGCAAGTTATATCTAATCTCCTAGGAAACCATTTCCCTTTTCAGAACACATTTCATATAGAAATAAGATTTCTTTCAGCTGTAGTGTATCTAGGATAAATGACACTTTCCGCCTCTGTATTTTGTTGGGTGCCTAGGAATAATGTAGACACCCAGCATCTGTGCTACACATGAGCTTTTACAGAGAAGCTCCCAAACAGAGTGAAAAGATCATTAACAGCCCAAATTTCAATCTTCTTTATGCAGCTCAGGTATCAAATGAGTAATTTGCTGTCCATAGCTTTGAGAAGCTCAAATATAAAATCTACAAGAGACAGGATAATGGTATCTTAGTGATTACACTGTTTTTCTAACTACTTCCAAGGCTTTTGCTTTCACATCTGCCTTAACAAAAGATAAGCCTGAAAGTGAGCGAGGTCCTTATTAAAAGCATAGCATATGTCTAGGGGAAAAGGGTCTTGCTGTTCAGATTTATGTCTTTTGGCAGATTTATAAGGTGTTTATATGTAGTAGATTTAATCCCATGGACAAGTGCTGAAGGCTTTGCTTAATTCCCGAAGTGTTTAGAAATTCTGATTAAAAGAAGTTCTTGGTAATAATAAGACTGAATTCTCCGTAACAACACTTTTCAGGATCAAAAAAGATGGTGCTTTTGCCTTATTACAATAAGCGTGTTTCACGACCACAGCTGAAAGGACCAACCAGTAAGGAAAGGATGAGTTACATGCTGCATCTGTCCAAACTTTTTTTTGGGGGGCCCTCAAACCATTACAATATGCTATTGCTCTAGCGAACATATAATTTATCATTATTTTTTTATTCAGACATATACTCGGTAGGCAGTGGGATAAGATCATCAATTCCAGACAAGTAGCTGTTATAACTAGCTTTGTTATAGACAGGGATTTGTTGCAGGTCTCTGCTGAAATGTTTTTAGACCATAGTAATTAACCTAGAATCAACTCGGAATCTTTCTTCTGGATGTTTTTTGCTAAGAACAATACTTCAGGGATTTATATTCTAAGTATACATAATCTGGATTTCAGAAGTGTATGCATGTGGAAGTGAAATAATTCAGAAAGGGAGCACATGTGAAAGGTATTAATCCTGTGATCTACTGCTTTTACTTGTTTGCCATAGGGGAACTGTTTCATAAGTATGTTTGGTAAAGGTTGCAGAAACATTTGTCTAATCACATGGTTAAATATTTGCTTGTGGCAAAGGATACTCAGAATAACATAATAAAAAGTATATACATAAGTTGCACTGAAGATTTGATACACCTCTAAATTGCAGGTTTAATATGTTCCATATCTTAATACTTATTATTCTGTGAAGACAAAAAAAAGTTTTTAGATATTACTGTTCTCACATAGTGACCAAAGTGTTCATTTGGTAAAATTGAAGTTGTAATGCAGTACTGCAAATAATGAAATATAGAATCCTCCCTGGAATTATTTTTAGAAGCTCATATATGAATCTGAGTTTTCAGATATGAATTTTCTCCTGCTGTCTTTGTTACAGTATTTCTTTCCTCTTATTGTTCTCCATATGTCTACAAATAATGGTGTAAACCTTGAACATCTTCAATATGCAATTTTTGAACCTTAACAGTTCTAGTGCCACTTAGAAAAAGATGTGAGATAAAAGCATTCAGGTGCCTTCATTGTAAGACAGTTTCAGTATTTCAAATAAAATTCACAGAGAAATGCACAATAGAGATGGCCGCTAAAGCAACATAATTTCACCACAATGTTATTCCACTATATTTCTGTCAAAAGCTAGCATTCTTTATCATGCAACTGGAGAAAACAAATCAAGACCCTCTTCCTGTATATAATTGAATGTTTGTAGAGATTGCAACATTTAAAACATTTTTTTTTCAGTTTTCTTGTATCAGTGAAGAACAAATGGTTATTTAAGGGACGGAAGACAGAAAGGGTTCTGGATAACAATCATTTTCTCAGACTGGGAAAACACTAGCTTCATAAGCCTTTCCATTACAGTTTTTATTGAAGAAATCAAATCAGTAAGTTATATCGAAAATACTATAAACTATTCTGCATTTCTCCCTCCCTCTGCTAAGTCCTAAACTTCTTCTCTAGATTTAGTCCATGTGGCTGGTAGAACAACACTCCTACCCCTCTCTCCTCTGACACCATTCCTTGACATTTGTCATTTATCTATGCACTCAAGTTAGTAATGTTTTCAGATTATATTCCATGTTCCACCATGGTAGGAATCCATAGAAAGCCCAAAATCTTGCTATCAAAAACCGTGTACTGTATCTCAGCTTCATCTAGTGCTCCATGTATTATTTCCCTGGTGTGATGCTTTGGATAGTTTCTGCCAGTTTCTCAGCAAAGCCAAGAAGTTAGTTTAGAAGCAACTGAAAATGTGCTCTGTTGAGAGGGGAGAAGATATGTAGATATCCTATGCAGATAGCTTTCTGCTATTCCAAGTGATGGTCTCAGGGCATTACTATTATTGTGGTTGTTGTTTCACCTGTTTATGGTTCTCTAAATGTTGTCTCTAGACTGTTAATGAAATTGTGTAGGGAAGTAGGAAGAAAATACTAACTCTGATCTCAGCGAAATAAATGGGAATTTGGAGGTTTTACAAAAATGCAGATTGTCATGTTTAGCTAAAAAGGTACTTTTATGGAGGAAAGACCTTTGTTAGTTGCTTAGTTGACAAGCTATGGGTCTGAGAAGGCAAAGGTACAGTCAAGATAAATAAAGCTGTGCAGTTAATTGAAAGTGTACTCGGCAATCATAAATTACAGGTGCTACTACTAAAATTACAGCATCTTCTGAAGTATCTTAAATCTTTTGAAAAGTCTGGTGTTTTAGAGGTAGCACATTTCTTTTTATTTCCTGAATCATCTGATGAACTTTACAATCTTTGTGATCTTTTCTAAATTGACACAATTTTAAATAGAGATTTCTGTATCTGCAGGTTACATTTATTAAGCATAAGAAATTACAAGGCTCGTAATAAACCCAGACTTCAAAACTAAGTTTATAAATCCAGAGACATTCACCATAAACTCAGTCATATTGGGAATTTTACTTCAGTCCAGGAACTGAATACTCATCAACACTTATTTTATAAACTATACTGAGTAACAGACGAGCAAAAGTTCAGGGATTAAACTGAGTTAACTTCAGCTATGTTGTTGACAATACCAATAACATTTATTATAACCAATGTTGATTGGTTATAAAAATACTCAACAAAATTCATCAGGATTTGTGTGTCACCAGTGCCTAATATTATAAAACTTACTAATTGTACAGGCATACTGAAATTCAATCTTAGTCTTTAAATATCTGTAAATATTTTGTCATAAACACTTTATGTTTCAGCTAAAGCAATGTGATATTTCTTTTCTTAAGCAGTGAAAGTCACAAAATTTACTGTGCATGTTCCGTGTAGAATAAAAACAATTGGATTTGCAATGACAAATGCATGCTGGAGTTTGCAAGTGAATTCCCTGAGATGTAAAGTCTTTTATATATGGTAAACTAGGTCCCAACCTCTGGGTCAAATGTTGCTGTGAATTATAATAATTGTAATTTATGGTAAAGACTAGAGTAAGGTTTGAAACTTGTCAGCACATATCATGAAGTAGAAATAAATTACAGCTTGTCAAAAATGACAGATTTCTGTTAGGTGCTTTCTTTCACTTTGACTGCATCAGACCTTTATACACCCAGCAATTAACTTTATTCACATTAATATTCAGCAGTGTTGACAAGACTGACACAGTAAAACTCAGTTTGTATAAAAGTAAAGACAGTTTGATGTAGAGTTATTATATTGTCTCATAATTCACTGTTGAGAGGTAGGTCTTGATAAATGAAGAACAAAGCTATTGACTCTGGTGTTGACTTACTGTGCCAAAAAGGATTCTGATTTTCTGTTTCTCAAGATACACAGATTTTTGTTTGGAAATAAACAGTAATTGTATCTAAAGCCTTAGTAAAAATAACATTAATACATTGGTACCTTCTTGTTTATTATTCCCATATATTCACTGGTTTCCCAGATCTTTTTTAATATTTAGAATAATTGTGATTATATATGATGTTAAATGAGGCCAACCATATGTATTTAAAGCATGGTTTTGACTTCTCTTGGAATGCATAATATGTATAGTATTTCTGCCTCTGCTAGGTTGAGACCTTACAAAAGGAAAAAGCAACTTTTCAACTAAAGTGGAACGGAAATAACTCCTGAAAAAAAAAAAAAAATCCTGACAGTTGTTGTACCCATCCTGTATTATATTACCCAACAAGGAGTTAATCATGAGAGGGAGAGAAGGTTTCCAAATGTTTAAAAGAAGCTTTACAGATGTTAAAACATTTAACAGCTGCTCTTTTTTAGGTTTATAACATTTACTCAAACTGCATTTACAGATTTGCTGATGCACTGTTGAAGCCATTACACAGACAAAAACTTTAAATTGAAGTACAGATACAGGCTTTCTTTTGGTACCATTTTCATTTCATAACATCTCTTATGGAAGAATCAGAAAGCCCTTCTGATTTTCTCTTCCTGGTCCAACAATCTTAAAATTATTTACCCACAGTGAAAGTTTGACCCAGAATATTTTATAATCTCTTTGCATGTTCTCTATGCACACAGAAAAACAGAAATGAGAGGGAGCTGCTTAGATGCAAAGCTGACCTCTCAGGTCTTCATTCTGCTAAATGAAAGCCCTAACCATTGAGGGCAAAGCAGGATAACCTTATTACCTTCACTAATGTTGTCTTTGGCCTTTAAGGTCCCATTTTCTGTCTGTGTTTTAAAAATGTCCTTAAATGTCACTTTAAGGGTTAAGTTCCACTTTGGATCCAACATTTCCAGACAGAAATAAGACTAAGCAAACCACAGCATCCCAGAATTGATTCAATTCAATTCTAGTCCATTCTCCCTGCTCAAGCAGAGTCATCCTAGAGCATGTTGCGTAAAATTGCATCCAGAGGGTTGTTGAATACCTCCAGTGGGGGAGATTCCACAGTCTTTCTGGGCACCTGTTTCAAATGCACAACTAGGAAGAAAATTAAATAAATAAAAAAATATATGGGTTGACTAGACTAAACTGCTTTCAAATTCTTTATATTGTGTTGGTTATTGGAGTAATCCTTTTCAACTTTACACAGCCTATGCTGTACATCTTTTTTATAATTGTTAGCCTAGTGTTGCCAAAAAAATAGCTATGAAGGAAGAGCACTTTCATTTGGATTTTACTCTATTAGCAACATTATAATGATTATATGAGTATAAACCCCACACTTTTTAATTGTTATCCAGCTGTTATGCCAAAGTGTTGCCCATCTTACAATCTGAAAAGCACTGTTGGTATTTATAATAGTGTAAACATTAGAGTATACAGTGTGATTCTTCAAGAGTATCATCAGGAGTCATTCAGTCTTTCTTAACTTCATTAACATTAAACCTTCATTTACATATTTACATCTTGATTCTAAAACACTCAGACTCACTTTTTCTCAGGTTTCCAGAACTAATGTAGTATCTTCTTATCTTTCAGAATTTGAATAATTTGCCATAGCTTTCTAAATGTATTGATTCCCTTAACTATAGCACAAGCCTTAGAGCGTATTTATGTGAGCATTGTCTGCCTTGCTGCTTTCTTTTCCACATTGAAGTAAATGTGAAGCAACAGCAAGACAGGCTTCTTTGTGTCTTTATGCCGGCTAGTTATGCAACTTGATTTACCTTGAAAATGGTTAAGTTCTTATTTTTATGATTCCCACTGTCAGTGGCTGGTTATGGCTGTTGTAAGAAACCAGCACTAAGATCTTTTCATCCGTTCCTCAGGCTCCTCCTTTATCATCAGGGTGTTGTTGGCTAGAACGTGGGGGTTTTTTAATAGCAACTGATTAGGCTGTAACTTAGTTAAATTTTGTAAACCAAAAACTGGCTGCAAGCCTGGAAACACTGAAACTTTTGCCTAATTGGAATCAATTGCTTGTCTGTTTATACTGGATTACAATGTTATTGGCTCAGTTAAGTTTGCGGAAATAAATTGTTGATGCTTTGGCTGAGCAGCTGTAACAATGCAAAAATGAAAAAAAAAAAAAAGATGTGAAGATAACAGGCACAGCCTGTCTAGCATTGCTAAAGCCATTGACCTTATCATGGAGAAATGGCTTCAAGCCAAGAGAAGCTCATTTGGACAAGATGGAAGAGAAGAACTGTGGAGTGGTACTGAATGTTGCAGATGCAAAAGATATGTTTATGCTGTTGCATTGGTCCAGTCCCTGTTTATTGCCAACGTCCTAATATATTATTGTTCATGCTGCATAGATGTTAATGTGCATGCAAGCTCTGTTCTGGGATGAACTCAATATTTCTCTTGATGGGAAATCCTATCCATGTGATCTCTGTGGCCATAGACTATGCTGACTTCTTAACCCCACAATGTGCACTAAGAATGTAAGATATGCTAGCTACACTTTAAGGACCTCTTTGTATGGGTTTGGAGAGATTTAGTTATCTTTCTAGGAGCATCAAACCCATATGCCCATTCCCTGTGTAATGTTATAAGAATAAAATTCCATCAACCCCAAAAAGGAAGAACTTTTAACAGCTTACTAAAGAAGGCAGGTTGGCTTCTTCTTCCCCTCTGTATCTCATCAGTACTCACTTGAACTCTCTTTTCCTGCAGTCCCTTAGAATTCTACAGAAATAGGTGCACTGATCTTAAGGCTGTGCCTTCTGACAAGTCCGTGCAGTCCATGCACACTATGCTATGTCATCTTGGACATTTTTGATAATTCTTCTCAAGGGCTACAAAGCAATAGATATGTCTGGGCTTAGGCAGCCACTTAGACATTTGCGAAGTTTACTCAGGGTTGAGTATGGGGCATCTGTTGCGTGTCACACACATTGCTTTCTGAACAGCAGTGCAGTGCATCGTGTGTTAACAGGCATATCATGTGTCATCAAACACTTCCAAGAATTGGTGTACTTGTTTTTTTTAGCTCCACTTACTGATAGTGGAGAAACTTGAGCTCTGAATGTTTTAAGACTAACTATTATAGTAAAATGCAGGCTTTGGAATTAGTAGGCTGCCTACTGTAAGACCTCATGACAGAAAACGGGAAGTTCAAGAGAAATTTTTCCTACCCAGGCTAGGAAGACTGGGGGTGATAGAGACAGATGTGGAGAGATACCTGCGGAGAGCACAGAAAAAAGTTACCTATGTGGAGGTGGCCTGGAAGGCAGTGTGATTACACTTCTACATATGGCATGAAAGTTTTCTTGAAGCAAGCTGGGCCAATTCATATGGATGGCTTTGAACGCAACAGTGCTAAAGTCATCCTTCAGAACCTGCCTTCCTTCTGTCAGGCAGCTAGACTCATGCCTGACCTGTCTCCCTAGAAGTTTTAGATTAAGTATTTTAATGGAGTAAAGGTCTTTCTCTGGTGGAAAATGACCGTGTTTCAGAAAAATAGGAGTGTTATATATCTGACAGGAATGTGGTAAACCAAGGATTTTGGACTATTACTGACTGAGAAAAAAAAAAAAAAAAAGCAAAACCAAAAAACCAATAACAAACCCAAAAAACCAATTTACATCTCTGGCTTGAGCTTTCAGCTGAGAAAAATCAGACACCCATGCAACAGGACATACGTGCTTATTTGCTTTGCTTCAATATTGATGCAATGGTATATTCAGATTTCATAGGTTTTAACCTTAACCTTAAAAAGAAACCCAAGCTGTTGAGGTTCTTTCAAAGCAAAACATAAAGTAATGCAAACTGTGTTTGCAGACAGACTGAAACCATGACTGCAATGTATGAGCATTTCCCATCTGTCATTAACCTCATTGTGATATTTAGCTCTAAAGCCTGATGATGTTCTGTTAGCAACCATATTCACTGTCTTAGGAGTGATTATTTTAGTGTACATACCACAGAAGGAAAGGAGGCAAAACTGTTGGGAGATATTAAGACTTTTTCATTGAATAAAATATAGAAGGAAAGAATGAATTAGGACAGAAGTAAACATAAAAGAACTGAGAAAATACAATAGCAGGGAAAAAAAAGGATAAAATTTTAACTCTTAAAATGAGCTCTTTTCTCACAGGGATCCTGCATGTCACGTAAAGACACTGAACAAAGGTAAACAACAAAAACTCAGTCTGATATCTTCCTTGATCACTAGGCTTGTCACTGATATCATAAAGTGTTTCACTAGGAATTGAGAGCAAACCTAAATTCATCCAAAGCTCACAGAAAACTCAACTATCCCCTTAGAAAACATTTGACATTCTTGTCCTAGCCTATCTGAAACAGTAACACTGCAAGAAGCCTTACATTTCCTCTGTACAAAATAATGTGGTGGTCTGTAAACTCTGATTTTGATGGCTCAGATGCTAACACTACTAATTGCTCCTGTGCTGAAAGAGGCAGCAGATGTATTTATCAAATGTTTTTATCCAGACAGACCTGACACACCTTGGAATTGCACCCACCTGAGCAGAAGTATCAAAGAAACAGCACTGAAAAAAAGCTTAAAAAGTGAGGGGAAAGTGCCTCACTTTAGCTCTCTACAGCTTCCTAAGGCGGAGAACTGGAGAGGGAGGCACTGACCTCTTCTGCCTAGGATCCAGAGACTAGGCATGTGGGAATGGTTCAAAGCTGAGCAAGGGAAAGTTTAGACAGGATATCAGAAACCACTACTTTACCAAGGGACTGATCAAACACTGGAATAGGCTTCCTAGAGAGGTGGTTGATTCCCCAAGCCTGACAGTGTTTAAGAGACGTGGGCAATGCTCTTAATGGTGTACTTTAACTTTCAGTGAGTTCTGATTTGGTCAGGCATTTGGGCTAGATGATGTTGTAGATCACTTCCAACTGAAATGGTCTATTCTATTCTATTCTATTGTTGGGGTTTCTGTGATTTTTCTTTTTTCTGAGACATTCCCTATTTTCTCTGTAAATGACTGTTAGAATTCCTAAATCCAAATTTGGGCATAGCACTGAAATGAATATCACTATATCAGTTTACTCAGATAAGAACATAAATATGGTTATTCATCCATTTTCAAGTGCATTAACTTCAAGTATGACCACAGTGGTTTGACAAGACAGTGATCAATTTTCATTGCACTTTTTTTATTGGACAAATTTTTACAAAAGGTGGAGAAGGTTTTTAATTTTACTGAGCAGCATTACAGCTTCTCTTTGCAATACATGTCGTGCAAAACCACAAAATTGGAGAAGGGGAATGGTAATAAAGGTGTGACCAAGAAATCTGAGTCCTTACTTCAAATATCAATTTGAATACTTTTTGTTTCCAAATTCTAATGGATAATTTGCCATCTCAAAGATGACAGCTTGCAAAGTACTGCAGCACAAGAGAACACAATCAGAAAAATTACATATGTTTTTCTAACACCTTTTCACTAAACTGATTTAGTTTACTATAATTTAAAGCTTCTTTTTTTAATAATTTGTATTGAGATGTACTTTCTGTGTTGGTTCTAGTGCTTGTGCATTTCAGCAGCTAAGTCTCTAATGCGACACTGTCATACTAACGATTATTGGCACAAAGGAAAAAATTGGATTGGACGTCATGAAACCTTTCCTCACATGCCTCTCCTTCTTCCCTCCTTCCCCTTCAGCCAATTAAGATGCCTTGGAACTTGTTAAACAAATATAATTAGATAAATACCTGTATCTCTTTCTGTATCTGCAGCTTGAAAAAGACATTCAAATCATGAAACTGCAGATATGTGCTAAACAGTCTGTGAACAGTTACTTAGCATTTATTTAAATAATTGTTACTTGGGACAAAAGGGACAACTTATCTGCTTATTGTTTACCTTTGCAATTTGAACTATGCAACTTGTGAAAGGACCCTAAACAGACTCTGTTCTTGATATTCTGTCACACATTTACATAAAGCCCTTCAGCCCAATGAGGATGCTCATTTTTGTAAAAACTTACTAGGTGTAATCCGTAAGAAACTTGAAAGCAAACCAAAATGTGACACAAATCCTCCCCTGTGGAGCTGGCTTACCTTCCTCATGTACATGCTGCCCCAGCAATCACTTGCTGTTGCAGCACAAGGGCAGGGCTGGCAAGTAGAAGCTGGGACATCCTGTTCTGCAAGGTTAAAGGGATGTTCACTGGTAGGATTAGGTGTTCAGCACATGCACTGTCCTTCCTTTCCTTGTCATGATTCATGATGTGGTTCTCTTTGCAGTTTAAGTTTAAATGTCTTGGGTTGTTGTCAGGAGACTGATATCAAATAAGCCAGATTATCTGTTGCTGCTAAATCAACCTGAAATATAAAAATGAAAGGTACTACACTATTAGAAATTGCTAACCACCACAGTGGGTTTGCTGGAAGATATGGGGCTGTCTGTCATAAAAAAGTGAGGTGGAAGTTACAATATTAATTTTCAGCACCCAACGTCCCTCACATCATCATATATTTACTAATTCAGAACATGTTAAAATCAGGAATTTCCTTGGTCTTGGCAAATTTTGATTACCCAGCTCAGTAACTGGGTTTTATCACAAGAGGATTTTTCAACTGTAAATAATTTAGACCTATTTTTCAGATTTCCTTGAATAACAGTATTAGATGAAAAAGAATTTTTCCCCTGTGTACATAACTGACTTTTTTCTCAGAATTGTTCTAATTAATAACTCCAGCAAATTTTATAGTAATTCTTCTACATATTTTTATGCAACAGCCCTGCTCATTCTTGAATGTGTGTAGCAACTGAATCCCACAGTTTATCAGATAGGAGGAAAAGTTTTTTCTACCTAAAGGAGACTAGGTCTTTGTGGTTCATTGATTCTTGTCTTCAGGAAGGAGACTGTCCTGGAGAGCAGAGAAATTGCAGGTGTAGCAAATAACTCATAAAGACAAGACTTAACTGTAACAGAAAAGTAGGACGACAGTAAATAATAAAATCCCTTCTCAGTCTGGCATTTGTAGAGAGACCTGCTATTTTTCAGAATAAGAATTGCAAATAATGTTATCACTAATATTTTTTCCTCTGAAGAATGTAAATTAATGAAGTTTCTTTATTGTTCTTGTCCTGTTTGACTTCTTTCTTTATTATATTTTCCCCTTCCTGTCCTTTTACTTTACTTACAGTTATTCTACAAAATCTTAATCTGCCAGGTAAGCCAGGAACTAGAAACTTTTGAGGTTTTCTGAGGTATTCCTTTTCAGGCAAACCATGTCATTCCCTTAAGCCAGCTCCATTAAAACAGCTCCAGTTTGTAGAATCATAGAATAGTTTAGTTTGGGAGGGGCTTTTAAAGATCACCTAGTCCAACTTCCCGGCAGTGAACAGGGACGTCTTCAACAAGATCACGTTGCTCACAGCCTTGTACCATCTCTCTGGGCAACTTGTGCTAGTGTTTCACTACCCTCATCTGTCATGGGTTTGCTCGCTCTTAGAAACTAAGCAGGAATTTTTCCCTTCCCCCTGCCCACTGTTTGAAGGGGATATTGAATGGGCAGATTGACTGTGGCTTAGGCAGTTAAGTAACACAAGACCACATTCCTAGTTGATGGCCCTCAGGATCTTGTGTTTGGGGAGGGGTAAAGAGTTCTCTTTAACTTTTATTTTTTTTCCCTCTCGTGTCCGGGGGGGGGAGGGGTGTGTGTGTGTGTGTGGGAAATAGGGGGAGGAGTTTTGGCTGCTGGCCGGAGCTGGGACAAGGTCGGGGTAGGAGCGGGAAGGTGGCTTTTGTTCTCAGCCTGGTTGCCAGCTGTGGATTCTGTTTGGATTTCTATCGGAAAGGAACTGTTTCATGAGGTTTTTCTTTTTTTTCCCTCCTCTGTTCCTGTTTTTCTTTCTTGGCAGCAGTTCTTGTGCACATCAAAGGAGAGAGAGAGAGAGAGAGAGAGTCTGTGCTACACGACTCAACCAGAAGGACTGAATGAGTTCCCATTGGGAAGGACTTTTTTTTCTTTCTTTCTTTCTTTCCCTCCTCTCTCTCCCCTTTTCCCTGGTGGGTGGGGAAGAGAGACCTCCATTTTTCAGCTTCTCCAGCACACCCAGGGAGACCCCCATGTGGCGACCCCCACTGATTCAACAGCGCCACCTGCTGGCTGGCACAGAGCACTGCAGGCTCTGCCTCTCCAGTAATCCAACAGCGCCTCCTGCTGACAGGTGGTTAGAGTTGCACCAAAAGGCACAAACTGAACTGTTTACCTTTTTTGTTTTGTTTGTTTATCTGTTTATTTTGAAGAAGATTATTTTTCGGTGTAGGATTATTGCTTGGTTGTTTTATTTGCATTTTTTTGTTGTTCTGCCAACATACATATATCTTTTAATAAAGGGCTGTTATTTTTCTTTTTTACACATTTTTCCTCAATTGGAGCCTCTTCATTTTGAATTTACAATTGCTTAGAGGGAGGAGTTTGGGTCTTCCCCATAACTCATCCTCAGCAAAACTCTTGTGTCTCACAAAACTGAGACATCATCATAAAAATATATCTTCCTTATGTGCAATCTAAATCTATAATCTTTTAGTTTAAAACCATTACCCCTTATCCTATCACAACAAGCCCCATCTTTCTTAGAAGCCCCCTTTATATATTGAAAGACTGCCATAAGATGTCCCCAGACCCTCCTTCTCCCTGGGCTGAACAACCCCAGCTTTCTCAGCCTTTCACCACAGGAAAGGTGCTCCAACCACTCGATCACTTTTTGTGGCCCTCCTCTGGACCCACTGCAGCATATCTACAACTTTCTTATTTTGGGGGTCCTAGAGCAGAGTAGAGGGGCAAAATCACCCCCCTTGACCTGCTGACCTCATTCTTTTGATGCAGCCCAGGACACAATTGGCTTTCTTGGCTGCAAGTGCATGTTGCTGCGTCATATCCTGCCTCTCGTCCACCAACACCTCCAACTCCTTCTTGACAGGGCTGCTCTCGATCCCTTCAGCTCCCAGCTTGCTTAGCTTGATACTGGATGGAAACAGTAAATACTGCGTGCTGGTTCAGGAAGTCATTTAAGGATGTGCAAGCAAGGTGTATAATAAATAGGCCTTTGTAACTTTTGCCTATTAGGCAAAACATGACAACTCACCACCTGCCTGTTATATTGTCTTTGTTTCATATGCGTTACAGAACAGTAATTACAGTAGATTTTCAGAAAAGGGTACAGAATGGTATGGAGTCTTGCTACACAATTTGAATGTTCTGATTTATGTTAAATATGTGTCTGTGAATAAGAAGACTAAAGGTCTAGATAATCATGTCCACTCTGCAACTAACCTCTACAGATTTTTGTTTTGTGCTTTGCTATAACTTCTCTATAAAGGAGTAAAAAATGTACTTTGAATACATTGTATTCTTAAGTTCAAGAAAAATAAGAAAATCTTAGGGCATTTAATTTTTATAGCAGGAAGTTATGATGCTGTGATGGTTTGGACCTGGCTCCCTGCCAAATGCCCAAACTCACAGTAACAATCCCTTCCCACTCCCTTCTTCCTGTAGGGCAAACGAAAAAAAAACCTATAAAAATTGAAGAACCTGAAACCAATTGAATTATTTAAAAATATATATATTTTTACGTATATTATAGTTATATATACAATTAAAATACTATGTACACAGCGAAGGGGATCCCAAACACTCCCAAAAGGAAAGGAAAATGGGAAAAAGGGACAGAAAGGGACAAAACAGAACAGATTTGCACAATTGAACTCAAGAACTAGCAAAATAAAGAACTAGCAAAACGAAATTTCACCGCATCCCTCAGAAAAACAGGATCGGCAGGCACGACCAGCACACTCCAACCTCCCGCATCGCAGACCAGCGGTCATTGCAGGCCTCAGCCTCTAAATAAGCGAGACCAACACAAGGACCCACTGCTCCCAAACCTCACCGGAAGAGAAGCCCGAAAGGGGGGGGGTGGTCCTTATCCTTTCCCTCTCTCTCCCTTCAGCAGGGAAGAGACTGAAAACTAAAAACCCTGCCACTTGTGGAAGACTGTTGGGGAGCAGACACCCCCCTCTGCAGCTCATGAAGGAGCCCACACCAAAGCAGAGGAGTGCATGAAGAAGATGTGACTTCATGGGAGGCCTAAGATGAAGCAGAGTCCTGCTGGAGACATGTGACCCATGGAGAGAGAAACCTACTCTGGAGCAAGTCGGCCCGGATAGGATTTGTGATCCCAGTGAGAGATCCATGCTGGTGCAGCTGAATTTGTGACCCTAAGGGACAGCAGAGAATGGAAGAACTGTTGCCCAAGGGACAGACCCACACCAGAGAGGACTATCAAGGATTGTCTCCCGTGGGGAGGGACCCCACAGGAAACAGGGGTGGACTCAAAAGCCATTATCCCCTGTATCTGTGCTGAAGACCATGGTAAGGCAAGTGTCTCCTCTCAGTCCATGGAGGACCCCACAAGGCCTGGGTAACCCCCAGCCTCCGGTCTTAGCCCAGGAGGGGGGTAGGCCCAGCCCTGAGGTTGACATAGAAGAGAG
>JAWWLV010000179.1:36012632-36041304 GCA_035041135.1 Platyrinchus mystaceus
CTAGAGATAATAGAAGAGGAACTTTCAAGTGCTGCAAAATTATTTAGAAGACCTGTAGCTCTGGAAATGGAAAAGAGACTGCTTCTTCTCCTAAACTGATACAAGGTGGGGAGGGGTACTTCTGTAAATGCATAGCACTTTTGCCTAGTTAGAATTGTTGTATACATAGTTCTTTAGTTTTTATCTTGCTAGTAATAAATCCTAATATTATTCTCTCCTCATCAGATCTCTTTTGTCTGCATAAACCTTCTCTGAACTTATAGCAATTGTGGGGGGTGAGAGAAAATTGGCCCAGAATAAACCCACGACAGATGCAGCAGTCACACTGTGCAGATGGAAATTTTTTTTGAGTGCTCTTTTGTAAACATGCACCAACCACAATAAAATTACCTTTATTCTATTGAATGTTCACTTTTGTCAAAGGTTAATAGAAAGGTTCAAATTCAATCAGTGTAAGAGGCTTTAGCTTTGATGGGTTTCAAGGATACTTTCAACTTTTCAATGGAAAGGTATGAATCTCACTTTGGCCCTGAAATAGCATTAGTAAGTTTTTGTTCAAACCTTCATGCTTAAAAATTCTTTGCATTCAAGTTGTCACATCTTGAGATCTGTTTAATTTTCCTTTTTTTGTTACATACTTTTTCTCCTCTTCAAGGCATACACAATGGGAACAATAATTGGAACATGAGAAAATTCGAGTTAGAGTTTCAAAATTATGAGACCAAAGTGAATCCATCAAAACAAAACCTTTGAGACCAAACTAAACACATTTCAAGCTTGGTAATGAGTATATGTTGTTTTGAATAACCACTGAGAATTCTCTGTATAGACTGTTTCATATTTGCTGTTATGAGTCATGGATAACAACAGGACCTCTGACTATTGCATTAAGCTGACACATTTGTTAAGCTATTGTTTACCAACTGTCCTCCATATCACAGCCAATATGAACTCAGCATGATCATGTATAGTTGCATGCAGTAATATGCTGTATTTGCATCCTGCACAGACTTTTTTGAATCTTTAATAGACTAAATATTGTTTGTCTGTCTGAGAATTATTTATCTGACTGGCCATCTATAGCTGAACATCTTTTGAGATTTTTTTGAATGGAGTCAACCTATTCAAACTTAGTTCTGAATCACAAAGACTTATTTTTAATAAGAATGTAAATCAGATAAAAAATGAGAGCAACCAGAGTTGAAATGGAAATGCGTCAGAGCATAAATAATCTGCTTTTCTCTTTAAACTGAGCGATGGGAATTTTTCTGCATTGATTTATAGAGAAAAATATTTAGGTATGTAAAGAAAAAAAACCAAAAAAACAAAAACAAAACAAGACACAAAATGTTCCAAAGATGGTAATAAATAAATTCACTGTAAAGAAACAGCATTGAAAAGAATAAAAGCAATAAAAATTCAAGTGCTTAACTGAGTTCTGAAGCAACAATAAGCACTCAGCAAAATCTTGGGTGTCATGACAGACATTGCAATGAAAATCTTTTCTTGTAAAATGTTCTTGTTCCATGTGTAAATGATAAAAAGAAATTGCTAGAAACTACATTTCAAAGATATGTTCAGATTTAGTTAAGACAGCTGATTTTCTGTTTCCTAAACTTTCCCTCAACTTCTTCCTTTATTTTAAGAGGATGTCACATAAGATTTTACCTATCAATAGAAAGACCATCAAAATGTTTTAAGTAATATTTTTACACTGACATATCTATGTTTGTGGGGGGTGGATTTCTTGTCAGGGTTGGCTTGAATGTGGCCATAAATCTTATCTCAGATTAGCTGTCATTTCATGAGTCAGTAATCTGATAATTTTTAAGAGGAGCCTTCAGCTTCTCGAATACACAGGAGCATACCTTTAGAACATCTTTTAAGTGGTGCTGAATGAAGACAACAAATGTGGTAAGAACTAGTATTTATGGTGTGCAAGTAGCTAAAGGATGATGAAGTTCTGAATGGTAGATTACAAAGGAAGAAAATGAATCTCCAGTAATGATCACTTGCTATCCAGAAGTCACAGATCTGAAGTCATGGTACCTACAGTGAATAATTTTACTTTGTGTTGTCTATCCATTAATCATACACAAAGTGTCAAAACTTATCCATGTGAAACAGGGTCATGTAAATATCATTATTATTTGATTTTATAGATTCTGGAAGATTTTAATAAGATTATAAGGCCAGCCCCATTTCTTATTTGATAATGTAGACTATATTTAAGATTTACTTTACCTTTGAGCTGAAATAGGAAAGTAAGTATAGGAAGCATTGGCAAGCAGCCATAGAGAAAAACATAGGTGCTAGCAAGGCTTAAAATCACTGGTGAATAGTCCTGTGCATGCAATCCAATAAATTTCTATTTAATTTCAGAATGGTTTCAGACAATCATAAAACTTTTTCTAGACTAATTCCTACCTGATTCTAATCTCTAAATCAAGGAATTGAATATACTATGATAGATACTCTCTTGCAAAGATACCATGCTGTTTATGAGTTTAATTATTTTTCTTCACATAATTTCGCATTATTCTACCCTAGAACTTAATGATGAAAGTTGCATTCTAAAATTACAGATCTTTGATTTTTACTGGCTTTTAAAGAAGCTAGTACTTTTATTTTTATTGCAAATAACCCACTAGTGTGGATAAAATTTGACTCAAGATACATCAATGTTTGAAGAACTCAAGAAAAGCAAAACCAGAAATATAAAATTAGAGATTTTTTTGTTTTAGTACTTGCAGCATTATTTTACATACTGCAATCAAGTACAACTCAGCCCCATCAGAAGCCAAGGTTAGGTTCTAGAAAATGAACTACATATGTCGTCATTTCACCAATTGCAGAAATAAGTGTAATAGGAATCTAAAACCAGCAAGGAACAGAAGATAGTTTATTAGAGATTCACTGACCAAAAAGGGCAGATAAAAATCTTTTGTCTGATACAGGTGTACGTCCCAAGCATTATCAGTGAACAATAGGCAGAATGCTAATGACAAGGAAAAGATGTCTGCATTAGTAGACTTATAAAACATGACCATGACCACCACAAGCTTTGAAGGCACAGATCATCAATTATTGCACTAATTGTTTGTTCTGTTTGTGTCTCAGGCTAAAAGGAGTCACTGAAGCAAAAATGAGACACACAGAATTACAACCTCAGTGACAGTTCAGTTTCACCATCTCATTATTCATTACTTGTTTTGCTGTGCGTATGTGACTTTAAGTTGGATGGACTCATGTATTCTCCAAGATGCATACTGTGCAACTGGTGAAATCATTATGTACATTATTTTGCAACTCCAGGCATGAAAGCTTTTTTTAAAGTTCTGCCAGCTTCTTTATTAGCTTTTGTTTCTAACACAAGTAAGAAGTACCAAAGCTGCTGATTTTAGGGTTTAGGCATCTCTATTTAGGTTTGAAATCCAGATGTGAGCAAGCACATTTCCAGGAAGAAAACACCTCCATCTGAACAAGTGCATCTTTTGACACAACTTGGAAAATAGATTTATTTTTTAAGTCCTAACTCATCCAGCCCTCTGAAAAGGATACAATTCAATGTATTAGCAGTAATATTGCCCAAATAATAAAATAATTATCTAAGAAAATTCAAAAAGGACATAACAATCAATAATAGAAACTTCCTTGATTATGACCAAGAATACTTTTCAAATTATAATATGTTATGAACATTACAGTATATACTAAATATGTAGAAAAGCAGTAACAGTGATCTGGTAGCAGACTTGTCTGCTTTGCTGTCTTATAGCTAGAGAACTACAGTCCTTCACTAACAATGCATCATGCTGACTCTTAGCTTTGTCATTTTCTTTAAAATTTTACTTGACTTTAAATCCTACAACATTTTTTTGCTTCCCAAAAAATGGGTCAATTATTTTAAGTCTGTAGGAGAAAGTATACATATCTACCTATAAGATAGGCTTTCAATGATTGCGATAGAAAGTCTCTCTGAAACGCTCATCCCCCTCTCAAAAAGTACATCTTTTGAAAAGCAAGGACTCTTCCTGCCTACTTTTATTAGATGAATGAGTCTGATTTCTAAAAGTCAGTAGTGATAGTTCTGTATATAGAATCTTCTTAATTGTTCCTTCCCAGCACTAACAACCCTTGCTTGAAGAACATCTGAAAAACACAAGTCCTATCATATTCTAACTCTAAGGCATCAGTATTCAGCTTCCAAAGTGTGAAGAAAATATTTTCTTGAGTTTAACATCCTGTTATTTCCTTGCAGAAAGTCCTTTAAAATGAAGTGTTAATTTAAAGAAAAGATATAGTATTGCAAATATGCAAAAGTCTTATGTTCATTTGGTTTTCATTTCATATTCAGCAACTATAGGAAGGTTTTAAATGTTTAATTCTTTAAAATTTTTTATTCAACGTTTATAATTGAATTCTGATTGTACGAGTCAAACTATGTATTACATAAATCTTTTCATGTATAATTTACTTTAAAATATTACAGATATGACTTAAATATTCAGAAAGAATTTACAATTTGAAAAAGTATTAAAATTAGATTATATTTCTCATGACAGCAAGTTAAACTTTATTGGCAATGTACTTACATTTCAATGGTGAATTGGAAAACAATCCTACAATTATTTGAAAGACTATTACTTTTTAATATTTTAAATCGAGAAATGACATCCCAGTATGAATGAAAACTCTATGTGAAATGTCATTTGAGATATACACCCAGATGTATTAGGTGGTTATTTTTTTTTCTCTCATATACTTTTTGAAGCAAAAGGTAGATTTTTTTTTTATGCACAGAACTAATTGACATGGATCAAAACAACGTTGACAGACCAGTCATACTGCTTCAGACCAAAATTTCATCTAGTCCTCTTTATCTGCTTCTGCCTGGGCCTGCACAGTAACTGGCATTTCAGGCAGAGCCTATGTGCTGCTGTGTCCAGGCCAGCCTGATAGTTCTCAATCACTTATCAAAAGCTTTGAGCAGTCAATATCAACTGTGAGAAGAAAGTCTGAGCTGATGGGCTGCTCCTCCAGGAGCAGGGTAGGAGTCTTTAGACTGACAGTCACCTGTGGAGTGCTAGTAGTGGTTCACGGATCTGAAGGGGAAAAGACGACTGGCTAAAGGGGTGTTCATGGAAAAACAATAGGGTAAGCATGTATCCTCATAATTCTCTTCTAAGAGTGTCCCAGGCTGTCCTAGGGAATTTCCTGAGCGTTAATACAGTTTGTCACTGCGGTGTGGTTTATCATTTACAGAAGTGTGAACTTGTTGATAACAGAAAGTTTGTCAAGATGTCTGTGACAGTGTAGCTGGATCAAAGAACTCTGCAAAACAGAGAGAAGTGCATTAAGAGGAAGCTTATCTCTGTGTTTATAGATTTGGAAGTTCCAAGGAAAAACACTTCATTTTTATGGATCACACTTTATTTTGAAGTCATTCTACTCGTGTAGGTTTGTACTGACTTAGTAAAATATAATAATCCTTAAATATGATATTATACAACGTAATTTAGGTTGGACTCTGTGTAAACTAAATGTAAAGGTTCACCTACTGTACATATATGCAGTAATAGCAATTCAATGAATAGTTTAGCAGCATTAACTTAAAGCCTTTTTCCTTTTAATAATCTAGACAGTGGCTAAATCTATGAAAAATTTCTGTTCATATAAATTCCTCAGAGAAAGTTCTTAAAGGTTGTCTTTACAGGGAGAATATTTTTATTCACTTTCTAAATGGACCATTATATGACACTCCTGAAGATAAATTTAAAGACATGACAGGAAAAGAAAAATTGACAAAACAAACCCAGAGAAAATCTAAGGGTTTTGCTGGTAAACAGGAAGCTGCCTTTGTGCAGCTTTCCTACAAAATTACTGTTCTCCCTTGTTTACCTTTAAGTACATAATCAATGCTTCTGTGTGCACTAAGTCAGACATGACAGACTAGTCACGCTCTGTAGCCGAAATTTTCAGTAGTGTTTGGGACTGAGATGGCTGTTTGCAGCAGCTAAAAGTGAGATAGATTTCTGAGCCTTGACCGTGACAGCTTTTTTCATTATACAGTCTCAAAGGGCCCCAAGTTTCCAGATAGGAATGGGAAACAATTGTGTAGAGAAAGGAAATTATGATGTTCCTCATATTAAGACACAAAAATAAGAAAGAAACCATGGTGATGAGGGGCTATAGGCAAGGAAATGAAACTGGTGCAAGATTAAAAAGTGTTTAAAAGCCGGAAGAGTCTCTGCAATTCTGTAGTTGTTTCACTAGTCAAAGTGTTCAACATCTCTGCATAAAAATTTCCTGAAAACTCATTCCAACTAGAAATGGGTAAGTGCTATATTATATGAAGGAGACTTGTATTAGCATACAAATGAGCATTGATAATGCCGCCCTACTCTGTGAATCTTGCAGATATCATTACTTCCTACTTATCATTTTGCTGAAAGGTTGCTCCTCAAACATTTTAACGACTTTTTATCATGATTCAGAATTACCCTCCAGCATGTAATACAATGAAAACATGAAAGAAGTAGTGAAAAAGAGTGGGTAGAAAGTGTAAAGAACTGAGTATATATTTATTTAATTTATTTTACTGCTCAAGATTCTATACTACTTAATTTTGCTTAGTCTATTTTGTGCACCTTCTTATATAGTTATCTGATTTTAATAGTCCAGCCATCACATTGACAATTTAAAATTTATGTCTTTGAGCTTTGTTCTTGGTTTGCAGCAAAATAAAAAATAAAATTAAAAGAAACAAACAACAACCTCCTCCCACCAAAAAAAAACCAAAACAAAACAAACAAAAAAACCCCAACCAACCAAACAAACAAAAAAAGCTACGATGAACAATATATAACATGAGAATCACAGAGTGGTTAAGTTTGAAAGAGACCCCTGGAGATCATCTTAGTGGACACTCCATTCTCCCCTTTTGAGCAAAGATCTTGAAGAAGTATATTATGCTCTGCCCTCATAAAGTTTTTCAAATCCATTTCACTGACTTATGAGAACAGTACTGTAAGTAGCTAGATTTAATTTAGAGCTATTACCAGTGTCTCCTATAACTGAGTGATCTTTTCATCACTGTTACAATTTTGTTGAGCTTTTAAGTATAATCGATTAAGGTAGTGAACCTGGTGTGTTCCTAGTATGTCAAATGTCTTCATTTGAATACTTTTAGTGTAACTCATTAAATAATTAGGTAGTGCCTGCAAAACAGAGCAAATAGGTCAGCATGAGCAAATGAGACAAACATGTCCTTACAGTACAATATAGTGGACAGAATATATTGATGAAGTCTTGGAAGCCCTCATGAAGGACCTGAAGTTTTTCATGTTGCATGTAAGAGATACAATCATTGAATGCTTGCATGAACAACAAACTATTATCAGTAAAATAAAACTATAATGTAGTATTTATGACATTCTGAAAATTAAATGTTTAAAAATGTTGAAATTTATGTTTGAAATATAAATATGGTGTCACTACTCTTTCCTCATAACTTGACCAGTTAATTTAAATCAAATTTGCTGAATAATGTCATTGTCTTGACTGTGTTTTGAAGTAGATGTGTATTTTACTCAGAAGTTATGTTATTCTTTAATGAAAAAGTTTATTCATGTGTTTTTTAAATTATACACCATCATAATTTATTATTATTTCCCACCTGCATTATTTTTTGGTTTCTCTTAAAGGTATGATTTCAAGTGTACAGAGCTAAGCTAAAGGAAAGCCTCCACTATGGTTTTACCAGGTCTGAGTTATTTCACAGGACTGAGTTTCAGTTGTTATCTCTCAAGAACAACAGTAGTACTCCCAATGATAAAAATAATAGTGCAGATAAAGTTCTAGAAACTTGAGATTAGTGTTGGTTCTAGTTAAGCTCTGTGAATCTGCAACACTTAACTGAATATTTCTTAAGAATATTTAATATTTTATTAAGAATATTTAATATTTAATAGATTTAGTAAATATCACTTTGGTATAGCTGTCAGACATTTCTATTTGCATTCTTGTCTATAGGCAGTCCATTCAGTAGCCAAGGAGAGATATCCACTTCTTCATTAAGGGTTCCATAAATATCAATGCTGCACTGAAATAATTTTTGATCAAGTGCTCTTTTGCAAATATTTTACTTCCCTATTTTGCGGTCTCTTCTTTTACGCATTTGAATTCTAGCTCTGTAAGCACATATTTCTGTGGTCTACCACAACATAAAATGGTCTTTACTTTGCCAGTAGGGCAAGAATTATACCATTTTTTCTTTAATTTAACAAAAGAAATGAAAGAAAATGAATCAACTGGCAAAATAAGTCTGATAAACTAGGATGCAGTCTAATAAGAGACAGCACACACAAATCTTCAGTGTTGTACTTTTGTTAGATTTACATGAATTCTGATGTTATTATAAATCAAATCTTAAGGCTTATTAGAAAGTAAAGCATGGCATCCTCAGTTCATCATATGGGCACAAGTTCATAGAGAACACAAGCTTTTCAGTAAATACACTGACTTTAGCAAACTGTAAATCATCTGCGAGCCACTACTGTTCTACTAATTACAGCAAGAAGCTGTGCTCATTAGCTGTTCTCATCTGGTTCACTGCACGAGCTAAATAGGCCGTAAATGAGCTAGCAATTATTGCTGTATTACTGCTACCAGCTCTGTTCATATCAAAATATCTTCACCAAATGTTGTGCTTCTTAGTATTATCATGTTAAGAATTCCACAATTTCATGTTGAAGCAGTTAATTGGGTGGTTGTTCTTGGAAGATGGAGGAGCTTCTATAACTTCTATGAATGACTGGCTCTCATTAGCATCTTCAGCCCATTTAAACCAGGCATCCACATGAATACATAAATATTGTACTTGATGAACTAAGAAAGAAAATGCACACCTTGCTATTCATCCTCAGTTTTCTTCTAATAGTAAACTTTGGTTAGATACTAGATTTAAAATATTTAATTAGGAAGGAGAAGCTTTATGGACTTGGTAGAATTCATAGGCAGTGTGATAAATTAGTTGTATGAGAGGTTTTAGTGGTATATATACTGTAAATAGTGAATTAGTGAAAGAGAAAATACGAACTTACTGTTGTATCCCTAGTGGCATCTTCTACAGAAAGATTTTTACGACAACAACCTGTATGCCAAATACAGCCTGTATGTCCCATCCAAGTGGCCTGCAGATAAGTTTTCAGATGGGAACACGTACTTTAGATTCAGAAGGATAGGTAGGGGGTATGAGTTTCCCTTTTCTTACCTCCAGTCTCACACATATACTAAGCTGTAACAATTTGTCCCCTGTTGTTCTGGGTACATCTTCCTCTGTTTTCTGACTTGCTCTCATTTTAAAAATTCTGAAGTTCCTTGCAGTTGAATGTATACTGAGTCTGTTCCTGTTGGTCAAAAGGCCACCCATTTGCTCTCACCATTTTTATCAGTGAAGTTCAGACTATCTTCTTTTTACTCTCTCTGCAGTTCAGGAGAGTTTTGCCACAACACATAATTAGAATCATTTTTCACATGGGACACTTTATGATGTTCCTGAGAGAGAAACCATTCAGAGATGAAATAAATATGATCTGAAAGATATGGCTTGTCTCTCAGAATGTTGAAAAAGTACTAGAAAAGGAGTTCCTAAACTACAGCATATTTCATGAACCTTGTAAATTTGATGATTTAAATAATGTGGTACTAGCAGGATAAAAAACAGTAGTTGCAATTTCCAAGATCTTCCTGTAAGAACATATGAAGTTGTGAAGGTATCTGTCCTTTAATATGTGAGAGTTGCTCTGTACAACTTCAAACAACACAAGTACAATTCATTCAACTCAACTGGTACACACCAATGTCTCTTGATTCTTAGTTCTGGGCTTAATCCTGCTGGTCTAAGGCTTGAGAAGCAAGGAGCATCATAACATTAAAGCAGAGACTACCATAAGTAGTCGCTGGATAATTACATTTATGTATTTTCAAATCTAGCTCCAGGATTGCAGTGTCCCTGAGGAGCCTTTATAGTGCATGATGAGTGACATCTTTCCCTACCTGGAAAGTAGGGTCTGCCTAGCAATGGCTGCTGTCCTCCTGTGACTGCTTCTCAGTCAGGAATGTTAGGCATCAGGAACACTGCAGGTGCAGCCTGCAACAGGATTCTTCTAAAGGATCTTACAATGAGTGAAGAAAAACACAGGAGAAGAGCATCAGGAAGTGGTTATTTGGAAAAAGGAGGAAGAAAGTATTTTGAAATACAGTGGTAGAAGTACATAGACTAATGAGGATTACAGGATTCCCAGTTTATTAGAATATTTATTGTCTTCTTTACATTTTGGTAGTCAAGTAAACCAAAGAAAGATCACTTAATTATGACTGTGGTAACTGCACTGCTCTGAAGCATAATTTTAAATGAGGAGTAACAAGGGGAAAAAAAAATCCCAACTTTCTACATAATTTGCATTTTCCTAACTTGATTATCCTGCACTTGCAATAGAATTATAGGTTATACATATTCTGAAGCCAGAGAGTCCCATTACAAATAGAAGAATAGGTGGGAACTATTTTTTGGATAGCATTCAAGTGTATCCCAGTCTAATACTGGTTATATTACCCTAATCCCAAACCCTCTGCTCTTATTCCCATTAAAATATGGGTAAACCTACAGACTGGCAATCAATAGTTGTCATAATTTCTTTCTGTGGCAATCATACATTATTTTCTTAGCAGTTTCTGTAAGACTGTTTTAAATCAGGACCTGACAGAAAATCAAACTTTTATCTTTCAGAAAATTCTGAGGATTGAAAAACTATCCTGTATTAGAGAGAAACCAAACCCATCCAGAAATAGCATGAAGAATATCATGTGAGCAGACGAGGTGTAATGCAAAGGAAACAGAAGACAAGAATTTAGGGCACTTGTCTAGATATGGGAGTCTTTATGGAAAATCTTATATTTAATTCTCTTGTAAAAACTATATATAGAGAGAAGATTTAGGTTTAAATTTAAACCTTCTTCCAGTGACACACATTATTCTGATGATAAACATGTTGTCAAAATATTCTGATACAGCTCTGGTTAGAACTTCGTCATATCAAGTAATTGTTCTGGACTTAGATATTATTACACCTAATGTGGCAAGTTGACCCTGGCTGGATGCCATGTGCCCACCAAAGCCACTCAGTCACTCCTTCCCTCATCAGGACAAGGGAGAGAAAATATAAGGAAAGATTCCTGGCTTGAGAAAACAACAGAGAGAGATCACTCAGCAGTTGCCATCATGGGCAAAACAGACTCACATCGGGGAAATTAATGTAATTTAGTGCCAATCTAATCATAGCAGGATAATGAGAAATGAAACCAAATCTTAAAACACCTTCCACCGACCTCTCCCTTCTTGACAGGCTCAACTTCAGTCTTGATCTTCTCTACCTCCTCCTGCCCAGCAGTACATGGGAGTGGGTTATGGGGCAGTTTTCATCACCTCAATATAAGAAATATATTAAGGTCTTAGAGAGCATCCAAAGGAGGGCAATGAAGATGGTGAAGGGCCTTGAGGGGAAGCTGTATGAGGAGCGGCTGAGATCACAGCCTGGAGAAGAGGAGGCTGAGGGGAGACCTCATTGTATTCTGCAAATTCCTTGTGAGGGGAAGAGGAGGGGCAGGCACTGATCTCTTCCTCGTTGTGACCAGTGACAGGACCCAAGGGAATGGCCTGAAGTTGTGTAAGGGGAGATTTAGGTTAGATATTAGGAAAAGTTTCTTCACCCAGAGGGTGGGTGGGTGCTGGAACAGGCTCCCCAGGGAAGTAGTCACAACACCAAGCCTGACAGAGTTCAAAAAGGATTTGGATGATACTCTTGGGCACGTGGTGTGACTCTTGGGTATGGTCCTATGAAGGGCCAGGAGTTGGACTCAACAATCTTGTGGGTCCCTCCCAGCTGGCATATTCTCTGATATTCTGTGAATGGGGTTTATGGTCAGTTCTTCATGTGTTCTCTGCTGCTAGTTTCTCCTCAGGTGGAGGACTCCTCACACTCTTCCCCTGCTCCAGCATGTGTTCCCTCCCATGGGGTGCAGTCCTGCAGGCATAGCTTGCTCCAGCATGGGTCCCCCATGGAGTCACATGTTCCACCAGCAAACCTGCTCCAGAGTGGACTCCTATCTGCATGAGTCCACAGTCCTGCCAGGAACCTTCCCACAGGGTAACAGCCTCCTTCAGATATCCAGCTGCCCCACCGTGGTCTTCCCCATGGGCTGTGGGGCAGTCTGCACTGGTGCCCTAAGTCCCTCCTCCCACTCCTTCTTCACTGACCTGAGTGTCTGCAGGGCTGTTGCTTTTATACAAGCTCACTACTCTCTTCTCTAGCTGCTGCTGTGTAAGAGGTTCCCCCCGCCACCCCTTCTTAACTATGTTGTCCCTGAGGCACTGCCACCATTCCTGACAAGCTTGGCCTTCACCAGTGGCGGGTCCATCTTGACATTGGCTCTATCAAACACAGGGGAAACTTCGGCAATGTCTCACAAAAGCCACCCCTGTAGCATCCCCCTATCAAAACCTTGACACACAAACCCAATACAAAAGTAAATTATCACAAACTACTTGAACTGTCTAAGTAGCCTGATTTTTCTTTTATGAGGGAGTTTTTGGCATGAAGTGATGTGAAAACAGCTTTGAAATAGTTTATCATTCTCAGAAGGAAAAAGCCAGATGCAATGCAGTACTCACACTGACATCTTCTTTAAGAAGTTAACCAGAAAATCATCGGTGGTGAGTGTATTGTGTAAATGTTGTTCTTCAAGAACTTAAGATCCACATTTTATACAATGAGTTGTTTTGTCCTGTTTAAAAGTACATTACATGTTGAACTAACTGCTGTTCAGCAGAAGAAATAAAGAACAATTGAGGCATGTCAATGTAAAAAGTATCTTCAGCCAATAAGTAGTCATCTACTTTGATGAAACCTTGTTGGACTTAGCAGCCTTTTCTCTCATTCTTCATTTTAATGAATGTAGTTCATTTTCACGAAAAAGAATCTAGTGTAGATCGTCCTTCCTTTTGTTGTCATTTTTACAGGCAGTAACAAACAAATCAAGGGACAGGGATACAAAAACAAGGTTGCAGTGAAGCAAAATGTCATGTGCTGATGTTTCACATTGATTTCTGGAGAATTATTAGTTGCACGGTGACTGGCACACTTAACAGTACCTTCATGAGTCATTTGCCAGTCACTCTGCAATTATTCCAGGTGCTGCTGGGGAAATGACTCTCAAGTTTTATAGAAGTAATCAGCATATAAATGTTGGCAGGCTAAAACCTCCAACACAGGCTTCAGGTGCAGCACTCAATGCAGATGGAAACACTTCAGTCAATTCTTAAAGGCAGTGGTTATATCTTGGCTGGAAAAAACATTGTTCTGGTAGAAACTTGGTTTTTAGCCTAGTCTTATCTTAAAAATTGTAACAGAAAGTAGAAATTGAGAAATCTTTTACTGTTTGAAGATAAAGAACTGATTTTTTCTAAACTAAGTCCTTTGTGTAAGGAACAAATAAGAAATCAGAATAAAGGATGTTGGAGTTCAGGGTGGTGGGGTATATTATTCTTATTTAAAGGAGTGCCTTGCCTGATCTTTCTGGTTCATTTTCTTCAGTAAAATAATCAGTGATGCTAATGTGGCTAAGGTCAAGGAAAATATAGGCAGCATGCTGCTGTTTAAGTCTTAGCATTTCTGAAAGATTCTCATTCTCTTCCAAAAGGGTTTGGGCCCATTTTAAAAGATAATATAATAAATACAATACAGCCAGCCAGCCTAATATACAGATGTCACTGACATAAAAATATAACAAACATACTTCTTTCACAATATTTTAAATGAAAATGCCTGATATCTAAAACATTAAAAAGATGGAAAACATGGAAAAATTATATTTTCATTCTGTATTCATTGAAAGTTCTAATAGTTTGTCTCATGCCTCTGTTTTTCTTTATGATATAGATTAACCAGATGAATCTGAGTTGAATCCACTGAGGTAGACATTACATCATTTTAGAGTACAGAATGTCTTAGAAGAGAGTACAAGCACCTAAAAACAACTTTGAAATTAAATCATTTTGCTTTAATTTTTTTCTCCGAAAAACAATGATTTTTTTTCTCTAAAAATAAACTATATAAATTAAACTCATTCAACTATGTAATAACTTCAGGAAATAACATAATGCTCAAACAAGATTTTATTCCTTAAACAAGATTTGAAGGTACCTGTAGATCAAAGAGTTATTGGTTTCTTTTGCTGAACTCTGATTAATTCACACATTAGTTTCAGCCACTGAATCTTAGGCTTAGTTTGGAAATTAACTTCCATTTTCTTTTTAAAATGCATCTGAATGAGTATACCTTTAAGCATATCTTCATGTCTTTGGCTCATCTAAGCTATTAAGGTGAGAGGATGCACCTGTCGGATCCCCACCCCTGCTCTGAACAGCACTAGAAGTTATGTATGTAACACAGTAGCATTGCCCCACTACTATTAGAAACCACGAGGCAGGGTCTTGTTAAAACAAAGTATCAGAAAAAAAAAACCTTTATACAGGAAAGCATTTACTGGCAAATGAAAAACTGAAGTGAAAAGAACAAGATGAATAAAATAGAACAGTTCTAAAATCTCTGTGTGGCATAGGTGAACGGAGCTAGACCTAGGCCTGAGGACTACTCTTCTCTACTTGCACAAGGACTGAAAAAAAACACACCTGTGTCTTTCTAAAGCTTTATATTAATGATTTGTTATCTTTGTGATGTTAACTTCTTCACCAATCATAAAATAATATCACATTTAATCTCCTACACTGTGTCCTGCACCACTATTGGTTTTGCAACTGTCGCAGTATCTGATAGGACAGCCACAAATTCAATATCTTGAGTGTTGCTCAGGTTCGCTCCTCTAAGAAGCACAAGGAATGCGTAGACTGGATCAGCAACTTGGTGACTGTCCGTGCAACAGGATTCAGGAAAACTGTAACCATATACACTGTTAAAAAGATTTCTTGGGCATAACCTGGACAAACTTTGCTTCAATGGACCTTCATTTTCCATGATGTTCTGTATTCTCTATCGGTCATTTGAAAAAAATCTTCATTTTTTTGTGAAAAAAATATTTTTACATTTTCAGTTCTGAAGATGAGTGCTCTGAAAGCTTTTCAAGTGGTTGCTTACACAACTGTGAAATCATGAAATAGAGGATAGCCTGTCTACATGGATGCAATCATCTAAACACATCAATATGTCTCAGTAATAAGGACCCTGTTAGGAGGCAATTAACATCCTCACAGTTCTGTGCAGAGTTAAAGGACAGGTAGGAACTTTGCAGTTGTGATGCAACTTGTAAATAGGAAAAAATGTGAACCACAATATGAGTCCCTTATAAACTTAGTACAAGAGGACATTAAGGCAATGCATTTTAGTGACTTTTCAGTTCCTACAGATTGTACTGCTTCTGAAAATTAATGCATTTACACTACTGCTGGAAGCCTTTACAAGTATAAGTACTAAGGATTTGTCAACAATGACAAAAACTTCTAATTATTCATTTTTTTAGTCATTACAGGCTTCATTGGGAGAAAAAAGTTCAGTTGGAGAAGGATTAAGAACTTAGGGTGTCATTTCAAAAGATATGGAAAAGTTGTGGAAGTAGTACATGAAGCTAGTGTTGACAAGGAGACACTATGAGACTGCTTGTTAGCATATGATGAAAACTGCCTTATATGTTCAAAGTTCACACCATTAATTAATACGCAGTTGAAGTGCCAAAACAGATAAAGCCAAGTCATCTTCGGATTTGCTACACTCTGAAGGCTGATCAGATTACTGCAGATTGAATTAAACATGTCAGAACAATGACCTTTTTTAATTAAATGACATTACCTTGTCATCTTGATTTGCTCACGAAATAGCTAAACTTAGTCATTTGGATCAAATTTATGTGGTCTTTTTTTTCCTCTACTGCATTGCAGGCATGCAATACTAATAGTGCCTTTGAATCCACTGTCATTTCACAGAGATCTTTAGGGACATTAAGGGTATGGATTTAACACAAATTATTTGTGAGTTTTCTGAAGTGCTTATCTAATATGATAATATCTCATAAGTGTTCTAGAAATAAAACAGCCCATTGTTTTTCCTGTGTATGTGTATCATTCAGTGACATTCTCTCTTCTAGCATACTCAGTTGCTTCCATGACCTCCCCAAGAACCAAGGATAAGAAAGAAAACATTTTTACTAAGATGGTCTTCTATGAAATCACCTTAGCAAATTTGTAAATAAATCACTGAAGTATACTAGATTACCAGATAACTTCCCAATTAATATAATGATTTAGTACTAATATGCCATTTTAGATACATAAGTAAATGGTTTTGTTACACTCAAAGTGCAACTATTCTAGTTCTGTAGTAATGAATCAGATTACTAAATGAAAACTGCACCAGGTATAAATTACTTTCAAATAACTTTATTTAAAGAAGCCTGTGATATTTCTAAACATTTTGTAATAAGCAAATACTTTCCAAAAATATAAATATTTTCTTAAAGTTGAGGAGAGACTTTAGAGCAGAGCTTTGTAAATTTTTTTGTGTACAGCAGCCACTTTCAGAAGTTGTAGTCATAATACCCATCACCATGAACACCTTTCTCTTCTGTATTGAGAAAAATTACGTGTGTTATGTACCATACTTTGGCAGGTGTTTCTACTGAGATTTTGTAGAATTAACATAGTCACTATCAATATTTTTAGTCCTGGTAGGATATTTTGCTACTGACTGAATAGTCTAGGTAGGACTAATTCATTTTTCATCTTGGTAGGATATTTGTACTTGAAAAGAAAAAATAAATGGAATAAAGAATGACATAAATTAGGATTACTCCCACATCAAAACATTACCTGTCATTTAATTTTGAAATTTATGGAAGAAAAGCTAGAAAGGGAAGCACTTAATTTTAAAGTAGCATAGAGCATAGCCTCTTGATGATATTCAGCTGTGAAATAATTCTTCTAGAAGAGAATGGCATTTTTAAGGTAACATCCAGGAAGTCCTGCAAAGGCATCTTAATTTTTAAAAGTTTAAGCATCATCTTTAAAATCTAAAATTCTGATACAATTTTTATTTTTCTTGTGGCATCAATAGTTGTGGTTAGTACAGAAAGGAATTCCCTCCTTAACTGAATTGTCTGATGCATTATGAGGTCTGAGAGGAATGAGAAATGGCACTTGCATTGACATTAAATTCCAGTAGAAAATTTGTGCACCATATTGATTGCACACTGGAATATATTAAATGTATAAACATATAAGCAAAATTTCTACTCTTGATATTCTGAAAGAACAAATAAACTGTATAGAATAACAAAGCCACTTCCTTGTGGTAGCAATACTTCTGGGTAATGGGGAAAATGTTGTTTAGTTGAGAAAATCAGATATTTGTTTCTGCTCACATGAAATAGAGATAGGTCAATTTAGATAGATAAGAGCATGAGACCTGGCTCAAAGCTGCTTCTGTGGCACAAAACCAAGCATCCCAAAGTATGCCAGTGAAACAAAAGTTCTGCTTTTTTTCAGAGTACTTATAAACCAGCATCTAATTCTGGAACATAACTAAAGTTGGAGAGTGAAGATATTGAGCTGTTTTTTATAAAGACTTGACATTTACTAGTGTATAGCTTCTCTCATCAGGATTGCTTTCTTCAAAATGTTTGCAAGCTGTGTAGGAGCAGAAACATTAAAATGCACCACCATCGAAATGGTAGGAACCAACTAACTTAGGGAGCAACAACAAGAACATTAAGAAACTGAGAGACATATGTACAAAGTACAACTTCTTAAATATCCATCAAAAATATATAGATATTTGTGCAAAGTGTAATGAAAAAGACACATAAGCCAGAACAATTTCATTTAATTAAAATTTTCAAAAGGAAGTAATACATCTGCAAAAAATTGAGATCTGCGTGTCCCTGCCATTTTTCCCAAGGAATAACATTGTCCTTTACTATATCTCAGAGCCCATGCAGGAAAGCAGAAGAAATGGAACCTGGCCAAAAAGACAACTCTTCTATTCAATCTCTCTCCCTCTCCCTCCACTCTCCCCCCTTCTCTTCCCAAACCTTCCCAAACCTTCCCAAACCTTCCCTTCCCTCCCCAAACCTTCCCAAGCCTTCCCAAATCTTCCCTTCCCAAACTTTTCCTTCCTAAACCTTCCCTTTTCTTTCTTTTTTATTTAAAACTGGTTTTAGGCACAAGAACACTGGATATAATAAATGAAATCAATTTAGGGGATTATCAGACAATACACAACAAGACATCACAGAATGTAAACATCCTGGAATTATTTTTTTGTCTACATAGTGATGGTTATGCATGTCCATGGTTTAGAAAGTTTCCCTCAGAGGTGATTCTCTCACGTGATTTTCACAAACTCTTAGCAATAGGGAGGATCTCCATTTTTCCAGGTCAAATTTCTTCTACCTAAACATTTCCCTTTGAAGAGCAGATGGGAGACTGAAAAAAAATTAATAGTTTAGCCAGACCAGAAACATGTACCACTTTCCAAACAGAACTCCAGTTCCCATCATAATATAAACTTTATAATTTTTTGTGAAATTCTGTATCAAATGGTTTCATTTCTTCAACTAGCTGAGTCCATTCTCTCATAACACTTGTCAGGCATTGTTGCAGGCAAAAAATGACAATGAGAAGATCTTTTGTGTTCCATAGGAAATGTTTTCTATTATCTTCTTGTCCTTCATGTGCTGATAGAGTTTCAGCACAGTTAAAAAAATAATAGACTATGATGCAGAAACTAACTAACTAACTAACCCACTGAACTGAACAGTCCAGTTGTCTCACTGGCTGAAGTAGTGATAATTTGGATGCATCAGTTGTTCTCGGGAAAGATTGCATTAAATTACATGATAATTACACCATATTACCACCATTTTGCATGTCTTGGTTTAAGCTTTATATATACAAGTTAAAGTTGCATCACTCACATGCTGCCATCCCCACAATAGAAAGATTGCATTGCATAGGCTGTGAGAAAATCTTGGTAAACTCCTACTATTTAGGTACCTGCAAGAGCTACAGTCCATGTGAAATAACCTGATATCCTCAAGAAAATTTTTGTGACCAAGTAAGGAATAAATAGGCCACCTGGGCTGACTTGGAAACTGATTACACTGAATCTCTTCAGAAGCTAAGTTTAAGAGCAGTTTATCTGCAGCTGACTGTAAGTCTAACTGGTAATGGAACCTCCATTAGGAGTGTAAGTAAACCCCTCCAGTTGCTCAACAGGTACTTACTTACAGGGTCTGGAATGGCTCCGATTTGAGTGCCTCTTATACCTCTGCCTCTGGCCTCCCATCATTTACTCCTCAGTTCCCACTCACCTTCTGAAAAAGGGTCCTCTTGACAGGTACATTCTTGGTTTATTCCTTTCTCTTTTTTGTAGGCTGATCTGAACTACAACTTTTACTTCCTTTTTTAGTCTTATCTGGAAGTCTAATTCCTTGTCACTACCCTGGACAGTTCACAAAATAATGCTTGTACATCTTTGGAGAGAGAGCCTACAGTAATAAAAGACACAAAACTCACAAATGCCTCTGTCTTTAAGACTTATTTCTGATCCCATGTTTTGCACCACTCTATGTTTTGCAGGTCTTTCACTTAAATGACACAGGCCCAGACAGCAGAGAGAGTGTAGACTGTGTTACTTGAGCATTATATGAGTATTATGTGAGCATAAAGGTTGATTTCCCAAGGAAGCAAAATTATCAGAAGATGACAGACATTCAATAACTGCTGACTGCAGATGGTTGACATGGATATTTTCTGATTTCTCTAAAGTCAGCAAAAGGCAACTGGTGTTAGACAGGAAATAATCACTACTCCCTAGTATTTCTCCTGCTATTTTGCCGAAGTTTCTCTAAACATTCTTATGCTAAAGATTTTTAAGAAAATAGATTAATAATTACTCAAAAAATTACATGGTTAAACCAATAGAACAATATGATTTTTTTAATTAGCTTAAGTGTAGCTCATATTAAATTACTATTAAAAGTATCTTTCCATGCTGTTAGCTAGCAGTCAAATACATCTATCCTGGATGTCAGCATAATTCAGATCATCAAAACTTTATAAAAGGTGGCTAATACTTTAGCATGGACTCATTGTCCTGTCAGTGAGGAAAGAAAATTATTTTGAGCTTATGCTGCTGCTAAAGAAAATAAAAATTATAGGGGGGGTAATATAACATCATATAATGCTATACATAAACGTAAAGACTTTTTAATATATAGGTTTAGTTGCAACTTGATGTTGCATACATCAACCAAACCATGGAAGAAGCAATGATGGAGAAAATCAGTCAGTCAGCTTACTGGATGAGATTTTTTTTTTTTTGTAACAGGAAAAATAAATTTGATTTATTTACTTACTGATAAGTTCAATAGTGTTTTGCTTGGTTCCTTTTTATTACAGTTGTCTTCTGGGAGGGTTTTGTTAGAACAGCATCCCCAATGTAAACAACATCTTGCTATAGTAAAGTCAGGAGAACAGATGATGTATTACTGCTTAAATCAATATAGCATAGATAGGTTATTTTTTTTTCAAAAACCTGACTGCTCATGCCCATTGACACAAACTCAAATAATTTAATAGACTTCCACCTCCCCCTTTTTCTCAGGCAGATGGAAGGAAAAACAAAACAGAGAAAAGGGCAGCCTATGTCCTTTGCTAAAGCATATTTTTCAGTTTGGAGAATTTCTCCTCTCTATTTAGTGATTGTGGAATTCCCATGTTTACTCTCTTGTTAGGCTTTGCTGGCAAAGGTGCTGTACCTCCATTGCAAAAAGTAAAGCATACATCCATCATGTAGTCCTTTCCACAAATCATATCACCTGTCAGGCCTCTAAATTGAGTAGTTGCTTGAAGATATATTTTAGAGAGCAGGTAAAATGCTACAGGAAGTTTTTCTTCTGTTTGATTAAACCCTTTTTTCCTAAGTGAGCTTTGTATCATTTTGTCAGGTTTTAAAGATGACTTCCATCCTTTCTACTAAGAAGGGGTAAGTATGCTCTTAAATTCTTGAATTAACTTTAAAATTCTCCCTTGTTAGGTTGTTTTGATATCTGAGGTGAGAAATACAATTTTAAGCCACAGTAACTTGTATTACTTACAAATTCTAACATTGTTAATTAGAACCTACCTAAAGTAGGGGAAAAATCTGGCATACTCATGCAGAATAGTAGTGTAGTCACTTTCCCATTGGATTAAGCCCTCAGTTTTGGTAATTACATATTGGACAAGTCTCCCAGGAAACATTGCTCCCACTGTTTTTAACCCGACCTAACTTTGGAAACATTTCTGCCTGTCAAGCTGGGTGGAATTCAACAGACTCTAGAGCTATCTCTAACTCTAGCCTCTCTAACACTATGTTAGAAAGCAGACATATTTAATATTATTTCTTCTAATATTGCAAGGTGTAACTTTAAAGCTAAATGACACTTACATTGAAAACAGTAAACCTATCTGCTCAGCTGTTAGGAAGTATTAAATAACTAGAGCTGTAAGCAAAACACTACCTCAGTACAGTTTCTCTCTCCAGCTTCCTGAAGTCTCCCTGAGAGATTCTGCCTATGTCCTTCATTTGAAGCCCTCTCAATTCTGACTCCACTGATTCACTTCAACTTTTGCTTTCTGTTTCTGTGATGAAATAACACATAGCAAGCCAGGATATTGAGTCCCACTATGTGCAACTGCAAAAAACAGAGAACAAGCAAAGAATTGTCCACAAGATCTGGTACTTATTTTTTCTGGTTTTCTTGGGAATGTCAATATTGCAGGATGCAATGTTGTTAAAGGAGACCAATCTGTTCAGCAGTAATGTCTGAAGCAGTCACATTATTCCGATAGTCTTACATATTTGTAGATTCAAGAAGACTCGGCTTCTGTCCGCAGCATGCAAAGTTTCATTAACCTGGAAATGTTAGTAATAAAAAGGAAAGTAATTACATGAACTGCCATATGTACTCTCTAGTCATGTGTGATTTTAGTCTTCATTTTCTTTCTTATAACAGGAGTGGGGAACAGTTCATTGAATGTAGCCTACAGGATGACTCCATCTGTCTGCTACCTTTGAGTCTGAAGTATTAAGAAACAGCTAAAAATAGTAAATGAATGCTAACAGCATTCCCACAGCAATGCCCACGTTGGCATCTATGGCCAAGCATTTAGAGGCAGAAGTAGTTATACTGAAACTCTTTAATCTGTGAGAGAATGCCATAATTGAACTCAGCCTTGTTTTGTCAGATGAAATAAACCGCTTTTATGGTTGGTAGGGTTTTTTTAATGTATTTCTGTTTCATTTACTCTCTTTTCATGTTATATTGGAACTTAGGGATTTCAATTTACTTTGGCCCACATTTTGGTTATGAATAATTTCATTCTAATTGGAAACTATCAGCTGGTACAGCTGCAGGAATCTGAACAATAACAACTCATCTTTGAGAGTCAGTGTAGCTCCAGGGCTTATTTTCTTTACTAAATAAATATGGGCTCTTCACATCTCACAGCCATTGCTTCACCCCTCTGCTAACTCTGAAAGGAATTGTTCTGTGATTTATACTGAGGCACACTTTCTCAGGTTCCTTCCTGTTTTGTCTAAAGACTTGTTAAAAATGAAAGCTTGGATGCCAAGTAGCGGGTTGGCTTGTCTGTATACCCAGTGTCATCTTGCCTTACAAATGGTTGTTAGCAATCCTGTAGCTGGAGAACAGCTCCTGTTGTCACTGCCACTGAAACCTTTGCATCATGCAGTGTATTTTGCTGCTGCTAAATGTGAACAGCATGAATGTTTTAGAGGTACTGGAAACATTTTAATATCTCCTCAAGGGCTCACTTACAATTTTCTTTCAACGCATTAACTTCAGCATAACTGCGCATTCATGCAAGATACACTGTCCCAACTGCTAGAAAACCTTACTAAAGACAATTGAAATTACTCCTTTAGTTTTGGGTAGTTAATTAAAGAGTAATTTAAATATAAAATGTAATCTGATGACTTTCCACTCCACCTGATAGTGTAATCTGCTAGACCCACTGCAGCAGCAGCGGTGACTGAGGTAAGTCTGGGGGTGAGGGTTGGATCGAGCTGTACAGGGGGATCCCCAAGCTCAGGGACAACCCAACAGCAACCCCGAGCCCCATCAGGACCCAGAAGCCCTCAAAAGCCAGGTCAGGTGTAGAGAGAGCATTATCAGGAGCAGTGAGGGAGATTTAAACGGTTCTAAGGAGTGCGGAGAAGAAACAAGGGCGTGGCCCGGCAGTGAGGGCGTGGCACTGCAGTTCGCACGGCAGTTCACGCAGGTGGGATGTGCGGGAAGGTGCGGTCTTTCTCCAATCATTTCAAGAGGAGTGTTCAGGAATAGTTTCCACTTGACAGGGCACTAAGTCCTCTGAATGTGCCAGGACAGATGTGGCAGCACAAACGGAACTGCAGTGGAAACATACAGGGCTCAAGGTATAGGGCTGCAGGGAGTGCAGGGACTGGCACTGGCATCAGGGGGTGAGATAACACCTGTGTGAGGTGCAAACAGGTTCATTACCTGCTCTGCTTGGTGGTGCAACTCAAAGAGGAGGTGGAAAGGTTGAGGAGCATTAGGGCGTCTGGGGAAGAGATTGACTTGTGGAGCTATTCTCTACGTGCCCTGAGGCAAATGTACCAACCAAATACACCTTGTGAAGTGGAGGATACACCTTGTGAAGTGGAGGATCCTCTCTCCTCTCCACAACAAGCAGGAGGGGACCCAGGAGATGGGGGAAATAGAGGCAGGTCTCTGCCTGTGGTGGCAGTGAATCCTCCTGGCCTCCTTGCCCTCCCTCCATCCCCCTGCAGAACAGGTAGGAGACTCTGGAAACTGAGGGCCAGGAAACTGATCTGGATGGAGGCAATCTCATCTAGGTGGTTGTCTAAGAAGAATCAGCCAAATAGACATATTACAACCACCTCAAAAAAAAATGAAAAAAAGAAGGGTAATTTTTATAGGTGACCCCCTGCTGAGGGCAATGGATGGCCCAATATGCAGACCGACCAAACCAACAGGGAAGTCTGCTGCTTTCCTGGGGCCCAGTAAGGGATGTAGCCAGGAAGCTGCGTGATTTGGTGTGGGCCTCTGACTACTACACTCTACTAGTATTCCAGGTGGGTAGGGATGAGATTGAAGGAAGAAGTCTCAGAGTAATCAGAAGGGACTTCAGGGCACTGAGGCATTTAGTTAAAGGAGTAGGTGTGAAGGTAGTATTCTCCTCAATTCCTTCAGTACTAAGGAAAAATACTGAAAGGAATAAGAAAACTCAACAGATCTATTTATGGATGAGAGGGTGTGGCCACAGGTGGAATTTGGAAGTTTTGACCATGAGGTGACTTACACGGCACCAGGCCTGATTGCATCAGATGGAGTACACCTGACTCAGAGGAGAAAAAGGATTGTGGCCCAGGAGTTTGCAGGGCTGATTGAGAGGTCTTTAAACTATACTCGAAAGGGGAAGGGGATAAGACCAGGGTCACCAGAGGTTAGACTAGGGGTGGCAGGCCTGTGATGGGGGCAAAACCATTAGCCCAGCTGAAGTGCATGTACACCAGTGCATGTAGTATGGGCAGCAAACAGGAGGAGCAGGAAGCCACTGTTCAGCAGGAAAGATACGATGTATTTGCTATCACAGAAATGTGGTGGGATGACTCTCATGACTGGAGGGCTGCAGTGGATGGCTACAAGCTCTTCAGAAGAGACAGGTGAAACAGGAGAGGTGATGGGGTAACACTGTATATTAGGGAGTGTTTTGATTGTACTGAAATTGACAACGGTGAAGATGACAATGCTGCTGGGTAAAGATCAGGGGGAAGGTCAGCAGAGTGCACATCAGATGGTTGTCCATTACAGACCACCCAACCAGGAGAAACAGACTGATGAGGAATTCTACAAGCAGCTGGCAGAAGTCTCACAGTCTCTATCCCCTGTACTCGTCGGTGACTTCAACTTGCCAGATGTCTGCTGGAAATAGAGTACAGCAGAGAGGAAGCAGTCTAGGAGGTTCCTGGAGTGTGTGGAAGACAACTTCCTAACACAACTGGTAAATAAGCCTGACGGAGGAGGTGCCCTGCTAAACTTATTGTTTGTGATCAAAGAAGAACTGGTGATGTGGTGGTTGTCATCTGTCTTGGGCATGGTGATCACAAAATGATAAGAGTTTTCTATACTGGGTGAAGTGAGGAGGGGCACCAGCAGGACTTCCACCTTGGATTTCTAGCAGGCAGATTTTGGTCTTTTTAGGACGCTGATGGACAGAGTGCTTTGTGAGTCAGTCCTGAAGGACAAAGGAGTCCAGGAAGGCTGAATATGTTTTAAAAAGAATTGTCAAATATTTAGGAGAAGGCTGTCCCCATGTGTAGGAAGGCAAGTCACCAGGGAAAAAGACTGGTATGGTTAAACAGAGAACTTCAGGGTTAAAAAAAAAGAACCTATCGTCTCTGGAAGGAGGGCCAGGTAACTTGAAAGGACTACAAGGATGTCCCAATGTCATGTAAGAAGATTAGAACAGCTGAAGCCCAACAAGAACTTGATTTGGCTGTCTCCATCATTTGTGGAATGCAGAGGATAGTGTAGTGACAGGGGCAGAGGAAAAGGCAGAGGTACTTAATGCCTTCTCTGCCTCAGTCTTCAATATCAAGACTAGTTGTCCTCTGGATACCTGGCTCCCTGAGCTGGAAGTTGGTGATGGGGAGATGAGTGAAGCCCCCATAATCCAGGAGGAGAAAGTTATGACCTGCTACGCCAATTAGACATTCACAAATCTGTGGGCCCTGATGGGATTCACCCCAGAGTATTGAGTGGCCTGGCAAAAGAACTCACCAAAACGCTCTCAATCATCTACCTGCAGTCCTGGTTACTGGCTGACTGGAAACTGGCAAATGAAATGCCCATCTACAAGAAGGGTCAGAAGGATGACCTGGGGAACTACAGGCCTGCCAGCCTAACCTCGGCTCTGGGCAAGAAAGATTACGGAAGGGGACATCCTGAGTGCCATTACATGGCACATGCAGGACAACTGAGGAATCAAACCCAGCCAACATGGATTTGTGAAAGGCAGGTCCTGCTTGACCAACCTGATCTCCTTCAATGGCAAGGTGACCCACTTGGTGGATTAGGGGATGACTGTAGATGTGGTCTATCTGGACTTCAGCAATACATTTGACTCTGTCTCCCACAGCATTCTCCCAGAAAAACTGGCTGTTAGTGGCTTAGATGGATGGACTCTTTGATGGGTAAAAAACTGGCTGGATGGCCAGGCCCAGAGAGTTGTAGTGAATGGAGCTAAACCCAGTTGGCAGCCAGTCATCAGTCACTAGCAGTGTTCCCCAGCTCCAGGCTAAGGGAGCTGGGTTTGTTTAGTCTCAGGAAGAGGAGGAGGCTCAAAGAGGACCTCATCGCTCTCTAAAACCACCTGAAAGGAGGTTGTAGTGAGGTGGGGGCCAGTCTCTTCTGCAATACCTACAGTGAGACGACCAGAAGAAGAGGCCCTAAACTGAGACATAGTTATCATAAAAAAAATTTTCACCATTAGAGTAGTCAGGCAGTGGAATAGGTTGTCTAGGGAGGTGGTGGGGTCATCCCTGGAGGTGTTTAAGAGGAGTCTGGATCTGGTGCTGGGTGATATATTTTGGAGGTTTAAGGGTTACAGTGGTAGTGCTGAGTTGACTTTTGGACATGATGATCTTAAAGGTCTCTTCCAGCCTGGAAAATTCTGTGATTCTATCTATGGTCTTCTCCCTATTTAATAGTCTTTTCTGTACTTAGGTGATTCCCATACGTAGCCAAGTTAAATGATTCAAATACTACTTATTTTGTTTCTCTTCAGTATGCATGTGCAGCTCCTATGAATTGTAATGGGTACTATGTACAGTTGTCAGGGGTAGAATATTAGGCAAATACTATTTCTTACCAACACCCCTCACACCCTTTCATTAACATTTGCTTAGATTTACACACATGAACACATAATCCTGGATTCTTATAAGGAATCATTTTAATGTTACTTAGGCTGACGTCATCTGTAAATTGATTTTAGTAAAAAATTATATAATGGGTGAGGAGGCAAAGTGATGGTAATTACCAGTGAATGGCATGTGATACATCACCAAATATCTACTTGCCTCCAAAACAAGTCCAACTTGATAATACTTAATTTTGTTGAATATTACGCATTTCCCCTAAAATAAATATCTAGAAAAAGTCATATTAAAGTAATGCACTCTGTTGATTGAACACTTTGTATTACCGTGATTTAACCCCAAGCACATGACCATCCTGACACAGTAGTAATTGGAATCAATTATTTTAAAAATATTTTGCATAGCAATGGGAAATCCATTTGCTACAATTTCAATAAGGTTCTGATATAGAAATCTGTCCATCATACTAGATCTTAAATACTGCTTTTATTCAAAGAACTCAAATTATATCTAGCGTTTCAGTCATGAAAAGATGAGACACACAGTCTTATGAGGAACAGTTGAGGGAATTGGGGTTGTTTAGCCTGGAGTAAAGGAGGTTTAGGGGAGACCTTATTGCTCTCTACAACTACCTGAAAGAAGGTGGTAGTGAGGTGGGTGTTGGTATCCCATCTAACAAGCAATAGGACAAGAAGAAATGGCCTCAAGTTGCATCAAGGGAAGTTTTAATTGGGTATTAGGAAAAATATCTTCACCTAAAGCATTGTCAAGCATTGGAACGGGCTTCCTAATGAAGGGGTGGAGTTACTATACATAGAGGTATTTAAAAGATGTATAGACATGGTGCTTAGGGCCATGGCTTTGTGGAGGACTTAGTATAGGTTAATGCTTGGACTTGATACCCATAAGGGTCTTTTCAACCTAGATGTTTCTTTGATTCTCTGAATCTTTAAAGATATACTTGTCTCCAGTTACTTTTTTTTTCAGGTATACATGCAATAATTCTAAATAGCTTGCACTTTCCCTTATTGCACTTTATCCTTTCCTTATGTACATATATTTGCTGTCATACTGCTAGTACATTTAGTGTATCCCCCTCTGCCCTAATGGGTGCATGTGCTGCTTAGAATTGCAAGTTACTTTTACTGCAGACATATTTTGGGGCAAATAAATGTGTAAGGAGGGTTTAACTGTTCCCAAGGTGTTCAGAGGGAAAGAAATCTTCACCTTTTCTCTCTATTCCGTGCAACATTGCTGTCTTGTGTTCGATTCCTTTCTGTGCATATATGGAGTGCTTGTGGTTGTTTACCCCTAGTGCAGTCCTTTCCTGCAAATACACACATTCCACAAATGTGCTGTAGCTTGGTGAAAGAATGCAACTGAAATAGATGTGTGAACTTGAAAAATTCTAAATTTGATTGCTTTTCTGGAAACACTATCCAATAAATATGTTTGTAATAAAAGTGCAGTCTGCTACCCAAATAATTATTTAAATAACTTCTGAGACAACATTACAGCTGGTTAAATAATGAATGTATGTCGGGGTTTGAAAATTGTTAGCTATGTTTTGGTTATTGTGTGTTGTAAGCATCCTGCTTTGTTCCTTATGTATG
>JAWWLV010000179.1:36041404-36076694 GCA_035041135.1 Platyrinchus mystaceus
TTTTCTTTTCTTTTCTTTTCTTTTCTTTTCTTTTCTTTTCTTTTCTTTTCTTTTCTTTTTCTTTTCTCTTTTCTTTTCTTTTCTTCTTTTTTTCTTTTTTTTTTTTTTTAAGATGTGCCAACAGCAGCAGCAGTTTTATACATAAAACCGCAGGTATCGTTCGCAGCTGTCACAGTCCGAGGCCCTGCGGCGGCGCTGAACTGGCAGCCTGCAGTGACATCTAGTGGGAGCTACAAATCCCGCTCCTCGCTGCCCCCGTTGCAGCCACAGCCTCCAAAATGACAAAACTGGGAACACCAATAATCGACATTTGGAATATTTTTGCTTAAAAAAAAAAAATAGTTTTACATGCATTCTGCAAATATTTTTTTCTAAGTCAGAAGCGTGACTGGATGGCCTTTATACTTTTTATCCTTGAGGTCTTAGGTGTCATCATAGAAAAATAAAAGAAAGTTTATTTAGGCCAAGTTGAACAGGCAGGTGGTCACTTTCCTTTTTTTGAGACGTTTCTTTTCCTTTCCACCTCCCCTGTTTTCACCACTTAATATTATTTCTAAAAATAAACCATGAATATAAAATTTCATTACTGTCATATTTTATGAATAAATAATTATTTTAGAAAGGTATTTGTATACATCACTTTTACTTTTTATGATCAATGTTTAGGTATAACTCTGACAAACAAATCTAAAATCAAATTTCAGTCTATATTACCTAATTCATGTTTAAGTAATTTTTATTTTTAACCAGCAGCCCAAAGAAGGTTGGCCATGTTTGATATCTTTCATAAAGTATGACTCTGGATTTGGGTCCATACTTTGCTACCCCCCAGAAGAACATGTAAAATATAAAGGCTTTTAAATCTCAAAAAGATTAACACAATTCCACCTCACACTAAGATCATTCATGTGGGGAACAGCCTTTATTTTGCTCCATTTTCCTTCCACCCTCTCTCCACTCTCAACACAGTAAGCCAATTCCCTGAAGAAAAATCTCTTTAAAACACACAAACTACTGTAATACAGAACAGGCTGATAGGAACATGAACACAGAAGCCTTTCCTTTGCTTAACAAAATTAAGGCTGTTAGTGTCAGGCATCATCCTGTCTGTAAAAAGTGTTGCTGCCTGTTCCCTACGTAGCAATTTTCTAAAAATACATATCTCGGCCTCCTCTCAAATGTATTCCTGAATGTTGTACATGGCTCTCGGGAGATTTGTTTGTTATTCAGCATACTTGTAAAACAGTGTCTGTTTTACAAAGAAATTGCCATTCTTCTTCTATAATATTGCATTGCAAAATGAAAAGTTTTTCATTTTTATAAACCATTCTGTAACAGATATTTTTCTGTGACAGACATGAGACTGCAGCAGAACTGATTGAGCAGAGATTAATAATATACCTGAAAAATAGTCTAGAATTACATTAATATTTTTCAGCATTCATGGGAAACCATGGGAATTTTCTTAGAACTCAAATTACCTCCATCACCAAAGATCAAGATCTGTTTCATTTCAGAGAATAGCAATGAACTGTGGAGACTCAAGCAGAGTCTTGGAAATCTCCCCTGTACTTGACAATCTACTGACATGGAGTTTTTATTTCCATTAGAGCACAGATAATTTTTAAATCACAAATGAACAAAAAAATATATCAAAAACATCAGAGATGGAGAGGAATAATCAGAATAATTCTGGTTCAGCTTCTCTTTGGTGACATCTTTCAATACAATCTGAGACAGAAAATTTAGCCTCTGTAGTGATGGGCCACATGTGCTGTACTATATTTTATCTGCCTCTTATTTGACTCTGAATATTGTCTGAGAAAAAGAACTTTATACCAAGTTGTTGTTATTGATTGTAGTAGATTTCAAAGTATTGGAATCATGTAATAATGATGCTTGTGGAATCAATTTTTTTTTTTTGTAATTTAGAAAAAGTAGGTTCAAGTAAGAAATCTAGGAATACTGGACTCTAATTTGGAAGAGTAGAAAACCAGATTAATTCAAGAGTCAAGTATATATACTAAATTTGTATCATTAAGACAAAAAACATAAGAAAATACCTGTCAGTATTTTGAACAGATTCCCTGATTCTTTCTTTCTATCAGGGATGATGCAGAAAGATTATCTAAGAATAATGAAAAAAATTTGTTTGGATTTACACAGTCAGTTTATATATTTAAAACAATGTTTTTTCTAATAGATAGAATAAACCTATGTGGAATCAGAGAAATATAAGAAAGAGAAATATACTCGGCACATTTCTTTGGCATAAGACATATGCAGCACTTTTTCCTGAAGCACATCTCTTTTTGTCAAACTCAGTTTAAAAATTCTCTTTTGATGGCATTTCCATCATTTCCCTCAGGAAATCACACCACCGGAGAGTGTATCATTTTGTCAGGAAACTTTTCTTATGATCAGCCTAAATATTTTCTTTTTTCATTTGGCTAATCAGCTTAGCCACCTCCCCATGGATTTTATCCCTCAGCTAGCAGCATAAAAGTGGCCTTATATGGTAGGGCTATTTGAGTTAATATATTTCTTGTGACTGAACACCATGCAAGTGTCATCTCATGGGAAGGATCAGTCAGGAAACCCATTTGTATCTCCAACTTCCAGATGTTAGAACTTTTGAGATGTAAAAACTTGTTAATTTTCATGTTTCTCAGTAGTAAGGTGCCCTACTCTATACTGGGAGAATGAACACCTGTTCCACCTGCGTAGCGGAAAACTGTCTGAAGGCTCTAGGATGAAACGGGGGGGGGAATGCTGATTGCCACATATTCTATTTTGCTGCTGTGTGGTGCCACAACAACTGTCCGAGTTTTCGCACTGTGAATGTAATGTTTGGGAGAAGCCACATCAGGCACATAGGGCCTCAAGTTACAAAGAAGGTGTGGTGCTGCTTGTGTTTGTGTCATGACATCACTCATGGAGGCCAAAAACCAAAGGCATGACTCTTGATGTGCCAAGTTTTAGAGTTGTCAGACTGAAGTGAAGAAAGGGCATAGGGAACCTCCATTCTCCTGTACAGAAATTCAGCGATGCCCCAGAGAACACACTGAATAGACAGGGCATGTATGGGTTACTACTGGGTGACAATGGCACGATCATATTGAGGGTTGTGATACCAGATTGCTCAAATTATTAATCTGTTCTCCAAAAATTGGTAGATCCAAGTTTATTAACTCCGGAGGTATATAGATGTGCATATGTGAAGTTGCTATGTAAATGCACTGTATATTTGAGGCATTCTGGGAAAAATTCAGCCCAATCATGGTAGAACTTACCGTGTATGTGCTGTAGATTTGATCTTTTCAGGAGATATTTGACTCACTGTGGAAATAACAAGGCCTTTTGCATATATGTACTGGCCATTCAATCTAGACCTGGAAATCCAGAAGATCATCATCTAAATGGGTAAAGTGAAAGGTTAAAGGCAGAAGTCTACTGTCAAAACAATATGACTGGCAGATTTTTTCTTTTTTTGTATTTATTCTTCATGGACCTGTTTGGTTTTGTGTACTTCTTCTCTTGTCAAAGATTTATCTGTGCGTATTAGTTCTGTGAAGTGACCCTTAACATGAGCTTTCTCACCTGGATGGACGATTGCATCTCCAGTTTTAAGCTGTATCTTACTGAATCATGAACTATAATTTTACTAGTAGTTCTTTATATTTCCATGTCTTCCTTACTGAAATTGTACCTTCCTTATTTAAAAGTGGTGAAAATGCCCCAGGTGTTTTAAATATATTTTAGATAAAATTTATTCACTTTACTGCTTTGCATACCCCTCCTTTTATGACCTTTTGGAAAGATGTAATGGAATATTTGATGAAGCAAGATTTATGTAAAGAAGACATTTTTTCATAACAAGGCTAAAGATTAGGTATATGAATTGACGATTAGCATTTATGACTTCCACAGATTAAATAAAAATATAAATGTCTTATAAGATCTAAGCAATCATTTGGAAGTCTTAATAAAATGTGTCATCATGCTCAAGTTAGATTACAAATAATGGGAAGCTACAGTTATGATATTTTCCTTATATATTTTATATATTCAAAGAAGACATGAACAGAAGTGAAACAGCTGGAGAGAAAAATGAAATGTGTATTTTCTCTCAAGTGAAGGAATATATAAGTGCAAGAAGATGATGATACCAGTGTCTTCAGAGATAAAGATGAAGCTTCTTTCCTGGGAGAAAGGAATATATTTTCAAGCTCATAAATAGAATTTCCTTAGGAAGAAAAAATTCATATAATTAGACTAAAAAAATATATGTTAAGAACTTGGAATATAATATCCCATTTTCAGCAGACATAAGAAACCATAAGAAATATTTTGAGTTTGGAACACTTTGATACTAAAAGTATAACTAAACAAAACAGAAAAAGAAAAAATTATGGAGGCACTTTTATTTCACATGTATAGTTCAGTCTATTAATTTTGCCATTCCAACAAAACACTTACAATAAATATTTGAATAATCCCATTATAATAAGTGAAATTACTCATGCTTAAAATTAGGTGTATACCAATAAGTCATGGATCTTGACTGTATTCACATGTATCCCCAAACATTTGAAAAATGCAGCATCCAGAGAAGGGCATCTATTCCGATGCTTTTCCAGTTCATCTTCAATAGCATCTATGGCCACAGGCAATTCAATATTCTTTTTTATTTAAGAGACAGAAAAATTCATCAGTACTGTATTAAGAAGCAATATTGTTGATCCTAATGTGTACTTTGAAACAATGATACATTTTTAGCGATAACAATTTTACTGTTGAGAGCATCACAACCGTTATTTCATATGTATATGTGTGTGTGTGTGTGTGTGTGTGTGTTCTCTTCCATTTCTATTAGGGTTTTTCTATGGCATTACAACTGTTTGTTTGTCCTTTTCTGCACAATTGCAGGGAGACAACCTTTCTTCTCAGAACCTAAGGAAAGAGAAATGGCATCCGTAGATTTTATAAGTCTTATGTGATGTCTTTTGTTAAACTATCTCCATGTCTTTCCTTTGAAAATAATAAGGCAGGAACATCCTCCTTAATTGAACTTACTTTAAAAAATAAGTAAACAAAACAAATTACTTAAAAGATATAAAATAAGTCAATCACAAAGTCGCATACAGTTAACAAATATGACTACACATATAATTGTTACCAGATTGATGCAGAAGATTATCTTGTCTATCTCAGGTGTTGCACATAAGGATTGAGGGAACACATACGAGCTTTGCATTAAACACATCTAGGTGTCCTACTCCCTAAGAAAGCAATCAGAAGTAAAATTAAAATGCAGATCTTCGTTCCCTACACCATCTTTTAAATGAGGACAAACTCCAGAAAGTATCTTCAAAATACAACTCCACAAAGCCTAATAAGAATGTACTATGCCAGCAGGTTGTCAAGAATGAAAAACAAAGATTAGCTCAGTTGGTTTGAGCATGGTGCTAATAACACCAAGGCTGTGGGTTCACTTCTGAGTTGGACTTGACGATCATTGTAGGCCCCTTCCAACTCAGAATAATCTGTGAAATTTAGGGCCTAAAGACTTCTTTGCATTATGAGAGCCTGAAATGTTTATTATACATGTTTTGGTTTTTAAAATAATCTTTGGGTTTTTTTCAGTTGATGATGTCTAATGTCTACTGGGGTTTTTTATACATTGTATTACTTTTAGGGTGAGGGGGTTTAGAGAGTTGGGTTTTAAGGACCAACTCTTGCTGCTGTGAAGTGTAACCCAAACTCCATTTTTTGTTTTAAATAAATTATTGCACTGAATAAGGAAGAGGCTATAACATTCTTTCAACGGAAACAAAGTATAATCCCTTCTTTCAGAATCAGGGAATGTGAAGAATTCAACAAAAAAAAATTCTTTCAACTTCTTGTTACACATTTATAATAAATCGTAGCCGAGTTGAATTAAATAGTAAGGATCTTTAAAAAGTCTTTTAAATGTTTTCTTACTCAGTTTGACAGCTTCAACTAAAAATGTTTCCTTTATTGTTCTGGTATATATCCTAAATTCCTGTTCATCCCAAAAAAAGTTTAGGTGGGCTAACCAGCTCAACAGGATAAATGCAGCCAATTCCTAGAGGTGTGTAACATGGCATGCCATCCCTAAGTGTGGAAACATCTACCTGTACCACAGTCTGGAACATCTAAAGATCAGACTTAGATAACTTTAATACCTTTGACACATATACTGGCTCCCCTTCATTAACTCTTCCCTCTCTAAGTGGGTTGTCACTGCCTGTGTGAAAAATTACTGAATCTGTCATGCTCTAAGTGGCACTGGGTCCCTGTTGTGCTGTCACGCCATACACGAAAAGATTGTGTCAAATTGCACAGGGAACCACAAAAGCTCCAGTTGACTGAACAACCAAAGGGTTCTCTGGTTGTTGTCACATATAAAATTTAATCTGGCTTTTAGTAAACATTCCTTCTCAGTAATGTCCATGCTTGCTAATGTCTTATTCATCTCTGGACACATTGCTCTGCCTGTAAATGATTGTAGAAATGAAAAATGCCCTTTCTGACATATCTGAGAGCACTTTCTGGTTTTCCTGCTTGCTTAAACCTAAATGTCAAAGTAAAACCACATTAAATTAATAGAGAAAGGAGTGCTACTGTTCAGACTCATCCTCATCATCTTCATCATGCTGACAGTAAAGATGTCTTTCAAAACCATCTGTCACAAAATGCTCTAGAAGGTGCTCTTGTCTGGTACAAGACAACAGAAGAACCTATATATACTCAACTATTATTTTTCTATGTAATGCTACTTCCAAGGTCATGACTCTAAGATTATATCTCACTCTATCAAAGACAGGATTCACCCGAGCTAGTCTCTGATTTTACTTTTTTCCTTATTCTGAAAGAAGATGAAAAATCCTCCTTTCCCTAATGCACCTCTGATAGCCAGAAATACAGCTGAAAAATATCATACTTGCTGGTCTCAGGCTTGCCTGCAAACAAGTATCTGTGAAGGTCATGAGTTACCTGTGACTCCCAGCTTGCCAGACTCAGCATCTTTCAGCATTGTGCTTTGCCACTGAAACACTGAAATGAAAATGGAAAATGATAACCTGGTGAGAAAAGCACTGACCGATACACCTGTAACTTCACACATTGAAATTGAAGGAATGAGTTGGAAGGAACGGGACTAAATATGACACTTTGTAAGACACATGCCACCAGATCTTGTTCATGACCAAATCAAATGAATAACATATGACCGGTGTGCAACACTTGCAACATTTACCCAATAATAAATTACTGGGGGAACAAAAATGATATGTCAACCTATATTCATAATGCTTTAGCTAACCATCAAACCAATGGAGAAGAGTTGGGTTGGTAACTTCTGAACACCGCAATTACCTTCTTATGGTCCTAATCTTCTATAACAGGGAGAATGTGTTAAGTGTCCTAACATGTTATGAGTTCATAATGGATTGAAAGTCCTGTCTGGTAGGACATTGATTCCTACAAAATCCACTAGACACAGAAACAGCCACCTATTAGCAAGTCTGCAGTACACTGTGATAAGATTAACCACAGGTTTCTATGTTTTATTTGTGTTCTGGGTCTGAGTTCCATGCATCTCAGATCTAGAGTTTTCTCAATATACTTTGATAAAGATTACATCATTTGTCTTTTTTCTAACTATACATATCATATGAATTAAAGAAAAGACCAGTAACCATTAAGCAACTGATATGAAGGCTGATAACCATTTGCAGGAGGGCAGCTGGTCCCTACATGCCCTGGGTTCTGCCTGATTCTTACTCATTTCCTTTCTTTCCTCACGCAATTGATACCTTTCCTTTTAACAATGTACTGGAGATGCCAAACCAGAACTACGTTTAGGTATTTCAGATTTGCTTAGAACACCAAGTTGGCTCAAATAACAGGTTTCACATTCTGCTTCTTTGCCAAAAGTAGCAAACCAGCCTACTGATCTCTGCCTCCTACTTGTACATTCAGATAATGTCAATATAGCTGCTCATCAGCCCCTGAGGCTGAAGTAATCATTAAAACCAAACATCTCTTCTAGTCCTTTAACAGTAGAAAGACAAATCACTACTCTCTCTGTCTCTCATCCTATCTTATAGCCTCAGAAGTATAGTTTTATCTTTAGCATTAGGAAACTAAAATCAGTTACCACTGCTCAGAAGTCTTGAGCTGTCTCTGAGTCACTTCTGCCAACCTCTGAATTCTGTTCAGCAAGTCCTCACTGACAGTAAGCCTATTTTTTTAGAAGCATTGCAGACCCCAGAGTAGGCAGAGGAAACCGCAATGATGATGTGATGCATTTAAAATAAATTTCCTTTGCTCTTCCAGTCTCTTTACTTTTTTCCTAACTTGGTTTCAAAATGTTTCTTCCGAAATTTTCTTTTGATCTGAGAGGCAAGAGGAATGTCTGGAACTTTGAATTAATCAGCAGCACTGCTGCCTATACCAGGGCTGCAGAAAGCTTGCCGTTGGATTAGATCTTCTCCTAGCCACAATGAACATACCAGGGAATATAAAGAACACAGCCCTGGACTCGAGAGACTAGTAAAATGCCCTGCTCACATCCTGGATTTATGTCACTTCATGCAATGCTGGGTGGCTGGTAAATTAGTTCCTGCATCCAAGAAGAAAACCACATGTCACTCTACAGTTTCTGTAAGGAGTTAACTAGCTCCTTCAGCATGTCATTGAATCCATTCCTAGGCTCTCTAGTGGGGTCCTACTCCTACCCCAGCTGCTGTGTTAAATGAGTACCCTTTCAGTGTGGTGATCTCCCATTTAGTTACATATCTTCATACCTGTCTTCTTCTTGACATGATTAGTTCTACCAGATCTAAGTCTGAACTGAATTCTGGCTCATAGAATTTACTGTTGACACATTTGAGACAAAAAAATATCCACTCAAATGTTCTTCAAGGAGGTAGAGCCAAGGCAATATATGTAGGACATTTTAACCTTTATGTCTTTGCCTGGGTCCAGCCAAATCCTGTATTACAAAGGGATGTGAGAATTATCCACCAGTCATAAAGCTTTCAAGAATAAAAGAAATTGCATAATATTTCTATAAAAAACTGCTGAAAAAATAGCTAGAAGACTGAAAAAATTAAAAAAAAAATCCTCAGGTTTTCTTTTTTTCATATACAGAAAAGTCAAAACAAGTAAAAGTGCACAATTTTTTTTTCCTTAAACCAGTCACCTATAAACTACAATTTTATTTTTAATCCTCTTCTGTTTAAACAGCCGACCTATTTTTATGTATTACTTCTGTTGGCAATTTTCCTCCAAGTGCTTTGAATGTGTTCATAATAAGAGTGTTAGTTTAGTGATTGCTGCACTAATGTGATGTAAGGAATGAAAAGAATAATTCATTTCATATTCTAAAGCTTTAAATACAAATTAACACACACAAAAAAGCCCTACTAATCTTCTTGGGGGGGGATTTAGATGTTACAGTATTACACAGGGTACTTAAAAGCAATAAAAGAAATAACCTTAGAAAATTAAGCAAAATGAATTTTCAATTAGTTCCAGAAACCTCGACAAATGCATTTTGAAAGGAAAGAGTAAAATGCAACTTTATTCAGTATAAATTGAAATTGCCTTTTGTGCTTAATATAGTTCACTTATAATTAGCTGAAGATTTTGTTCTGGTTTGAAACAAAGTTCCATCTTGACATTACTATGTACTGTGTACACAGAACTTTTATCAAGAAAGGCTGGTGCTGCAGGGTTTGCTTTGACAGCCTTTATCATAGCTTTATAGAAATGAAAAGTGAAAGAACACAGCTGTTTTTAACAATGGGGCATGTTCAACATTAGACCAAAACACATTAGATATTGCAAAATATTGCACATCATATTTATAGCTCCATGCAAGTTTTTGAAATTCATGCTGATGCTGCTCTAATCCAGCTTCTTAGAACAATCTGTCCCCTAATGATGGAATTAGATTTCACTTTGAGAAACTGCTTTTTAAACTGGTGGCAAAAGGGTTCAATCCAGAGCAATGATAACAAAATAATTAATTCAAGCATATTCTAAAATCACATTGTGGTGCAATTTGAAGGTCGCTATCAGACACTGAAATTTGCAGTGGTGTATTTTTCATTATGCCTCACTGTTTTTGAAAATACCATTCTGTGAACTTCCTGGCATCCAGCCATGGGGTCCTTCAAATTATGCTTATAGTAAAAACATTTAGGATGAAATTTCCCAAATAGGTTGATATTTCCCAAATACATTTATTAAACAGCAGGTCCAACATTTAAGCACCACTGAAAGATTCAGAAAATCACTCATTGCTTCATCATCCTTGAATTACCTAAATTCCATATATTCTGCTGAACAAACAGACACACAAAAGGTCACTCAAATCTCGAGGTCCCCAATCAGTGCAACATTTAAATTTTTGCAAATAGATTAATAAATCAGGCACTTTTATTTAGTTTTGGGGCACAGGGCATTTTTTTAGCTACTCAGAGCACACCACATCAAAGAGAGCAGTAAAGACCTTTATTTTTTCTAGCAGACTACTGGTTAAAATCTTCACCAAATATGAGAAACTGAAAACTTAATTTCAGCAATCCCTGTTTAGGAGACATTTCAACACAGACCTGGTGTCTATGGAACCATTTTTAATATAATAAAAGTGAGGGAATGGCTCATAGAAGAAAGTAGTTGTATAGCAGTAAATGAGAAGCTTTGAAGTATATCAGTGCATGAAGAGGTTTAAGCAGCAGCCCATAAATCATTAAAGTCATTGAAAGACTTAAATTTCAAAGTTCTGATCTTTATTTTATAAGTCTCTCTGCTTTATATAAGACTTTGAGAATAAAATGAAAATGAAGGACTATACCTCTGCCAGTGAGAAGGTTCATCTAAGAATGAATTTGTCCCCTAAGAAATCTTGGACTATGGAAACAACGGAAATGGTAGCTCTGGAAGACACCACAACCTCAGAGAACAATACCATTTTCTCTCTGTCCTCTGTCCTTCCCTCCTTTTTCCAGAACTTTCATGAAGTTATTAATTCCAGTGTTTTGGGACTTTATTAGACTTGTGACATGAAGGAAGGTATTGCCACTTTTTTAAGAATTATGACAATCTCAAGGATTGGCATAGCCCAAGAGAAAAACTATTCTCAGGTCCTTGGGATGAACTACAAATTTTAGTGAAGGAATTCTGAGCTGAACTGTTTATTTACACATAAAATAATGGCAGACAAAATTGTTATATTGCACTATTTTTCTGTAGATGAGCAGCATTCATTACTGAAATATCACAGACCAAATTTAAGGGTACAAGCCTAGCAGCACTTTATTTTGTATATTTCAGATGAAGTAACGGTATGAAACATTAAAAATGTTTTGTTATAAATGTCTCTCTTGTTGAAGATGTAGTTCAGTTTGACCAGTTTGATAATGATTCTCCATCATTTTTAGTAGCAATATAGAAGTGTTGCTAATGTCCACAGTGCTAATGAAATCCTTCTTCTCCCACTGCACAGTATGGGCAGATCCCTTCTGCTGTCCCTATAAAAGTCTCCTGAGAGCAGTTCCCTGCCCAGATGTAAGGTAAAACACACACAGGTATTCTTCCCAAGAATGCCAAGGCAGTGGAGGGATTAAAAAAGGTTTATTTCAGATGCAAGGACTTACTTCTTAACGATGCTGCACACACCGGACTTCCCAGGGGAAAAAGGAAATGTCCCACCTTCTCCAAGGCTTTTTGTATCTTCTCTTGCTCCTCTCCCACCCTCCCTGGCCCGATGAGGCCTTGTACATGTGTGCATCTTTCTGCATACCAGGGAGACAGAGAGCTTGCTAACAGTTATCTCTCTGCATGGATGTTATCTCTCTGCATATCATATATGCATATATCATAACATATGTGTTATATCTCTGCATATCATGGAGACAGAGAGCTTGCTCACAGCTTCTCCCTGCAACTTTCTCTGAAATGCAGAAGGAAGGAAAAAAACACATCTAACTCATTTGAGAAGGTATTTTGCAGTCTTCCTAAGCAAAATCAAGTTCTTGCTTTCCATCACAAATTCTTCCAAAATTGTACCTATCCCTATACCAGATCATGCACCGTGCCTGCTCCTGGCAAGAAGAATGCCATCTGATCCAGGCCAAAACCACGATGAACAGCTAAACAATGTGGATGATCTCATGAGAATGCCAGACTCTAACCCTGAATTGCCACTGCTTACGGAAGATATTATGGGTAGGCCTGCTTCGGATCTAGTATAAAAGGAAAGCATATTGATACCTAACGAGAAACAGGTTGCTCTTTATGATGTTTGGAAGAGATTACAATCTACCACTGCAAAATCAAACTCATTCCAGATTGAATCTTTTTATCTGATTGCATGTTATCAAAAAAACTCAGTGAAAATAATTTTTTAGTGAAATTCTGAGATATTATTCTTGTGCTTCAGTATTTTTGCTTATATTTGTAGTCAGGCTTTGAATCCATTATTATGAGCCTGACAATAGACAACAGCTGAAACTGAAATAATAAGACTAATATTTATAAATTCTATAAAATATCATTGTGTACCCAGTGGTATACTGAATGTAAGTTCCGTATTAGAAGGCAATCCTATGTCATTAAGAATAAAATGACAAACATTTTCTGTATGTAGGAAATACATTGCATTGCTGAGCTCTGGAATGCCAACTTCATGTTCTCTAGTTTGAGTCTACTGATGTTAGCCACTCAGATGACCTGGCAGGAAGTCTGGCAATCCACTATGAAAATTCAGTCTCTTTACAGACATGAGTATCAAAATAATTGTCTTGACAAAGGATTTTTAATAATGAAGTATTATATTAATATTTTAGCCTGTTTAGTGTTAGCACCAGTAGTTGTACTCAAGGAGTACAAACACTAGGTGCAAAGTTACTTGATAGACTGTGAAGATATAAATAATGGATATTTACAAGCACTGTGGGTTTCAAATCAGAAATTACCACTATTAAGATAGTTAGGATATACCTGTGGTTATATGAAGTCATTAAGCATGGCCTTTTTTTGTTAGTTCTTTGTTAGTGGAGTTATTACACTAAGGGTAGCATATGAAAACTTGAAAAAATTGTAAATCTTACAATTTCCATCACCCTAATAACTAGATCAGTTTTGTTAATGATGGATAAGAGTATGATTTTGGAGTTTGCTTAACTCAATTGTTGGGTGTCAACAATAAAAAATATTAAATGCAAGAAGGCTTAAAAGGTGGATATTCAGTGCAGCCAAGCTCCCTACTTCATATCTACAATCAGTCACATTTCTGCAATTTGTGGTTGATGTTTATGCTTGGTAAAAAAAGTAATGTGCTTATTCCATGCACTGTGTGGAGGTTTTTTTACTTGTAATATAGGTTATTTCTACACAAACTAATGTCTGGGTATGTGAATGATTCAATATGCATCTTTAACTGTATTAATTCATCATGGGCTATTAAAGTTCAGGAGAAAATTGTTTTCTGTTGATTTTCATTTTTTAAAGACCAGTTTTGTCTTGGCAAAAACATTATGCTGAACCAGGATAATGATAATGATAATGCTTCATTTGCATGTAGTACTTCACATTTGTGGATGCAAAAATCAGAGTCCTAGAAATTTTCAGTATTAACTTGGCAGTAACAACGTTGTTGTTCTGCATAAAAAGGAGCATCGCTTACTGCTTATGGGAACAAAATAATTTATTTTTCCTGATTATTTTTGTTTGTTTGGGTTTTTTTAATCTTAACTTGCTGAACAAAACATCTTGCATAATAAATTAGGCTGATAATAAAATCCTAAATGAATGTATGCTGCAAATAAATTATTATATGGCCATTTTATATCTTAGTCATTTTAGAGTTTGGTTATAGAAAAAATATTACATTGACTAGTCACATCCTGTAACAATTTTTTTCTGGCTTAAGTATTTATGAAACCAAAGTATGAGGTGGAAATATCATTAATGACTCTAATATAAGAAGTCTATTTAACAGATACAAGAAATATAGACACAACACACTGTTTGATATGAGAAGACAAGTGTGGCATTTTTATAGTAATATAATTTTTATGCTAATCTTGATTGGACTGGAGTTTTACTCCAAGTCTTCTCTCTCTACTTTGAAGATAACATTACATGTCTGAAATGTTTTATGTCTGGATAATGACATTCTATCCTAATCAAGAAAAAAAAATCTTGAAGTTTGTGTATGGTAGGATAGAGCAGAACAGTAACAGGAATTAAAAATATTGACAGAGAAATTGTAGCAACTTACTTTACTATACATCAGAAAGCATTTCTGTAAGTTTCCTATCATAGAAAATTGAGGTATATGTGTTCTTCCAGTTTACTGTGTCTACAAGTATGGCTCATGATTGTGAATGTGGAGGTGTGCCCGCCAACAAAAGTTGGAAAACAGTTTCAAATCAGTGTGGTTGTCAGACATATGATAAAATTGTAATTTAATTATACAAGTGCATATGAAGTTTGAAGCCCAAAACATCAAACAATTCTGAGTATGCACAGAAGACCTAAAATGTTACTATATACATAATCTATCAAGATGACATTAATCTTTATGTAAAATGTTTCATTTTATATTCATACAGAAATATAGGAAATAGCTATTTATTTCAAACATAAACATAAAAGCATTGACATAGTATAAATTTATGATCTATTTTTTTTTTAAATCAAAGCTATGAAAAAAGCAAGAAATTTAAGAAACTGACCTCTGAATAATACCCCTTTATATTGAAATATTAGGTATGCTAGCATCAATTTTCCTGAAAACATCCTACTGTTACATTTTGCTGGAGAGTTTTGAAATGTGAAATACTTACATGAATAGAAATCAACATATTGTTTGATGGTCATGGGTATATAGAGTATACAACACGGAGACAATGCCATTGATCAGTTTTCTGGAAGAACTGAGTTATCATTTAGATTACTGAATATTCAAGTATATAAACAAAGTAAATAAGGCATTACAAATGCATAAGTGAATCCAATAAGCCCATGATATTCTTGCTAATGTTCAGTCTGTCTTAGCCAAACTTGAATAAGCAAATAAACAAATAAATGGACTTTGAAGTGAGCCTTATAATTCAAGACAGGAGGCCTCCAATTCATTAAGGTACACAACCAAGACACGTCCTGCTGGGGTTGGACTAGTAAGTTTGGCCATCTGTCTCTGACAACAGCAATAGGAGTTGATCTTTACCGGAAGTAAGTGAGCCTGGCCATGTCCTGCAGTCCAGCCCCTTCCCAGCATCCATGGTTGTTTCAGGGACTGCTAGTGGGTACATCCCTGTCTGTTTTCATTAGTATTTGTTTATGAACCTTTGTGAATTCACTTAATTCTCTTTTGGATGAGACTTTTGTACTTAGGAAAGATCCAGGTTACCCTCATTGAGTGTGTTGGGTCTGGCTGAGATGGAGTTCATTTCCCCACAGCAGCCGTCACAGTGCTGTGCTTTGCATTGATAGTAAGAAAGGGGTTGACAGCACACCGGTGTTTTGGCTACTGCTGAGTAGTGCTCACACAGCATCGAGTGCCCTTCCAACATTCCAGCCCCCATCAGTAGGCTGGGTATGGGCAAGATCCTGGGAGGGGAAACAACTAGGACAGTTGACCTAAATTAACCAGAGGAGTATTCCATGCCATATGATATCAGCTCAGATATAAAAGTTAAGGAAAGGAGGAGAAAGGGGGGACATTCACTATTTGCAATGTTTGCCTTCCAGAGCAGCCACTCTGGACATGCTGAACCACTACACATGCTGAAGTCCTGCTTGCCAGGAAGTGGCCAAACATGGTTCTCTTCCATCTTATTTTCTCTCTCCTGTCCAGCTGAGAAGGGGAGTGACATGCTTGGTGGACATCTGGCATCCAGCCATGGTCAGCCCACAACACTGAGATACTTCGTGTTTACACTAGGTTGCTCAGCAGGTTTTTATTTCTGCCAGTAGAAGGAACAAAGAGAAAAGCAGTCATCTAACATAGCAAAGTCAAGACCAATTATTGAGTAACTTAGCAAATAAAGTATTAGGCAGTACTTGAAAACAAATAAAAAAATCACTGCACTTATCACATCTGCAGCAAAGGTGCATGTTCCTACATTACTAGTCCAAAAATGTGCAATGATCCAGAAGTGTGAGAGGATTCTGAATGGTTGCACTTTGCAGTCATCAAAGGAAGTTGTAGGAGCTAAGAGATACTGAGTATTATACTTAGTACTCATGGAAAAATACCGAGTGTAAAGCCCAGAAATTTAAGAAAAAAATCCCACAACTATTTCCTCCTTCTTGAGTGATTTACTGAATATAGAATTCAGTTTGAAGAAAAGTATTAGTATAGATGACAAAGTACGATTCAAGATAGGTCAAAAATGCAAGAAGCTCAATTAATTTCCTATCTCACAGTTTCAGTTTTGAACATTGTTCTCTCTAGTAAAACAAATTAATATAATCAATAAATACCTTTCAGTTAGCTGCAAAAAAGTCCTGATAAATATAGAGATTGTTTAAATATGTTTTTATTTTCCTTCGGATTCCTATCAGATATGACTTTAAGTAAGAGCATGCATCAGTGAATCAGACTATGACCCTTCTCTACCTTTCGAGTAAAGCTGCTCTTCCATAATTTTGTGTCAATTTTTTCAGAAAAGGAAATACATATTTTTATAATGGTATATGTTATTTTTGTACAGAGCATACCATATCCTTGTAATATTCATAATAGTAAACCAAGACTTACTAATGAGGATAAGGCAAATGGTTCCTACTTCCATAATCTTTCCGTAAAACCTATGAAGTATAAAAACATGTTCAGTGAAGGAGTCAGCCATCCAAAAAAGAAATTTTGAATGCAATTTGGTGAAATCAAGATATTTGCTATTTCATCATCAGAATACCAAAACTGGTAAAGACTATTAGAACAGTAAACTATGAGAATGTTATGATCCTTGCTCATAATTTTTTCTGATTTCTTTGCCTTCTTTAAGATATTAATATTATGTGCAATAGGAATATGCAATAGGAAGACAATGAACTACAGGAAACAAAGTATTAACTTATCTTTTAAATATGCATTTGGACATGATGTAGTACAAGAATGGGTTCAGAAATTAAAACTCATTATAACTTTAGACAAAAATGATTGGGTAGTTGCACAGAATACTTCATGCCAAAAGGATACCTTTATCGTCTTTAAAATACTGTGAGCCATTCTTTTTCAGTGAACCTGTAAAGAAATGGTTTTTACCTTTTTGCTTATGTTTATTGTAGTCCTTTCAAGAAAATATCGTCTTTCATTTTCTGTTCCTGTTATTTCTTTCAGTTTCTGCAGCACAACCTCTATGTACACACAATCTTCCTCAAGTGTGTATTAAACCAATCAATTACTAATTACAGAATGATGGCATTTAAAATATATCAGTTCTCTTCTGTTTAATTCTGTGAAGCTCATTGGTAAAACACACATAATAAAAATACTTTGTAAAGATTTATATGAATGTATTTCTTCATTTCTTCCTCTTTTGCATTTTTTCACTTACAATCTAGTCTGCTGATAAAAATAGCAGATTCCTAGCTTGCAAACTGGACTATCTTGTTTGCCAATCATAAAAAAAGACGTTCTTATCAGTTCTAGTGTGTTTTTTAGTATTTGTGAAGGCATAAGAATGACGGCCTCAAAGTCTGACCTTTTCCACCACCAAAGGGATGAGGGTGGTGGGAAGTGGGAGAATTTTAAATTCTCCACATTCCTTTACAAGGGTTAAATCACAATACATTGGCAAGCAATGCTTTGAAGGACCAGCTTACAGCCTTTGAATAAGAACATTGAACATTGCTTAAAACCATGATAAATGAAATACAGACACTGAGCAATGTATCACGGAACTGAGACTTGGTTAAGTAGTACTGCCCATATGTGCTTGAAAATTCAGGACCTATGGAAAAGATAATGGAAGGAAACTATGCAGATTATTCCAGTCCTTGGCTTTTCCATTAAAAATGTCTTTATTCTGTATGTCCAAAATGTCATAGTTCATAAATGGTAAACTAATGAACATCCACAATTGTAAATGTTTTTTCTATTAAGTATCAGCAAGCCTTCCTTGAAAACAAGAGCATGTCTGTTATTAGCTGTTCTTTGTACCATTGAAATTTGTTGTATTAAAGGACATATTGCCATTTATGCTCTTTTTTTGCTATGCTACAGTATATTTACTGTAGCATATTTACTGTAGATATTTACTGTAATTTTGAGTCCTATTGAAAAAAGAACTGAGGCTGCCTTCCTATATATCCTCCAGCCCTACAGAACAGGATTGGTCACCGTACAGAAAGGCTGGGCTGTACTATTATTCTATGAGCCAGAAGTTGTATAGGCCATTTTTATTAGTTACAGTTAATAATAAGCCATTAAGGAGAGTTACTTAATGGCTTAAAGGAGAGGTACTTAATCTTCAAAAGTTCTCAAACTTATAAAAGTCAGTTGAGAAAATTTCTCATTCAAGCATTTTGTTGACCATAGAAAATTTTGTACCTAATGTCAGGAAGGTTATACAATATCATTGATCCTCTCAGTAGGGTACATAGTACCTATGAAGACATTTTTTAAAAAAATCAAAGCAGTAAGAGATAAGAGATAGTGGATGCCATGTCTCTGAATATTCTTGATTAAGGGGAGTTGGGTAAATTGTGTTTACTTCTCAACTCATTTTTTTGTTGTGGGTTGTTTGGTTTTTTTTAATGCCTAGGTTTTCTTCTTCTAGTGTATATACAGTAAAGACAGGGTCTAGTGGTAGGACTTTGGGGGAGGGAGTAATTGTCTCTATAATCCTTGTTATTATATCAAAAGTGATAGTTGAGGGCTAGGAGCTGAAACAATATTTTATGAAAGTATCATGTTGAAGTTTTTGCAGGTTTCAAAATATTTAAATATGTAAATCTCATTGAAGAGACTTCAGATTTTTTGATAGCCTAATGATTTTAAGCATCTCATTTCTAGTCAAATACTGACAAAAGATGTTCAGATTGCAGTGTGAGAGGGTTTCTATGGTTACAGTTGTTTCCTAGCATTTTAGTGACATCTTTTGTGAGCATTGGCTGCTTCACTTATTTGTCACTAATGTATGTGTAGAACTATAGTTAATAGCCTTGGGCGGACAATTTTTTTTTCTCTGAATGGTGGTATTGTTTTTTAGCAGCATTTTTCAATAAGGTGACAATGCACTAGAATACTAATGGTATGTATGGTATTTTAAGATGTCAAGTTTTCAATAAAATGGTAATGGAAATTTTGCATTTCATTTAATAGCTAAATATTCATGAATTTTTCACAGCATGATCAAGTGAGCAAAAAAATAAAGGAACTGTATAATGTGTAATACTAAACATCATAAATTTAACTTCTTTTCATAGAATCTATTCAAGACTTTTTAATAAATAGCTCTTTTTATATTTGAACCAGCTGTAATAAAGGTGCATAAAACCAAAAGTTTATTTTATATAGATCTTGTTTATGTTGTATTGTGAATGAAAAATACATTACAAATAATATTCTACATGTGCAGAAAAAATGTTATAGCCAAAGGCTGGGCACTTATGTGTGATAAAGGAGGGTAAACAATTATATAATCAGATTAAAAGACCACTATAAGTTTGTGACTGTTTTGTTAGAAATATTTTGATTTATTTGAATGTATTTAATCGCAGTGTTAAAGTATGAAATATGGTCAGCTAAGAAGAAATGGATGTAGGATTATAATTTGTAGAGTATAGTGCTATTAATTCCTCAGCATATTAAGAGTTTGGTTCTGTTTCTGTGTTAAACAGTGGTAGTTTCTGTTATATTTAATAGAAGCTGCATTGGGTTATCAGATGAGTTAATCCCCTATATGTTGCCAGTGCCAGTAACCATATGTGCAGTGATTGATGACATGATCTCCCTTCTTAGTCTCTACTTACAAAGCTTTCTTTTGCTGAAATGTAGTCACTCTAAGCTGAGCATTTGTTGTCAGCCAAGTCAATATTTTAAATGTAGATTTTTAAAACGCAAGTATGAAATGCATTATTCAGGAGCAACACTGGGCTAAGTGTTGTTTTTCCTCTGCATATGAGGGAACTTCCTATGGATTCAATTCCAAATCGTAAAAACCTGTACCATACAGTACCATCAACTCTATCACTGTAGCATGGTTACAAGACATATTTTTCCTTACCTCTAATTTCTTTTTTTTTTTTTTTTTCACAGGCTGGTATGTTATTTCAAGTTCAATTTATTCTACATATCTTCCCCTTCAAAAAATAGTGCAAGTATATGTATATACAGCATCGTATCTCCCAAAAGGCTTGCTTAGAATACAGACATGCTCTAGAGCAATGGAATGTATAGTCAGTTTGCTCCTTTACCAACCTGTTGATTGGGTTGAATTCAAGATCTATAGGAAATTACATGATGCAAATTGCTGGGACAACATAGGCCAAATCAATGCAGGGGACAGAGAGATCAGCTATATATGCATGGAGGTGATGGAGTAACATGCATTCTCTGCCTAAGGAAGCACCAATGCTGTGAGGAAGGCAACTATTCCTCTACAGAGCATCAATTCTCACTTTCATGACATAGTCAAGACAGCGGAAGGGCCACAAAAAGCCAAAAGCCTCTGGTTATCTGGCGATTGCTTCTAACCAAACTGTTTGCTCTACCCTCCCCTCCTGACTCTCATTACATACAGATATACTGAATTTTTTATACAGATGGGGCCTGAGATCACAATTTTTTTTTTAATATGCCTGAATACAGACAAAAGAGTAGGAAAATCAAACCTTTAATCTAATTTAGATCCTGTCTTCCTTCCTGACCTTTGGAAAATAGTTAAATTTTTCACCTTATAGGGTTTTTTTGCATATTTATTTAGTCTCTTTTTCCTGTCTCATTTTAGGGAACTGTTATTTATTAAGATGGCTAATTGACTGAGACTGATTTGAGTGGTAGAATTATCCAAAGGTCTCTTGCTAATTTGCTTCTAATAGCAACTGTTTCAGGTTTAGCAGTAACACAATTAGATCATGTGCCCATCAAATACATCTACTTGAATGACTCAGATATTCTTAACAGAGGAATCAAATTCAGTATGTACAGATAGGATTGGTTATATATAAGTCTTCTTCCTTATAATTTATGCATCAATATGCCATCTTAAGCCAGAGCAGTGGCATATGCCTATTTAAGAGAGGACTAATGTATTGGGGTTTTTTTCTGTAATCCTCATCTAATAACTACACTTTTTGATTTCTAACAAAAATGGAGTAAGAATGGCTCTTAATGATCATACCTACAGGAGAGGAAAGCTCACTTCCTATATGCTCAAAAAGCCAGATCTTCATGAGTTACACTCTAATACTCTATGTAGGCATGTCACACTGATTTTCTGCTTTACATACCAAAGGAACTGACTATACACAATAGAATAAATACCCAAACCAAACTGTACTTCACAGGATTATTGACTGAGTGATTTTCGATTTGACATACATTCCTCATTAACTCTTCATTCAAAGATCCTCTTGTTCACAAGTTCTACCTTGGACTAGAAATATAATGCTCCATTATTGTTAAAAAAGTTTGGTACAGTTTTAACTACTCAATAACTTGGATAATCAGAGGCATGGAAGAAAACTTAAAATCTGCAAGTAAATTTAGTGTAACTGGGACATAAGTGCATTGTACTTGCATATAAGATATGGACGCTTTCACTGGTAGAAGCTTAACTATAATCTGTCAACCATATCAGTAAAGTTCCTTTAAAAAAAAAAAAAAAGGTTTTTAAGACTGCTTTACAAAGTGTACAAACCTAAAATGAAAAATCCACCTTCCAGCAGAGACACCACTGTTTTGGATTTTTACATTAATATAGCAAAGACTGTAATGAGACGTAAGTTTCTATCTGCACTTTTAAGAATCTTAGAAAACATTATTTTATTGAGCACAAAAGTGACATTAGGTTTTTGACTGAGTAATCCTTCAGCAAAGTACGTATTGACAAAATGTCCCTACAAGGATTTCTTCTGTAGAAGGATATGCATATTGATGAAATGTATGCTGACAATATATTATTTATGGACCTGAGAATAAGTTTAAACAAACATGTAACCTTTTCTTTTATGTAATGCTGAAAGCTATCTTAGTCCTTTGCATACAGATTGTACTGAGAGTGCCATATTTAGGACATCTGATGCTGCAGTAGTTCATAGGATGTCCCGGTTGCCACCCTCAACTTACCAAATATTGAATACAAGCAAAGGTGCAATGGTAAGTGCTGAAGTGAATTTTATTTTTTTTTTATTTAATGTTTCAGAGCACAGCCTGCCCCCAAGCTGTCACTCATCATACACGCTGGAGAAATAGGCTACCACATGCCACTACATGGCTTTCTTCTTTAAAGGTGCTTTTCTTCTGTATGTTCTTCCTGAGAACACAGTGAAATACATGTAATTAACCTGAAGACAAGCTTGTGTTATAATTGAAGATCATTATCTCCTCCAAGCTGCTCTTTGGAGAGAGAAATCTTTCTTCAGAATTTATATGAAAAACTTCATTTCACGTCAGACAAAGTCTCTGGGAAGATCAACAAGCTGCTCCAGCTCATTACACTTATTAGAGGAGCAGGTGGCATGTGGTGGTTCCTAAAAATCAAAGAATCCCCAAGTTGATGAAACTGCAGTTTTTAAACACTTTGATTGAAAAATGCAGCTTTTTGTTGTATGTTTTCTAGAGTTTCAGAGGTCTATTGGAGGTAGCACCACAACACAGGTCTGTGGGACATGTGGCCAAGCAGAGTCACAGGTGACAGGGCCCAGCCCCATGGCCCCAGGGTGGGCAGCCAGAGACCAGATCATTGGGTACGTGTCTGCTGACAAGGCAGGTCCAAGACCAAGCCATGATGGCAATCCACAAGTCAGGATCAGGGCTGGCAGGGATAACCTGGGTCAGGTACATCCCAGCCTGGGTAAGCCCAGGCCTCCCCCAGCCCAGTGCTGCAGCTCAGGCAAGCAGTGAGAGCACAGACATGGGTTAAGCTAAGCCTTTGGGCCCGTGGGCAGAGGGTTTGGGTGGAAGTGGCAGAGGATTTCACTCAGGACTGTCAAGACCTGTCACAGTGCACTCAAGGCCCTGGCAGAGTCTTCTCCTCTTCTTACATGCACTTGGGGAGCATCCAGATAAGTATCATGTCACAGGCTGGTGCCTATGTCAAGGGAACACACAGACTGCTTTCTTTAGAATAGGCTAAAAACAATGCTTAAATTACACATGACCTCAGAAAAAATAGAATATCCAATGCACTCAGTGTAAGATTGAGCATTTGAGCAATATATGTGCATAAAACCCCACATCTTCCATGTCACAAAATGTTTTGAAACCCCAGCAATAGTATTGCAGCAGTCACAAAAGTATTAGGCAGGAACTCTGCGCTACACAAATGTGAAGTAAAAAGTATATTTAACATATCTTCAACATTCTTATTCAGAGTAACTGGATTTCCTTAGTAAGCTTTTTTTTTAAGTCTGTATTTCTTTATGCATACACTGGGTTTTTTTGAGAACAACAGTAGCCATTTTTATCCAGTATACATTCCTATTCAGCAATATTATCTTGTGTTTTATAAATGTTTAATGACTAACTAATGGTACTATCAATGCTTCTGGGAGACAGCCTATGAAATTTTGTAAGATGCAAGTAAGAGTATGGTCAGTATTTTAAAAAATTGAATATTAGTCAAAAAATCTTGAAATAATCTCTGGAAAATCATGAAATCTTTCTGGAAAGTTTCCCTGCTCAAATGTGCTGCAAATCCTGTTTCTGCCAAGGATTATTTTTACAAGACAGCTCTCTACTAATGGGGAGGCTCTCCGTGATGCTGTGCCTACTACTGACAGCTAAGGGTTTGTTTTTTCCTATTCACTATTCATAGTAGATTTTGAATTGTTTTTGTGCCCATGAAACTGAAGACTAACAGTCTCTGGAGCCAAACATAGTCTCTTTGTTGGGTAGAAATAACGCCTACAGGAGAGGATGGATGTGCTTAGCGTCCCAGCAAGTGGCTTGAGATGAAGTGATATTGGCAGGATTCAGACTGAAATTATTACAAAACATGAATGCCACATGTGCAACTGCTGCCTAGCGGTTTCTGTGCTTCTCTTCTTTTGTTAAAAAATGCTATCTTAAAAAAATACTATTAACCTTGATCTTGTGCCATTGCTATCTGAAAATTGCAGGGTCTTACAGATCCCGGGATCAAGGGAGAAAATGATTGTTCTGCCAAACATGAAGCTTTTGTAATGACAGTATTGTGTATTTCTTCCATAGAACAAGCCCCTCTTTGGCTTAGCTGGTAAACTAGCCTTACCTAGAAGTTTGATGGTATGCTGCCTCCTTCCGAAAACAATCTGAGAAACTATTAATGGTTACTATCTTAGTCTGTCAGTTATTAGCAGTAGATTGGTATACTTTCGGTCTTACTCATTTGGGTTATGATAATACGAAAGTTATATGGGATTTTGTTTAGGTTAGATAATCACACTAGATATTGTGATATTAAAATGATGATACAGGCTTCCTCAATCCTGCTGGTACTCCTCAATCCTAATTGTGCTATCCCTTTTAGTCAGTCCCAGGTTTGTCAACAACAACTCATGCCAGCTGAGTAGTGGGTTTATGATAAGAACAGCTAGTGTGAGATCATTTTAACCTTAGAAAGAATTTGAATCTTGTTTCAAAGTGAAAAGTTGGTATGTCATTGTCTTATGTTCCCCTTTTGTGAAAGAATGTTGGGGTCTTCTACCATTACCTTCATTCTTCCCAGTATCATTATACTCGTGTTAAAATTACAGAGTCATGGAAGCTAAACGAAAGTCTCGACTTCACCAGAAATGTTTTAGTAGCCACATAGATGAGAGATAATGAAAATATCTCAGTAGTTATACTATGGTCTGAAATTAAAAGCAAGGACATTACTGAAGGCCTAATTGCATTCCTTGATCCAGTGCATTTAATTCATTGCTGAACTGACACCATTATTTAAGCCCAACTGCATTTCTTAACCCCAATAGTCTTTAGGAGAAAGAACAGCTACCATGACTTCTTTAGTAATGTTACCCATTTTGAAGTTACTGCCTATACACCTCCATTATGATCACATGATCAGGAGTGACGCTCTAATAAACTCAGTTTTAGGACAAGCCTGGTAATTGTTCTAGAAAATGCATTTTCTTAGCATTGCTCCAGAAAGCAAAGCATTTGGTATTTGGTTTCTCAGTCCAAATTATTTAATGTCCTCTTCCTTCTCAGGTATCAATATACTTCAACAGATCGTGACATGTTTCAGCACTGAAACTCTTCTGTTAATAAACTGGATTTCAGTTTAAGTTCCTCCACTATTTTTGTTCTTAATCTTGCTTAGTCTTTTCTCTCTGAAAATGACTTCTTTCCTAGTACACTCTTTTTTGAGTTGTGCCTTCCTCATTCCATTTGGAATCGTTTTGGTAGTCAGATTCCTTTTAACACTTTCCTTCCATTTCTTGGCTTATGTAAAATGTTGCCAGCCTCAGTCACTAGTATAGTGCCATGCAGGCCCTGTAGTCATCAACTGTCTAGCAATGGTTAATATAATCTGAAGAATCTAAATTTCTGTGATTCTGTCCCTTCATATATTGATTTAGCCAATACAACAGGATATTGCCTCCATTCTGAATCACCAAAATTCGATGAGTTGCAGTCTGTTAATTTTAAACTGCTGCAGACTTTTTAAGTGAATGGGAAAAGTTTGGATTTTTAGCCTGTCATTTGCAGGGAAAAATAAAGACGTGTTTAGTGATATTACCACCAAAAATATAGAGTGCCATTTTTTACCTTTATTCTTGTGTAGTGTGAGAATATATTTACATTATTTTTAAATCCTGTCCTTGAAGCAATGAATGTCATCATGTTTATATGGGAATAGGGTATTTACTAAATTAATTAATTTAGCTTTTATACAGCATAAAGAACTAAGCATCATGTTTTGTCTTTTTCTGTAACAAATACTGGTGCTTTACAAGCATATGTTGAAAATAAAAGTTAGAACACCGTTGGGTTTCCAGCTGCTCTTTGATGATTATCCTCATTTTCTTCATCCTTAAAGACTGTGACAAATCTAGAGCAAGTCTATGGACATATGTTGGTGTTATAGTTATGCTGGCTCTTAAAAACTAAGCAAGAATTTTTCCCTTCCCCCTGCACATTGTGTGAAAGGGATGTGGAATGGGCATATTGACTGTGGCTTGGACAGTTAGATAACACAAAAGACCTAGGCGGTAAGACCACATTCCTTGTTGATGACTTTCAAGATCTTATCTTTGGGGGGCGGGGGGTGTTAAGGAGTTCTTTTTTACTTTTTTTTCCCTCTCTTCTCTGAGGAAATGGGGGAGGAGCTTTTTGGCTGCTGCGGGGCGATGGAGAATTTGGCTGGCTGACGGAACGGCGATGGGGGTCCAGGCAGCAGGTAGCTCGGGTGTGGTTTTTTGTTCATGGCCTGGTTGCTAGCTGTGGATTTCTGCTTGGATTTTTTTCCATCGGAGAGGAACTGTTTTGGGAGGTTTGCTTTTTCCTTCCTCTGTTCCCATTTTTTTTTCTTTCTTGGCAGCAGTTCTTGTGCACATCAGAGGAGGGGGGGTCTGCTCTGCACGATTCAACCAGAAAGACTAAGTGAGTTTTCCACTGGGAAGGACTTTTTTTGTTGTTGTTCTGTTTTTTTCTTTCCCTCCTCTCTCTCCCCTTTCCCACTGGGAAGAGGGGGGAGGAAGACCTCCATTTTCAGCTTCTCCAGCACACCCGGGGAGACCCCTCCCTCCCCCAAGTGGCAATCACCAGTGAGCCAACAGCTCCCCCTTCTGACTGTGGTTAGAATTGCACCAAAGGGCGCAAACTGAATTGTTTACCTTTTGTTGTTTATTTGTTTATTTGCTTGTTTTGAAGGGGATTATATTTAGGTATAGGATTATTGTTTGGTTGTTTTATATGTGTTCCTTTGTTGTTCTGCCAACACACCTTCATCCTTTAATAAAGGGCTGTTATTTTTTCCTTTTTCCACATTTTTTCTCGATTAGAGCCTCTTAATTTCAGATTTACAATTGCTTAGAGGGAGGTGTTTGGGTCTTCCTCATAACTCATCCTCAGCAAAACATTTGTGTCTCATGAAACTGAGACAGTTGGGGTTTATAGTTTTCTTCATCTGTCAGACCTGCTTTGGATTAATTTTATTTGCGTATTTCTGAAAGCTATGTATAGAGGGAAATCTTGCTCAAGTTTTCTATTGGAAATTTCTGTTAGTAACAACCCTCTCCTTCCTTCTTTTCCTCTCATAGATCAGTTTCAATTGCTTTTTGTAATTTTACTATTTTAAAACTATAATTTGAAATATTTTGGACTCTGGTACTCCTTTGGACTCTAATAGTAACCACACATTAAGTCTTTGATATATTTCCACATGATTCTAAGTTTTGACTATAGTTATAAACTTACAGTTTCATGTGATTCAATTACCTGTGCTATAATATAATATAATTTTAGATTCTACTATTGATGATATCTGAGAGTAGTTCCTATTTCTATCTAGCTCTTGATAAATTTTGTGTTCATGGCTCTGCTTCCTTCCCTTTAATTTTACCTCAACTGATGATACAGAAATGACTCAGTCAGTCACCAACATTTTTTAAACTGAAATAAAAAGTAATTTACATGATTGACAATACTAGCACAATGTGATTTTAAATGTTTTCTATAAAGTGCTTGTGAAGAGATATTGTAGAATGTCAAGTGCTAAGGCATACATTTAAATGCATTTTATCACTGTTACCAGTTTAAATTAAATATGAAATATATAGCATTACTAGAACACAGTTGTGATCTAAAAGAACAGTTTGGAACAATCAGGAAGCATATTTATGCAGCTGAAGATGGAAATCACTGTATCAATTTAGTTAAGGAATGAATTCACAGCCGTTAATTTTGGATGAGGAGGTCTTCCACAGAGACATTTACAGCAAATATGAAGAAAATGAGAAATACCAACTTTCACTTCTGTGGACCTTTTCAAAGTGTTTGTATTGAATAATTTTCAATTTTTTGGCAGGTGATGAGAAGAAATGCTTATTATGGTAGAACATATTTTAGATCAATTTTGTCCAGGGGACAATAAAAGGAAAAGGGCCTGTTTGATGTTGATATGATGTTGATTTTTATGGAGTAAGTCATCTGTAGACTAGAAAATATAGAAAAAAATTACACATAATTTGGACTATTAAATTCTGTGCATTTCAAAGTCTATAGTTTAATTTCCAAGGCCCTACATAGACTTTTTACCAAAGGATAGCTATGCCTGACATGATGTAGCTTAAAAGCTGCAGCAGCCATAGCTCATTTTTATTTATCATTTCTATTTTGGGTTTTTAGAAACTGTTATTAGTATAATTTATATATCCGAGTAGATTTCTAAAATAGTAACTTGTAAGAAAAAAAATTATGTCCACAGAGACCTGACCATTATCAGAGCAGTCTTTCTTTTTTTCTTTCTGCTCACTGAGCTGAGAAGTTGAACATATTTAAGATCAGTAAATACTGCTTTTCATGTGAACGGTTATTAGCTGCCACAACAGAATTATGGAACGTGAGGTTGCCAGAGAAGTTGTGGCGTGTCTGTGCTTGCATACATTAAAAAATTCAATTGGATCTGTAACTTAGAATTTGGCTCTGACTTCAAAGTTGACCCTGCTTTGAGCAGAGGACTGGAATAGATGACCTCCAGAGGTACCTTCCAGCATGGATTATTCTATGACTCTGAATCTGATTGCTGTGGTAAGAGATATCTTCTGAAAAAATAAGCTCAAAATATTCTCAAATTTCTTGTTCAAATTTTCTAATTCTAATTCTGTGCTCAGAATTTGATTGATACTTAATAACTGTATAATGCATAATACTCCATAAGAATTATAATCTTGATTTGTGACTAATGGGTCAGGTCAGCATTAGAGTGCACTTAATTTTCAGAAACATTTTTTCCTACCTTATGACCAAGTTTAAGATTTTATAATTTTGTAACCCTATAAAGGGAAGATCAAATTTCTTGTTGACTTCTATGTCTTGTTTAATTGATTGTATAGTGACTTTATGGTAACTTTCAGATATAAACTGTGCCAAAAAGGTTTTATGCAGTACATCTTGAGTACCTACATATTCACAGAAAATATACCCAATAGAAAAGCAAATACCAAAATCATTTCCAAATGTGTAAATACTCCATTTGCACAAATGACGACTTGCCTTAATATTCCCAGCGAGATGTCTATTCTAGCTCTTGATAGTAGATTTAATGTAGACAACTGGTTATCGCAAAGATGCCATTTTATCAGAGCATAGGAATTAGAAACAGCTCTATTATACTGGACCATTTATTTTTTTTTAGCTGACACTTCCCTGTAAGACACAGGGAAGTTGCTGAATTCAATATTAAGCTCACTGACAGTTTGGATTTTAAAGAAAATTTTATAAGCTGTACAAAATTCTTTTTGTTTTCTTCAAAAAAGTGCTTATGGCTTTGTCCTAACAGCACTGAAATTCAAGAGAAGTTGTTACTCACATCCTCTCAAACTAGAGGCATGGATCTATTTTTCTTTAGCAATATGACTCATTTTCCAAAAACCTCAGCTTACAAATCCACATTCTCTGAGAAACGAGTCTATTTGTATATTGCACACAATAGCCATGTATTGTTCTTCAAAACAGTTAGAAATCTATGGATGCTCCATGGTGGAGTTCAGTACAGCTCCCTCGAAATTTAGGTCAGAGTTTGAACAGGTGTCCATAAAATTTTTTGTATGGGGATGGAAGACCTGGGAAAGCTGATTCACACATTACTGTATATTATTCTTGGCAGAGAAAGATCTTCCTTCTGCTTCAGAACAGCCTCTTTGAAATTTGCCATATTTTGATTTTAACCTTCTTCTCTACCTTCATATTATGAATTTTTACAACAGTAACACGTGCTTTGAAATACAGCTAACATAACTGAGCAATCTCCAGTCTTTATTATTGTAAGTTTTTCAACTCAGTGTGTGTTTTGTACCAATCAATATTTTCAATTTTTTTTTCTTTTTTTTCCTTTAAACTGAAATGCCAAATTTAAAAGCATGACAGGTCTCAAAACCTGATAGGCCCAGGAATGGGAACTGTGACAGGAACTCTTCTACAATGTATTGTAGTAAATCATCTTCTGATTTTATTAAATTTTTGCCTGTGTGTTTCAGTGCAGCATCTTTCATAGAACCACAGAATCATAGAATATGCTGAGTTGGAAGGGACCCACAAGGATCATTGAGTCCAACTCCTGGTCCTTCACAGGACCATCCCCAAGAGTCACACCATGTGCCTGAGAGTGTTGTCCAAGTGCTTCTTGAGCTCTGTCAGGCTTGGTGCTGTGACCACTTCCCTGGGGAGCCTGTTCCAGTGCCCAACCACCCTCTAGGTGAAGCACGTTTTCCTAATATCCAGCCTAAACCTCCCCTGACTCAGCTTCATACCATTCCCTTGGCTCCCATCAATGGTCTCCAAAAAGAAGAGATCAGCACATTTCAGGTGGAGCTGTGGTAGGAATGTCTTTAGGAAGCAGTGTGATGGTTCAGATCTGGCCAAATGCCCGAACTCGCAGTAACAACCCCTTCTCCCTCCCTTCTTCCCTTAGAGCAAAGATAAAAAAACTATAAAATTTGAAGAACCCAAACCCAATTGAATTATATCAAAATATATTTTTTTACATATATTACAGTTATATGCAATTAAAATACTATGTACACTGTGAAAGGACCTCAAAACACTCTCCAAAGGGAAAGGGAAAGGGGAAAAAGGGACAAAAACAGAACAGATATGCACAATCCAACTCAAGAAATAGCAAAATAAAGAACTAGCAAAACAAAATCTCACCATGTCCCTCAGAAAAACAAGATTGCCAGGCACGACCAGCACTCTCCAACCTCCTGCATGGCAGCCCAGCAGTCACTGCAGGCCTCAGCCTCTAGATAAGCAAGACCAACACAGTGAACCACTGCTCCCGAACCTCACTGGAAGAGAGCAAGGTCTCTAATCTCCATCTTATTTATACCCTGGTTTACATAAAAATCGTATGGAATACTGGGAACATGGCCACTTCCTTGGTTATGAGCTGGTTACCGGGAAGGCCTAGACTACAACTATCACAAGCAGTTAGGCTTCTTTCTTATTTGCTGAAATAGATGAGTTTATGAAAGCTACTGTAATTGTAATGTTTTTGTCCACTTAGTGAAAGTCTGTAAAAAGTCTGACATTTTCTGTACCATATTATTATTATTCATCATGCAGATTCAGTAAATTTGTTATTACAGGACTGTTCTGGAATTCCTTGATAGTGCTGGTAGTGCTTGGTTTTTTTTGAAGACAGAAAAGAGCACTTAATCATGTATTTAAAGAAATCCTTCAATAAATAATTTCATGGTCTGTAAAAACAGCATATTAATAAAAATAAAAAAAAAAAAGAAAAAACAGAAGAGTAATAAACCTATTTGAAAATTTTGCATTGAGTTTTGGGAACATTCAGTAATCCTGTTTAATACTTCAGAGAGTTATGCTTAGAAAATCAGTATGATGTATCATTTTTCATATTACAAAGCAATCATTTATCATATGCATAAAACATTTTTATTATATGTTTTCACACATCAATTTATTCTAGCAATTTTGATTAACCTACACAATCAGAAGGTGAAAATGCTTTTGTCAAGGGGTAGCCAGTTTACTTAATTGAAATTTTTTTCTTCAGTCATTTCCAGATAACACATGGAAGAATATGTTATTGAAGTATTGATGGTTGATTTAAGCATTTTTACATATGTTTTTTATTTTTTGACTCATCCATATGATAATTTTTTCTGTTCTCCATAGTGATGGCCCATAATCAATGCCACAATTTTTCAGCAGTATCATGTGATAAGTAAAAGGTGGTTAATGTCACCCATTCCAGGCTAGTCAGAAAGAAGAAAAAAGAAAAATTCTATTACCTCCACTTACTCTATACTATAAGGAGTAAGTATATAAATATATATAGATAGTATACTATAACCTTATTCAAAGGTTAACCCAATCTGTTATACCTCACAGTGATTCAAGTAAATGCATTCATAATACATAAATCTATAAATGTAATAGTTAACAGACTGTAACACTAGTTTTATTCAGAATACTTTATGATTTTTCACTGACTTCCTGTTCCACTAACATTAGATAATTTTCTGTTAATCCTTTAAGCACAAAGTACTGCACAGAAGACTTTATTAATGTCATTTCACCTGTGTTGACACAGGTTTGTCCTCGGAGAAATAAAAATTACATAAGGATCTGAGTCTTACAGCAGCTTAAGCAGTTGTGTTACTGTTTCCTAAACTGAACTGCAGCAACCACTGGAGATTCAGTGGTAAGATCTGGTCACAAAACATGATATTAATACTGTGAGAGCAAGAGCCTGACATGATTATTCAAAATCTATTTTTTCATTTTTCATCAATTTAAAAAACCTTTGAGGTAAAACCGTGCATTGTATCTTTTACTTTCATTTTTCCCACCAGTCAATTTGCTTAAAAGTCTGTATAACACCTTTAAAAAGTAAACATATATTGTAGTCCTCAATGTCCACTTTTGCAAAGTCTGAAATAGACATGAATAAGAAACTTGAATGATTCAAAGACAAAATATGTTCAGGAAATATGTGGGACTTCAGAAATCAGTTTAACTATAGAAAACCTCTTTGTGAGTAAAGATCTTCACATGAAGGTGATAATGTATGTAAGACTGTACTGGTGACTAGAACCAAATATGAAACAGCACATTTTCAGTCCTGCAACTCAGCCCAGCAGGCTTTCTAGAAAGTGATATTACTATTATGGACAGGCAGAAATACATTAAATACTTTTCTCAAAGTTCAGGTAGTATGGATATTGCACTTTTGAGTCTGTTTTCCCATTAAGAGCTCCCTGGAAGAAAGGATAGTGTCTTGCACTGTGAAAACAATAATGAAAGTACTTCCCTTATTGTGTCATTATAGCTGAAAACTGATGATCCTCATTGAACACTCACATGTTCACAACAACATGTTCTTTGTACTTTTATTTGAGAAGCTTGTTCAGTATTTGTGTGTTGATGGTCATAAACAGTACATTTTATTTATTTATACATAGGAAATATTTTTAGAAATTAGGACGTAAAATTGGATTTTTCAGATATTTAATTTTGAAGCTGATAATGTAAAAGCTGAAAGATGGTACCTACTATTTCATTCTTATTTTTGAAAAATTTTGAAATGCCACCATGTTCCATTGTAGGAAATACATAGAAATGCAATAAGTAGCACTACAGATACTGGTAGAAACAATAGGACAATAGATACAAGGTACAAATAAGGAAAGAAGTAGCCCTAACATGAAGGGGAAAAAAGAAGTAAAAGAACTCATGGCCTGTGAAAGAAGTGCATGGATCATAGTGCACTGGGACTGAGCAGGAGATGGATTACAGCTCTGTTAGGCAATTCCCAAATGTCGGAAGTCACGCAGGCAAGACAGAAAGCTTGCTTGGCTGATCAGGCATCTTTTCTTGGAAATAAGGCAAAAAAAAGGAAGGTGTATGCCCAGTGGAAGCAAGAGCAAGGAACATGGGCAGAATTCAGAGATGCTGCTTGCTGCTTTAGGGCGAAAATTTTTGCTGCCAAAGCTCAGCTGGAGTTGAAGCTGCCAGAAATGTAGGACACAATAAAAAAATTCTTTCAAATATGTTAATGGCAATAGGCAGTATAGATGATGATGATCACCTCACAAGCAGGGACAGAGACAAGGCAGAAGTGTTTAACCCTTTCTTTGCCTCTGTCTTTAACAAGGATGATGGACCAAGGTGGTCTCAGTGCCCTGAGCTGAAGGACCATGACTGCAAGAATGATCAACTCCCAGTTGACCCTGAAACTGTGTGGGATCTGCTGCTCCAGCTGGATTCCTACAAGTCCCTGTGGCCTGATGGGATTCATCCCAGGATCCTCAAAATGCTGGCTGATGTCATTGCAAAACCTCTTTCTAAGATTTTTTAGTGATCTTGGGAATCTGGAGAGGTCCCAGCTGGCTGGAAACTGACAGACATTGTCCCAGTTTTCAAGGGCAAAAAGGAAGACCCCAGAAACTACAGGCCTATCAGTCTCACTTCACTGCCTGGTAAAGCTATGGAGAAGATTATTCTGGGAGGTATTGAAAAACACCTGAAAGACAATACAGTCATTGGTCACAGCCAACACAGCTTCATGAGTGGAAAATCCTGCTTATCCTACTTGATTTCCTTCTAGACAAGGTAATCCAACCTGATTGATTGAGGGAAGCCAGTTGATGTAGCCTTTTTGAATTTCAGTAAACCTTTCGATACTGTCACTCACAGTATCCTTCTGGACAAAATATCCAGCACACAACTGAAAAAACATCCTGTGGTGGGTGAGCAATTGGCTCACGAGTCGAGCACAGGGCATAACAGAGAATGGAGTCACATCAGACCAGTGACCTGTCACTAGTGGGGTTCCACAGGGCTCCATCTTGGGCCCTGTGCTCTTCAACATCTTCATAAATGACTTAGACATAGGACTGGAAGGGCTACTGAGCAAGTTTGCAGATGACACAAAACTGGGAGGAGCTGTTGACTCCCTCGAAGGCAGAGAGGCCCTGCAGAGAGACCTCAAAAAATTAGACTGGTCAATCCCCAACCATATGAAGTTCAACAAGGGAAGGTTCTGGATTTTGCACCTGGGATGGGGCAACCTCAGTGTTCGTACAGACTGGAGAATGAGATGTTCAAAGCAGTGCCACGGAAAGGGACCTTGGGGTCCTGGTCAAATGGCAAGTTGAATATGAGTCATCAACATGCCTTGGCAGCCAGAAGGGCCAGCCATCTCCTGGGGTGCATCAGGCAAAGCATAGGCAGCCAGTTGAGGGAGGGGATTGTCCTGCTCTGCTCTGCACTGGTGCGGCCTCACCTTCAATACTGTGTGCAGTTTTGGGCACTGCAATACAAGAAAGATATTAAGCTCTTAGAGAGTGTCCAAAGGAGGGCAATGAAGATGGTGAAGGGCCTTGAGGGGAAGCTGTA
>JAWWLV010000179.1:36076794-36107884 GCA_035041135.1 Platyrinchus mystaceus
CCAAGCCTGACAGAGTTCAAGAAGTGTTTGGATGATACTCTCAGGCACATGGTGTGACTCTTGGGGATGGTCCTGTGAAGGGCCAGGAGTTAGACTCAGTGATCCTTGTAGGTGCCTTCCAACTCAGCATACTCTGTGATTCTGTGATCTCATTAAATCTGCACCTAATAAAGCTGCATTACAATAAGAGACCTGGTTTTCAGAGGAAATTAGAATTTTCTGAAAATTTCGCCAGTTATATGAGGTATCGACTTCCATATGAAAAAAAGGCAGTAAACATTTTTATTTGGACTTTTTGTGCTTAAAAAAAAAAAAAAGCTAAGCCAAAAAATTTATTAATTTTAAGCAGATATTACTTGTGATCTCTGCAGTTAATCTCTATTCTGTCTTGGCTGTGAATTTGCATGTCTCAAGTTGTAATGGCTGTGTGAATTAGTGGTATGAGGAAGACTAATCTAATGTTATGTGGCCATATAGTGGTTTTGAAAAGGGCCATTGTCCTTTTTCAAATGTCTGTGAAACCAATGCATTCAAGTGACAAAGTACACAAAAAATGAATACTTTGAAAATTCTAATTTTAGAAATATACACAAAGGCACTATGGCAAATCTTAAGTCTTCCTACTTAAGAATATTAATACTAATACATACCTAGAAAGATGGGAAACTCTTTATGTGCCTTGGTTCAGTTTGGAATGGCAAATGTAATTACATAATGGCAAATGTAATTCCATAATAATAGTTATTTGGACCACCGTGTTTGGCATCAGGGTCCCTAAATGGTATTTGGAAGCACATCTTTGAAATAATTTTACATATCAGTGAGATTTATAAACTCCTAAACTGAACTTAGGTTGCAGAAAAAGCAACTCTGGTGTGAGTGGCCAACATAAAATAAGAGAGACACTATTTGAGAGAAACAAGGGTAAGAAATTAGGGAAAGAAGCGAATGAGAAACTTAAGTCAGTGGCTTTGTGGATTTCCTAAGCACCAATTTTATATGTTTATTGTTTGAATCCTTTTTTTTCTAGTGTCTTCTTAAATAATTGTTAGTATAACTGCATGTCAAAACCATATAAGTATTTGTAATGCCCTGATTTATATTAAGACACTCGAGAATAGTCTATCCAGTATCATTGCAAAAATCTGAAGTATGTTTCTTTCCTTTATATAAGGTTTTGCCTGAGCAAATGATATTTTTTCTTAATCATTGCACAGTAATGTTGTCTTTGGTTCTGATACTCTGAAATACCAAGAAATCTGCAGGTTTCCATTCCAGTTATTGTGAATACTAGGATAGAAAAAATGGGGAGGACACATCATTTAAAAAAATATTTAATTGTTTTGCCTGCTCCTTGAATAAATTTGGAAAGGTTTTAACCTTGCATCAGCAAAATGTACTACAAAGATTGCTTAATTATTTGTAAGAGTATATATATTTGACATTGACAATATGTGTGTCACATCTACATTAGATTCATTAGTCTACTAATTATGTGATCCTATTTGATCTAAACTATAAACATATCTCCCGAATGAATAGAACAGCGTTTGGAATTCTTGGTGCTGTTATTACAGCAGTTTTGAGTCCTAGACTAAGGTTCTGCAGTTTTCATCTGTAGGTGAAGACCCTTGATTTTAAGGATTCTCAGTATTCAAAAGCAAGTTAATTAAAGCAAGTTAATTCAAACATAAGTGTAATAGTGTTTAATAAAGAGCTTGGACTTCGCAAAATGTTGAAGATAATTTTCTTTCTTCAACAGTCATCATAGAGAGTGGGCCGAAAGGTTGGTGGACAAGATCCTGTTTCAAACATACAGTTCAGCTTTGCTATTTCATAAATTCAATTAGCTATATTACTTGCTAACTGCATCAGATAATCTAAAATAGTCCAGCTATGTGGTAGTATCAATGTTCAAGATTTAATAGCACACTAGGTCTAGTTCATTTTTATAAAAAAACATTGTTTTTAAAAATAAATGTAACGTGAAAATATGCCACCTCAATAAATCTCAGTAATGTATACAGAATAATAAAACACATATATGTATATAGCATGATGGCTGTGTAGGGAACACATTTCCATATAAATCAAATTATTGCTATGATGGAAGATTTTTTTTTAATTTGGCTTCTACAAATAACTTTATTTCTTCCTCTTCCTCTTTACTGCAGAGCTGAGAAAACTTAGTGGAAATTCTAAGGCAGCTGAAACCTTTTATAAATATATAATATATAATATATATTCAGAGTTATTATATATAATGCAATATCAGAGTTATATAATGAGTTATTTTCCTAATAATTAATCAGAAATTATAGGAAATACCCTTTTCTATCACTTTCCTTTGCATCATAGGAATCATTCTCACAATGGCTCCTAAATCCACAAAGCCTGGTAAGTATCTGGCCTGGAAATTTACATCCATATTAGATCTCCATTGGACAAGTATCATATTGTGAGCCTTGAAATTTTCAGTCTTATCATGTAAATTCCTTTTTAAATATCTACGTAAGTGGGATTAGCTGAGACTCTGCCCCCAAGCTGTTTTCACTGAACAGTTTCACATATAGCTTTTCTGGAAGAGCAATACAGAATCTAATAGCAATTGCCTCCCTTGGATTTTAAGACATAAGAAGTCAAATGCTTTGAACTATTTCCATTAGAGGAGAGGAATTATTTGATAGAGTATGTTCATCTACAAAGAATTTACAAAATCTTCTTTCTAAGAACACAGCAGGAATCAAATAGCTGGAGACAATTTGTCTTCTCACATTTCTCAGCACTTTCCCAGGATTCCTCTCCTCAGAGACATCACTTTTTCTTCAGGGTCATTTTACTTTTATGTCTCTATGGCATTTTTATTGTTCCTCTGACTTTATCTGTCTTTTCCTAGGTGATTTGTACACAGATAAGCTCACATTCAGTTTCTAGAACCAAAGAAATTTCTTACTCTTCAGTGTCTAAGCAACTTTATATTTCAGTGAAATAACAATTTTTAATGTTTCTTGTTAAAAACAGAAGTAGTAACAGCTTGCTGAATCTCTCCTGAATAAAGAGTGACTGTCAGCTTTATCATACTAATTCTCTTCCCCAAATAAAGCCTTATGTGTTGTCTGAGGGTGAACTGTTTATATAGTTATTTTAAAAACTGTTGAGATGATGAAATACTTTTCACATAAAGTTTCTAGCCAAAATGAAATGTGTAGTCAAAGGTCTAAAGAAGTACAATGCTTACGTCATTTTATTCTCCGCTGATGAACTGTGTGAACAACTTCAACCCATAGTCAAAGCCTATGTCAGCTTTTGATGTAGTTTTATTCATGTTCTTCCTGTAATTTTTTCGTTCCCTGGGCTGATAGGAAGGGTCTAACAGAAAGGGATCACCCATAAGACAATGTATTTGCCAACAGATCCCAGAAGTCTGTTTAGAATGTCACAAGAAGAAAGACATGGAGGGTGAACATGACGAAGTTCCTTCTATTTCGACAAAGTGCCTTCTATTTACAGGGATCACAACCTGTAATATACAGTTTCAACACTGAGATAGACTGCAGTAATCCTCAAGCATTTCTGATGCTTTATCAAAAACTTTGAATGATACAAGGGCTTGAGTTTAATAAGGGAAAGTTATTCTATTCCCTGAAATATTCATATAAATTGCTACACATTCTGTCAGTATCTCTTGTCTAGAGTAGCGAAGTTCACAACTGTTAAGTGGATTCCTTAACTGAGTAGATAAAGGGCAGAATAATTTATTTTTGCTCACTTTTTGTGTCCTACCTGAATTTCAGACATAGTACAATAAAGAACAGTGATTTACAAGAGGTTTTGTTCTTGAGAATATGGATGAGAGAGAAAGAAAACAATTAGCAGAAATAAAGACAAAGGAAAATACTTGTATGATTGATGAGTCACTATGCCATACCAGTCATTGTGAAAACTCTATCATATACCATGCAATTAACAATCTTCTCTGTCTAGCCACCAAGATAAGCAGGACATGATAGGCTGACCAATTTATTACAGCAGGTCTTTTAAGACTAAACTCATTACGGAAAAGACTGATTACAGAAAAAATTATAGAAAATGTTAGAGATGACATTAAAATAGATGCTACATATTAAAATGCTACATATGCTAGCATTTTCCAAGTCTTTATTCATGTTGAATATCACTTATCTCTCAGTACAGGGGACCCCACAGGCAGCCATAGAGGAGGATTGAGCAAGCTGTCAGTATTTTTCAGATAACACATGGATAGACTATGGCAGTTAATTTTGTCCTATTTTCAGGTCATTTGTGTGATTTTAAGCCTGCCAAAGGCAGGTATAAACTGGCTTTCAGTGCCATTATTCATCTCCTTGCAGATCAAGAAAGAAACCTCATTTTATTATTACACTGTTCATGGACTCATTCCTTAATAGACTAGTTTGGGTGTGTTCACAGCAGATCATTCCTGCTTGCTCACTGAAATAGTTCTAATCTCCCTGACTCTTCACACTGTGTCTGAGAGTATTGTACTCATGAACTGAACCTCACTTCTTGTGCACTGAGAAATAAACATGCAGAACTATGCCTGTTGGAGCAGGACATAGACCTACTGAGTCATAACCCAGAACAGTATCAGTCAGAAATGTCTTCCTTCTGTACACATTGAAGCCTTTCTTCCTCAGTTTGCGAACTGCAAAATCTCCATTAAGATGAGTTGGAAGGTTTTACATATCTGTAAAGGAAATCGAAGATCTTCAAGATATGATATTGATTATATAATATATAATACTATTTCCTCAGGTTCCTTATAGCTGTAACTTCTTGTCTTGGTACCTTACTGACAGTTATCGAAATACCAAATATGCCAACTTGTGAATGATATTTAGAAAACTCTTACAGCCATTGTGTTCCACGCTTTTTTCACAAAAGCATCAATTTTGGATGGAGGTCAGATGGAATTTTGCCTGCTTCACATCTCTTTTGTTTTTTAAATTATTCTTCATAATTTTCAGTTTTAAATTATAATGTAGTTTACTTGGCACTTCTGGAAAGTGCTATATTTCACACTAGTATCTGTAACATAGCAGGTGAACTGATCCCTGTTAGGTTTCACATGAATGCTACCTTTCCCAGCTTTGCAAAATTATAAATTCCTTAGATTCAAAAATAACAACTATGGGGTTTTGGTGCTAAGTTATTATTATTATTTGGTTTTAAGTCTATATTGAATTATGCTCTAGATAAATTAATCTGCATTCTGATCTTGTTTATATGAGTTCATATGCTCATGCCCTTTAGAAAGAGGACATTGTGCACACTTTCAAATGTGTGACGTGTGTGAGAAGGCACAGAAGCCAAGCAACAATGAGGTAAAATGAAGAGAATAGACTTCTTAGCATTGCAAGTACCATCTGTTCTGTAGAAACGCATCCTCTGTGTTGGCATTGCCACAGTGGTATGACATGTGTTATTACTTTTAATCATACTTTGTGCTGAAGAAAAGTCTGGTTACATGACAGATTCAGAGGTTGCAGACTCCCTCAGAGTTAGTGCCTAGAAATCCAAGACTGCTTAGAGTGTTCAGTATTTTTGTTTCTGAAATATAATGACCTATGTAAAAATATGCAACCGGGGACCCAGATACTAGGACAAGTATTATTACATTTTTGTATGAGATGAAGAAAGCAGAAAGCATTTGCATAAAAAAGATGAAATTTCCATAATATTCTAGAAAATTTTATGCTAAAGAATTTGTCATCATTTTCATAGGATAACATTGTGGGCTATTATAGGATAATACCAGACACAAAAAATGATAGAAGGATTTCTGTCCTGACTCAGACTTTTTTGCCCAATTTGCTAATAACAACAATGCTTTGTTTATCAAAACACGGAAACAGTTCAAAGCCACTATGTAAACGAGTCCTTACTGAGACATCTGTTGTGAGGTCCTTGCATATGTAAGAAGGAAAAACTTACAGATCTAAACAATGGGTTTTTATTCATCATAATAACTTCATTTGTATAATCCACAAAAACACACATTTAATTACTGTCTATTCTTAGACACTGTCAGCTAATGTAGATGCAAGATGTTGTCCTTACAGATTAAATAGAGACACAATCCATAACTATCAAGGATAGTCTTTTTTCAGTTGCTAAAGTATTAATACCCCCCAGTCCTGGAATCACACATTCTAGTTCTGTTTGCACTGACAACCAAATGATGTCATATTTCTCTCTTGATTAGACCTCACTTTTATGTCATCAATGACAATGACCTTTCAAGCACAGACATGCGGGGATATGTAATTTCTGGCTATGTGTTGTCAGGAGGCTGTTACTAATATCTGGATCCCAAGGTTTTCTGAAACAAGAGAAACAGCCTTTTGGTCTTGTGTTAGATTCAAACAGCATGGCATCCAACTCATGTTATACAGTTATGATGGCCAAAACTACAGAAGCTTGGCAATTTATTTAGGAACTCAAGTACTTTTTGGATGAAAATTAAACATCAGAGAACTGTTTCATTTGATAAAACATTTAAATCAGTGTTGTTTTGAGTATAGTTCCAAAATATCTTTTCCATGACTATCTTTCCACATAATATTTGTTTGGTAAAATATTTCAGTTTAAATGTTTATTTTTCTAACATTCTAATTTGACTTGTCACAAATTTTCTCAGTAGATGCCTGTGCTGTATTCTTTAAAATTCTTCAGTGTCCATTAGTATACTATACCATATCAGAGACATGCCAGAGTTAATCATAATATAAAATTTTATTTTTATAATAATGACTGAAAATAATTAATTAAAGAAAATTAGATTATGTAAGATTAAACTTTCTCACTTGTTAGTAGAATTGGCTAATAAAATTGTGCTCAGAATATGTGTTTTCAGAGGCTTCATGAGTCATCTGGGAAAGGACATTATTGATTCACATTTGCATTTAGGATTTTGTCTTGCACTTTATCAAACCTAAAAAAAAAGGTTTTGTAGTATATTTATGTATTCCCTTCTAGCTCAGCCCTCAAAGTGGTGGATAATAGAATTGTTGTAGTTTGCATGCATATTAGAACAGCTGTCAATGAACTGGTACCCCTAAAAAATGCAAACCCCCTATGTCAAACATGCAAATCAAAATGTGTTTGTCACAATCTCTTAACATAACTACAGAGAGAGCATTAACATTAAGCATGCATTTCTTTGGGGAAAAAAACCCAACATTCAGCATTCTTTTAATTCTGTTTTTCCAGTTACCTTTGAAATGCCTGGAATTTTTATACTGAAGAAAATAATAACATAAGTGATAATACTCTATTATCCATATGATTAGTCACATATTCTAGCCTTTAGGAGGCATAAGAGAAGAACAAAAATATGATGACTGTTAAACACCAAATATATTGATTTCTTTCACTTACAATTCTCTAGGACTAACAACTAACCCAGGAATCTATGTAACTATAAATAGATGTTATAAAGGATATGTCCCAATTTTGAGGAAAAAACATGCACCAAGTCCTCCAATACTATCTTTACTTCTATATTCAACAGAAAATGTGAAGTTCAATTTACTCTAAGCCTTTCTAAACACAGAGATATTCAACTGGTTCAGGACCCTCTCATTTTTTGTTGTCTGGCTTTCAAATAAGTTCCTACAAGGCTTAATATCTGCAGCTAAATTTGTTGGAAAATAAGCTAAGCAAGCTACAGACATAATTAAACAGTTCCGAACCTTTTTGATGTTGGTTAAATCACTGGACTTCAATAAGAGATGTATTTCGGTTTTGAATAAGTTGTCTTTTGACTAGTTGTAAAGATCTATGCTTCTGGACTTACAGAACCAGGTTCTAGACTTCCTTCTTACATATGTACAATTTAAGTGCTGCTTGAAGTGTGAAATTTGTTCTTTGGGTGGCAAAAAAATCTTTCTTAAAACTTTGTTATGGGAGAATAAACCTGGAACTTTCAATCTACTGCTTAAGAAAAACACATAGTCCAGGAAACTCTGATGGACAATTACTGAAAAAAGATCCTTAGGTTTTGATTCCTACTCAAAATGAATGGCTCTTCACACTGGCAGTAGAATTTGCAGATACTGCACTCTCATTCCTCATAGTGGTTTAATGTTTTGTCAGAAAGCAAGCACTCAGTTAAACAATACATACGTCTACACCAGGGGCTGTCAAATTTTCTAAACAGGGGGCCGTTTCACTGCCCGCAAACTGGTCAGGGGCCGGTTTGTAGCCGAGATGCGCCCCCTGGAGGCAGGTGGAGAACAAGGTGCAGATTAAGTCATCTGCGGCAGGGAGGGGGCAGGGACCGGATTCAGCAGCCTCGGGGACCGTTTCTGGCCCGCAGGCCGTAGTTTGAGGACCCCTAGTCTACACCTTCACTTGCTCCTTTAGCGGAACAGTTTGCACAGTGTACAATATTAGATGCCCAGCTTGACCTGCAACCTTCTCTGAAGTCAGGCCACCCCATTATGTACTAGCTACAGCTTGGATGTACTCCTCATAGGCTATCCCAAAATGCATATATTACAATTATTCACTCCAGAGGCTGCGCATCTCCCTGTGCTGTCTGTTTCCTCCAGCAGTGCTTGAAAATGTGCTATTATTGAAAGAGTTAAAAAAATCCCCTTGGAAAAGCTAATTATTGCATGCAGATACTTCTTTGTGTGATCAAGGAGGGGACAATTTAATAGGCTCTGTAATACAACCAAGAACAAAATTGCTTTAAAGGAAGTCTCTTGTTGAGTGACAACTCTGTTGCCTGAGCCAATTAGGTCCCAATAAAGAGTGTTGAATTGGCTCCTGCTTTCTCATTAATTATGTTCTGTCACAGACATGGGGCTTGATTTAGCAATTTTGTATTACATTAAGATACTGAAAGGAATGGAACAAATGGCTCACTCTGATAATAGGCATTCTATACACGGTGTGACATTTACTATCCAGCTGTCCATAAGGCAGCCTAGCACTTCAGTTCAGGGGTTTATTTGTCATTGCTTCAAAGGGACACTCAGCTTTTCACAAAAAAGAAACAGAGAGGCTAATAGATAGGACAAAATGTACTGCTGATATGCTTTATTAGAGATAGGATGCTAGGGTTTTGCTAACAAGCTCATCCGTTGGTACTAAGCCGAGTTTGCTGTCAATCATCCTACACACAAAAGCACACTAGTTAACAAGGAGAAATGAATTACAGACACTTATTCCTGCCTGTGGGATCACAAATACACCAATCTGTGAAAGAGGCACAAACTCAGAAGACAAACTACATATTTGTCAATAACCTCCTAGAAAGAACCCTAGTAATTCTTTGAAGACCTTTGATTTAGCTTCCCTCTAAAATACATTTATAGGAAATGTTTTAGTTACCATGACATTTTCCTTTGTTACTTGTACAATTTTTCATCACATTAAAAACACAAAACTGAGGAGGTCTGCAAATGTTGTGCTAGGTACATACACTGCTTTTTATACCAAGCCACAGGGGGCAGCTGCTGTTGTAATATTCATTAATAGCAACAGAAAATTAAATCTTACAAACTAGTTTCAGGCTATCTTGTGTCAATGTGTAGAGTATAACCTAAGTCTCAATTTATTTCTTATATAATAATTAAAATAGCAGGATTTTTTTTAGGCTGTGCTTATTTTTTTACCTTCCATTGTATATTTTCATGTGGAGTTTTGATCCATTGCTTGCATTACACTTGCAGGTTCAGATTCAATGTGTAATTGAATAAGTAAATTTCTTTATATTTGCTTTGTTTATATATCTAAGTAAATATTATTAATAAATACATATATGTGTGTGTGTGAATTTTATCATGAGTATTTGACCCTGATTTCATCTTCTTGTCAAAGCATTGCCATTTATAATGTAACATGTCCAGTAATACTGACTTCTTCTAGAAATAAGAATTCTTAGGAAACTGGGAATTTATTCTGCAAAATATTAGTTTCATTTTAAAATAATTCCAAGAAAAAACTCTAGATATGAAAAAGAAAAGAGGAAAATAAATGAATGTGTGTTGTTGCAAAAAGAAAAACAAGGTTCATTTTCCAGACAGAAATGTGTAGTCAATAGACTACAATGTGTGTATAATCCTTGCCATCAAAGTCTTATCTAAACTTAAGCAATGTTTTCCACAGTTTTTCATGTCTTAAGGATTTTTGCAATAATAGTTCTTGTTTCAGTTGTATGCAATAATATTTGTAAGACTTCACTATTAGACAGTGACATTACCTTATTTTGCACTATTTTTGAGATAGAAATCCTGCAGCTAAGTCCTTCATAGCCTCTTCTGTCAGGGTTTAGTGCTCTTCCACCAAAATAAAAAAATTCTCCTTTAAGCTTCTTCTTCCTTTGCACTTGCTAATACTGCAGACTAGGAGTGTGAAGGAGTCACCCTCTAAGCAGCTGCCACAAACAAAAATAAGATGGTTTTGAATAATTTAGGAAAGAGTAGACAGACTTATCTCAGTGACCCACTCAGGCCTGGGCTAATGTCTATGACCTGGTTCATTGGCAATGCTGGCAGAAGAACATTTTTGCCATGGGGAGGCTTTTCCACCTGAAAAACCTGGATAACAGACTTTGGACCCCTCATGTAGTTAATTTTAAAATAAAATAGTTTCCAATCCTAAAAGAAGTATTAGGGTACTAGATGCAGGAAAGCGGGTTTGTAGATAGATAGGCAAGGCAATATGCCTTAAATGACTAAAGTAGAATGTTCTCAGGTAAGTTGTACTACAAGCTAATTAAACCACGTCTTCCAAAGTGTAACTTTCTTCCTGAATTGCTAAGACTGTGATTCCCTGCCCAACATCCCCCCAACAAACATCTTCCAATGAGCTTACAATTTATTTTTTTTTACTGTTTGCTTCTCCTTTACAGCCCTTCAAAATAATCTGAGAAGTTAATATAGTGAAAACCTAATGCCACTTCTGACCCATAAAGGGCAGTTTGAACCTTGTTATTGTTTTGTATCATTTTATCCTTCTGTCTTGATTATCTACTTATTAAGTATTCTGCTATTTCTGTAATGATTTAACAAACTTAGAAAGGAAAGCAAACATACTACAATATTTCAGTATTTTTCTTATCAGCCTCACTATCCTCGTCTCTTGTGTAGGTGGTGAGAATCATCTATACCTATTCTCGTCAGGTCTCATGCTTGCCTTAATTTGAAAAATGGCTTCATCACTTCTAGGTTATAGGTATTTCAAAATTTCCGTTAATTCCTTTTATTACTATAATTGTTTTCTATTTTCTTCTCTAAATAAAAATGAATGATTAGAAATCTACATCTTGGAGAAGGAATATATCGAGTCATAATCAATTGTGATTCAACAGCTTCAAAGGCAGCTGTATTTGAAAAGCATTAGCCATGTGCAGCTAGAGAGCTTCTGTGCAAAATGACCCAGACAATAATCCAGGTCATATGGAACTATTTTTAAATATTAACAAAAAATTAAGAGTTCTTACCTTGGTTTCCTAGATTTTGACAAAGTTTTCCCATTTTAAATACAGCTTCCCTTTGATATGAAAGTCCTGATTCTCAAGTCAGCGAACACAGGATCTGAAGGCCTGGAGGGTTAATACTGAAATTAACCTTTTTCTGAAGCAGACTCACAGCTCTGGGTCTGGATAATATTAGTCTGGCATGGGTCACAAATTATGCTTGAGGTTGCTTTTCCTTGCACCCAGAGGTAACGAGCTTCCAACAGTAGTAGTAGTAGTAGTGTCCCATCTACGCCCTCTCAGTGAAATATAATTATGCAGCATGGTTGAAGACATGGTTAAAGATAAGAATGAAATAAGCCAATTATTATAAATCATCACTGCCAGTGACTTCTCCACAATATACCATTGAGGGATTTACTTATCTGGAAAAGGGCAAGTAGGCAATACTGTGTGATTACAAAATTACTACTTATAGTTCCTCCTTTAGGAGGATAGTTTCCACATGTTCTCTGCACCACAAAAGTAAGAGAAATTCTTTCAGAGTATATCTCAAAGGACTCTTAGGAATTCTTACAGGGGACAAGCTGTAAGAAATGACTATACAGGAAATTGATGGAGACAGGTTTCCCAATTTTGCTGACTTCGGGGCAAAGCATGACCTTCTCTTCATCTTTCAGAGTAGAATTAATAATTTTAATGATTTTCCAGGATGTATAAAAGAAGAGTTTGGTGTTTCTTTCATGTAAGTTCTTACACTGTATTCAAGTGGTACTTTAGAAAGTGATATCTCCCTTCCATGGAGAATGTACTTATATTGCTATGGTATCACGGGAATCTTCAAAACAAACAGCCTTTTACCTGGAAACGAGTCTGTCTGGTGTGTTTCATTCTGATTGTTGATAGTTTTATAGCAGTAGGTGTATTGTTCTGTGATCTTCATAGAAATTACAGTTTTATAATTACTATGATAATTATTACAATGATGCCAAATTGGGGGAGAAAGCAGTGATTCTTTCAGTTTTGATGGAAATTACTGAGGGAATTTATGTTCAACAGAGATCTGTGTTCAACATCTGTACAACATAGGCTCACAGATAAAATTATTTAAACTCTGTTCCTTAAAAAGAGACTATGAAAAAAATACATTGTGCAGCTAGGTTGGTAGACAAAACCTATAAGGAGTTCATTATTGGAGATTAAGTTTCTATGTTATGACAGACATATGACTGGTGGTATGTCCAAGCTGAAACTCCAAAGTATCTCAGAAAAACTATGGTTATAGTTTTGTATGAACTACTTGTTTCAGGATGTTCACTGTAAATGGTATGTTCCTGATGAGGTGATTTACATACTCATCTCCTCAGGTACAGTCTTTTTTGTCTTGGAGGAAGATGGCCTTTTGAATGACTGTACATTTAAGGATGGTTTTGACAGTACTCGTACTTCATCAGTGGCTGGATACTACAGCACTCCTTGAGGGAGCACTGTTTGGAGAGACATAAAAATATTCAGTGATTTTTGCCAAGGAACTGTCCAATTGGTCTTTCATCCCAGGAAAACAAAATCTTATGTGACTATCTGAGCTGTGCATGATCATGCAGACCAAATTTGACGGTCAGGTACTGCCAATCTTAGAATATCCACTGAAAAATGAAATATTCCTTCATCACAATGAGCATGATTTATTTCAGTATTGTACAAGGAAACAAATTCCTGATGATGATGATGAGCATTAAATGCTAGTCTTTGAGTTTATATTAATATTGCCTCAATCCTTTCCTCTCAAATCAGTTTACAGTTATGAGTCCTTCTCAGCAGCTGTTGGTATTTTCCTTTACCTATTTGCCTTGTTGAGTTTTGGGGGTTTTTTTATGGATTTTTTTAATTTTAAATGGATGTGGATTCAGCATTTTTCTTCTTGTTTATAATGTCCATTTCTACTAATATCTAAGTTTTCAAAATATCATCTTAAAACTTTATCTAAAAAATAAGGAAAATTAATCTGCAATTTTACTTTTATTACAATCAGCCTGATGCAGGATATTGTCTTTCTACTGAAAAATATTGAATGGCAGTCATAAAAACCAATTAGCATGTGTCTTGAGAAAGAATTTGAAGAATCAGAATAAGATCTCAGTTAGAAGATTGTCTGTGAGGTTACCCAGACCATCTGTAGCACTGTCACTGAACACAAGGCACAAGACCAGGAAATCCAGATATTTGCAAAATTAAATACTTGGGAACTTTGATAAAATAACCTAATTATTTTCTGTCTTCATAAGTCAGAGTTGCAAAAGATGACATGTTGGGAACAGTTTAATACTCACAGATGCCCAGTGACAGGTAGTACTCTCAGCTAAAATAGCTTTACAATTATGCTACATTTTTTGACGAATACTAATTTTTGCTTAACAAAAGTTCAGACAAATGTTGTTTGATGTTCCTGATGCTTCTATAGTCTAAAATCAGTTTGACTTTGTCCTCAACAGTAGCATATTAAGTATCATTGACACATCAGTCAGTGACCCCTTGAGATTTTTTAAATATAAATTTGTACTTTTTCTTAAAAATAAATGTAATATTCAGCCTCACTGAAGACAGTGTCACTTTTTTACATTGTTATGAACTTTATTTTCAAAATCCAAAATTATTTTATATTTATAATGTAACTTTCTTTTCTTTTGTTTTTTTCCCGTGTCCTGGTTTCTGTGCTCGTTCTTCTGTGACTGTGTCAGAACTTTGCTTAGATGAGGAAATTTTAGATGGTGGCTGAAAGCCTTTCATTCTTTTTCTCTAGAGGCCCGAGTGTAAATATGATGTAGAAACAGTCTATAAATGTCAAGAAATGACCCCTGAAATCTCTCAGGCCTTACTGCTTTACTGTTAAGCTTAGAGATTCTAGAGAAAATACCTTGCTACCTCTGCTATCTCAAGGATGATGTGGCCAAGCTTTGTAAGACATGCTATAGCTAATACATGAATGCAAATTTCTTAAATCAGTCTGGCCTGAGCTATGTACTGTTTTCTCTTATTAGTTTACATGGAACCAGTGGTGATCAAATGGTTGAACTTAACCAGTTTTGGTGCAAGATTCTAATGACTAATTAAAATAGCCATAAAAGGTAAGTTGATTTTTCTGTTTAAGGGGTTTTTTTTAGTTCAATACAAACATTGAGTCTGGAAAAACAAATGGTCCTGTCTTGTTCAGTTTTTACTATAACAGCTTTTAAATTTAGACAATTTATTTTAAGTGGAAGTAGTAAGAGTAAGCTAGAATAATTTCTTATACATCCAATTAATTATAAATTTATAAATACAGAAAACATAAATTTGGTGCAAATGTTTAAGTAGACACTGTTGGACTGTGATACCTGAAAAAGCAAAGGTGTGCTCCGATTGCAGCATAGCATTTCAGATCCAAAATCTGTTTGACAACATTCTTAGGTTGGCTTGGCCATATTATAGAATCTCTAGGAGAATAATAATGCATAGGAAGTAGTAGTTAATTGCAGTTTTTGTTTATGAACTGATTCAGTGAAACATGTTAGATTGTATATCTTGTCTATAACTAGATTATGCTAATTAGCTAATAACACATTTTCCAAATGATTTTTAAATAGCTCTGTTTAGATTCTGACTCATACAAGTAACAAGCTGTTACTCTTTTTTTGCATGAGCTACAGAGAGTGATTAAAAACTATGTGCGTGACTCAAAAAGAAAAGTTCAAGTTTTAAATAATCATCAAAAATGCTTAGGCCTTCCAATTGGAATAGAAAATATAAAAGAGTTGCCATAATTAAAGGAGCAAAAAAAATAGATTTATATTCTTTCTGTTTAAATGTATGAAAACAGGTCCTACAGACTGAACTTGACACATACACAAGAAAAATTAATACACACTATAAAATATATATTTTTTATAGTTAGTATAATCTATAAAGGGACAAAAAGTAAAGATACATTTCTCTACTATTTTAAGCCAGAATTATGACTTGGAATTTTCCGGTTTACTCCCCACACATGAATCTGACACGAGTTACCCAAGAACTGTCTGAAGGTGTTCAGATTGCCAGTATAAGACTACAGGAAACCACTAATGAAAGAGAGGTGAAAGTAAAACATCTTGAAAAAAAAAAAAAGGATTGTCACAGAGCTTGAGTCACATCAAACATTTGTTTGAAAACAGCCAAATTGTTTAAAACACTTAATGAGATATCCAAATAAAAGCAATTAAGAACTGTGTATATTATTTTATTTAAAAGCATTCATGTCACTATAGGTTATAAAATGAAAAATATAAATAAATCCCCTTAAATTCATATATTTCTAAACACCCTCCAAGAATATAAGACATACTAGGAGTAGCAATCTAGAAGAATTCAAAGTACTACTCAAAATACTAGAAATAATGCCAATATCTTATGCATTATAATTGCACTTTAAATAATCAGTATTGAATTTGAGTCATTAATACTGGTTTTCCTTTCAGTGTGACAGGAGACTCAAAATCAACCTATATAGAAATGGGAATACTCTAATCCATAATGAACATTACTTTGTATCCTCATCTTGCAAATTTGTTGCTGAAGGATAAGTAAAGGAATCAAAAGTGTTTGCACAGTTAACAAGGTTTACTTTCATTTTCTTTAGTCATCTAGTAGTATTTTGATTCAATACTGTTTTGGTAATCCTTCTGAGATCATAATTTTCATGTTTTACAGCATTTCAACTCCAAATTAATGCCCACATCAGAAAAAAAAATCTTTGTCTAAACTCCCCTATATTTAAGATGATGCTAAGAAATTTGCAGATAAGAATTCTAATTTTTCAATCCTAAGTATTAAATTATTTTCTGGGTACATCTGCAGCACACTAATTATGCTACCCCTGTCTCCATAGAATTTTCATTCTGATCAGGCTTGTCTGAGGAACTCTTTCTGATTTTCATATGGCTGGGTTAAGCTCAGGAATTCTATTGATCACTGGTTTACTTCTACTATCTGAATTAGGCAAATACAGGCAATAAACAGTTTTAATGCACTATTGTAGAATTACTTAGTAGAATGTTCTCATCTTCATTCTGCATTCTCTTCCTGTCTGTGTGAAAAGGGCAAGACAGAAAAAGATAATGACAAACTACCCCTTCTATGAAGCGTCCTTCTAAACCCTTGAAAGTGCTTCTTCTTTTTCCTTTGAGTTTTGGGGTTTGGGGTGTTTGGGTTTTTTTTTTGAGAACTATTAAGAGTATTCAAAAACTCCAAGCAGAAATTCCATCAAAGGACTGACCATTTCATGGCTTTATATTTCTGTAGTCTACATCAAATTTCAAATTCCAAGCCAGCAGAACATGTTGGGACATACTTTTAGCAAATTTAATTTATATATAATTTTTTTACTGTTATTCATTTGATAATCTATATTGAATTAAGTTTCTTCATGGTGAGCACACTAATGTTGAAAATTCAGTTCACATTTAAAAATTAATTTAAATAGTCTGCTAGCTCCCTTCTCCTTCATACATTTTAATTGATGACAACTCCATAGAAAATACAAGAACCTAACTATAGGCTCCAGAATCCAAAAGTCCTTCTTCCCACATAAGCAAATTGCTGTGCTAGAGAACCACACTCCTATTTCCATGTTCTTCTAGATACATTGAATTTTTTGTTCTTTCCTATATGGTGGCACAGCTTTAGGAAATTTGGAAAATATTCCCTGATAAGTCTAATCAAAAGCTAAGGTATCTGGGACTTCTGTTGCAGAGCTTTTAATGCTGGTGTACTTTCATATTTAGAAGCCAGTGGTACACTGTTTCCACATTAGCTGTACAACTTCAGCTCATCTTCTGATATTCCACTCTAGGTAGGCAAATCTGCTCTGAGCATCTTAGCAGAACTTGTGGAAACATATTTCTGGGGGAATGCCAAAAACCTTCTGGCAGCTCAAGGAAATTATGGATAGATAGAGGAACTTACCATAATTCTTTGGAAAACCTCTAAGAAATGAACAGATACTGACAACACATGCTAGACCTTTTCTCAAGAAGGAAACCAGATAAATGCTCTGATGTGAGCTCTCACTCTAAACTCAGTCTGTAAAGCAGCAGTAACAACACAACTGCAGTGTGTCAGCAGGGGCAATCCTGGCAATGAGTATGAGGGAGCGGCGACGAAAGCTGCAGCTGATAGGAGCTGTGGCCATAGCAGTTCCCCATCTGTGGTAGGCGCTATGAGTACTTGACAATTATGTCACCTAAATGGAACATCTTTTTTAGACCTAAACATTGCTCATAGACTGGTGGATCAGAGTTATATTTTCATTCTAGCATGTGTCTATCCTAGATACATACATTCTAACTGAAGGGGAAAAAGCTTGAATACCTTTTGGCTTAGTGACCTGCAGTGTGTTGTAATCACAGCAGTAATACCATTGCATGCTACTGTGACCATCTAGCTGTAAAAAATAGGCATTTCCAAAAATGTGAGAGCTATTATTGATAATTCTGACATGCTTCACCTCCAATAAGCCTAAGGGAGCTTTCATATTCCAGCATGTATAATAGCAGGAAGGAGTAGTGATTAGTATTTACTTCTGTCTAAGTCTGGTGAACTTCTAGTCCACATTTATTTTCTCTCCACGCAAAGGGTTAAACACCACACACAATGGAAATTATTTTCTCAGTTTACTAACGCTCAGGTTCCCAAGGGACTCTGTTGCTCACAACATTTCTCTGCTTTGATTAGGCACTGTGGTCAAGTTACTAGCCCTATGGCTTGTTCAGTATTGGTCTGTTGTTATCTAGGCACACTGCTGCAGCATTTTGTAATCTGATAAGGGAAAAATCACAGTCAGGATCTAAGTAAGAATTATTTGTGTCTTGATAATTCTTGTTGGTCAAAGGCTTCATATTCTACTTTCTGACAATGAACATAAGGTTCATTATTATCTTCTGAATTTTGAATTAATTCTTTTTTTTTTTTTTTTGTGACTTTGCACTCTTCACCAGTGACCGTATGCAAGTAAGTTATTCTGCTGCAATGAAAACTTTTCTGGGGCTTCCATATTGTTGATTGTAATAACAAAATAGACATAAATTAAATGGACAGATCATTGTTCACTGATGGTAATACACTCATCATCCTCAGAGGCACCAATGAAAATTGCAGTAGTGATTCTTGGGTATTTTTCCAGTTTCTTTCTCTTGAGAAATGAAATGGTAGCAAAAAGGTTTGCAGAACACAAGAGTTTTGGTATTTTCAAGTAACAGTATAAACAAAAAAAAAATTCAAGAAAGCAAGAACATTCTTTTTAGGATTTTGAAAACCAGAAATCCTCAAACTCCCTTATTCTATATATAGCAAACTTTGCTAAACATTGGAGACGTTAAAAACTTGATCTTGGAACAATGGAGACCAAGACCTACTCACATATTAAGATCTGTTTGCTTCTTACAATCTACAAAGTATCAGTAGTGAAAATCATAGTTTCTTTTTTTAGAATATCATGTTGCTGAAACATAAAGCTCTTAAGAATGAAAAAAAATTAGAACAAGTATGAGATAGACAGTGTTCGCACAGATTTCTGTACCAATAACTAAATTACTGCAAATATTTTCATCCATTTTGAAGGAACTACTTAGATCTATGTTTCTAATTACAAAGTCTTTGATTTACACTTCTAATATCAGAAAAGGTTTCATCAGAGCACTAAGACATTTCCTAATTTATTTCAACGGCATTATTTCATGTTATGACATAACAACAGTCATTGTAGTTTACTATGAAACCTATATTTTAAACATATTTTATGCTGTAAAAATAACTAAAATTAGTTTTAAACCAATATTTTGAAACTTTTTGAAATAAAATTTTCTATGGTGAATATTAGCTACTTCTTTCCTAGACAGTTTTTGGTTCTGTTCAATTTGCCTATTCTTTCCCTTCTTGTCTTCCAGATTTAATGTTTTCACCCTTTTAGTTCCAATCTGAATTCAAAATTTCTATTTTCCATCTCTATGTACTGATGAACTTGCAATTATTTTTTTCACCCGGCAATTTACCTAGCTGATAATAGCTTTTACCTGATGTCAATAAGAAATTACATGCCATTATCAGCCACTATGAAATGAGCAGTGAAATTATTCTTTTAAGAAGTTCTTCTTATCAATAATATAAATTGCAATTATTGGTTAAATGAATTTTCTCCATTTGAGCTAATCACAGTAAACACCTTTGTTTTAAACTTACATTAATGGTTAATTTTCATTAGTATATCAGTATTAATTGAGCCAAAAATACATCTTTCAACTGGATATCAAAATATAATCACCACTGGGGTGTCTGAAAACATGAATCATTGAAAACTAAGTAATTCTGTTTGTCAGGAGCTATGATTATTATATGAGAACCATACTGTTAAGTGTCCTTTTTAAAAAACATGACATACCAAATTGCTGAAAACTGGTGTTTACCACTGTAGCATTTCATTCTTACTTGTCATGTTAAATCTTGTCAGTTTTTGTTATGTTGTTTCTCATCATATCGCAGTTGGATGTGACACATTCAGTTACATGACATGACTCATTGCAACCTGAGAAATCATAGATTTGTTGGGAAAAAAATGTTACTGTAGAGGAAGAAGATTTTCAGAAGCCTTCTTGATAGAATACATGTTACTGTCATTACTTCTTTTTTTTTCTCACAATTGAGTACTCTTTTATCTACCTGACACTTCATTCTGAAGTGTCTACTCTTGCCTTTTTATTATCAGAAGTTGTTTGTGGTTTGCAGCTTTAAAAAATCTACATAGAGGTCATACATACTTTACAAATGTAAAATACATATAAAATGAACATCATCTTTTGACTTCATAGCCATATTATGGCTTAGAGTCAAAGTTAGCTGTTTCTGGAGTAAATTGTATGCACACTCAGAAAATCCCAATGGGAAACTTGTAGCAATTAATTTGACAGATCTCAGTTAAAGAATCACGAAACAGTTGAGGTTGGAAGGAACCTCTAAAGGACATCTGGTCTAACTGACCTGCTCAAGGAGAGCCACCTAGAGCAGGATGCCCAGGACAATGTCCAAAATGCTTTTGTCTGTCTCCAGGAATGGAGATTCCACAATGTCTGTGGGCAACCTGTCCCATTGCCAGTCACCCTCACAGTACATTAAATTTTAAAAAACCCATGTATTGTTCTGTTGATATGGAACATCCTGTGTTTCAGCTTGTGCTCATTGTCCTGTCACTAGGCACTACAGAGCCTGGCTCTGTCTTCTTTGCACCCTCCCTTCACATATTTATATACGTTGATAAGTTCCCCCAAACCATCTTTTCTCCAGGTTAAATAGCATTTCCCTTTGTTGAATTGCACAAGGTCAGTGACTTCCTGTCAACCCATTTTTCCAGCCTGTCAAGATCCCTCTGAATAGCAACACAACTCTCTGGTGTTTCAGCCACTCTTCCCAGTTTTGTGTCGTCAGCACACTCGATGAGGGTAGACTCTACCCCCTCACCCAGCATGTTGATGAAGATGTTGAAAGGAATCAGGCCTGGTATCGATCCCTGGGCTACACCACTAGTTACTTGCCTGCAACTAGACTTTGTGCCTCTGACTGACTCTCTCTGAACCCACCTGTTCAGTCAGTTTTCAATCTACTTCACTGTCTGCTTAGGCAGTCCATACTTCATCAGTGTCTCTATGAGGATCTTGTGGGAGACAATGCTAAAAGTATTCCTGAAGTCTATGTAGAACAACATCTATTGCCCTCACTTCATCTACCACACTAGTCATAAGTAATTTCTCAAGTCCATGGAACTGGAAACTTGAAATCAAGTAAAAGTGACAGGACTTATGCCATTTCTTTGTCATCGATAAGGGCCTACATGAGTTCACTAGAGCTTCTCCTGTGAAGCAAACTGTATAATGACTTTTCCTCTGATCTAAGCTAGTCATGTAGAAGGCATACCTTATTTCAAAATAAATAAGGGATGGTCCAAATCTGAGGTTTTAATGTCACCACGGGCAGAAAAGTCATGGCAAGGTATGGCATGGCTACAGCATATGCACAGAGAAGTACACATGCTAGCATCTGAGTCTTTTCATGAATGTCAGAAGAGCTCCCTACTTTTTTGTTAATCTCATTCTCAGAATATAGTCTTAAAAATCTGAGTGAGAACTGAAGCACTGAAAGTTTCTGCTGAAATTATTAAATGCATTTTTACTTGCATTTCGTCTGTCAAGAATATTGTAGAGAAAATTTCTTTCTGGTTTCCATGGGAACACTCTCATAAATGTATAGGGATTCAAAATGGAAAGTGGTTGGTGAAAAACTTGTGAAAATACAGTGCATTTGCAGGTTTTTTTCCTTGATAAATATATGGAGAATTAAAACCTTTGACAAGAAAGGAGTGATAGCATATGATTTTCTAGACATATGGGAAACGTGTGCAAACTCAAGAGGCATGAATTATTCCTCTTGAGCAAAAAAAGGCTTAGCAGATGTTAGTGTGCAAGGACCGTGTAAACATTCTGGGGGCTTAAAGAAGGGTAATTTTAAAAATTCATCAATAGGAATACAGACATATGAAACTGCAAACCAAATATTTTTATAAAATTCACAGGTAGTAAGTATTTTGCTAGTTACTTTTCTCTGTTTTGTTTGAGCATGTGCCAGTAATTTCCCATGAAAGGTACTGGTCAGTAGGAGTATGGGATATTCTCTAAAAAGTGTTGTCATTCTTGATCATTACAACTTATAAAGATTTTACGGTTTTAAGTACGTTAATCTGAGGATCAGACCCAGCTGTTCAAGGGACAGGACAGGCTGTCAGCTGTAATTGCATCACATGACCAGCAGCACATATGCCCCATTGAGCATTGTTGGTGGGGAGATGGAAAATTAACCCTTCCAGCACAACCCTGCTTGCCATCCATGAAACTTGACTAAAAATTTGTCTAAGTAGTGAAACAATTAGGAGGCATTTTGCTCAGAAGGAATTATATGTACATGATAGGTTAGGCAAAACAAGAGGAATTAAAGATGTTGTCAATCTAAATGGAGGTAAAACCCAAATATTATTTGTGAAATTTACACTTTTAGCCATATTTAAAATGTTTCAGCTCCTGTCAATTACTCTAAAGAAAACAGATTTCAGGAATTAGAAATAGGTCTCTGACAGAGCTAAAAACTGTTAAAAAATTAAGTTTTATCTACAACTTCTAAGGAAATATTCTGTGGAATAGAATGTTTTCCAGAACCTTTTAGTTTGTCTAATTAGCTTCCTGATCTACTGACTGCTCTCTCAGTCTGAGTGAGACACATCTGTTTAGGTGGGAGATAAGACTCACAAAAAGCAAATAGCTTTCTATGAGTTTACAGGCTTCATCAGAGGCTGGAAACTGAATGGAGAGTGAAGTTATTGTAGTACCATTGTGGCTCTTTCGTTTGGTCACATTCTTCACCTGCTAAATGTTTAAGTGGGTTTGTGTCTCCTTTCTCTGGATATGTTATACATTGACAAAAACTTGAAGTAATGACAACACAGTATAATAACTAAAATTATGAGATCTCTGTCAATTAATGCAATATGGTAGCCAAATACGTGCATTCATTTATGGAGTAAGAATGACGAAAAAGTAATTAACTGTCAGTTTTCAGGTTTTCAGTAAACAACACTTCTCACAAGCAGATATTATAGACAGCCACTCTACATTGCCCCTAGAAGTGAAATATGTTTTGTGTATAAATAATAGCATTCTGCTAAACGTAATAAGAAAATTCAACCTGATATATCAGCATTAGATTGAGTACTGTGCACAACACTGACATGACTATAAGGACTCCCTAAGGTTAAATTGGACTCCCACACTGAAATTCTAATTAGAAATATGAGTGCTCCAACTCTGTGTAAGTGCACGTCTGTTTAATTATGTTCCCTTTTTACCTTACATCTTTCATTATTCCATAGTCCTTTTCTTCCTCCTTTCTTGCTGTTTTCAAGCAAGCCAATCTCCTCACTTAATCTAAGTGTAGGACCTTCCTATAAGTTGGTATTAATTGATAAGCAGTGTTTAATTATTATTTTTCATCTCTGAAGAGACCTGATATTAACTCACTGAGGGCCCTAGACAAGCATCTCAGCCCTTTGACTCACGTGGCACAGCTCTGCCATCTTCTGACATATCTATTCTCTTATCAGCAAGACAATAATTTTCTTCAGTGTAATACCAACAATATTTTGTCTATACTTTGTCTTTAGGAATTTCCTACCTATTTAATAGGTAGGAAAACATTTTTAATGGAGAATAGATACAGTTAGTCTGTATCTGAGGAAAGTTTTTAACTGAGAAGGACAGCTGTTTTCTTTATCACACTAAATGGCTCTTAAGAAACCTTACTTTCACAAATATGAGTATAGTATCTAAGCTAACAGAAGAACACTGGGCTATTTTCTACTACCACATTTCACTCTTAAAAGAGTATATTAATTTCTTAAATTATTCATGTCTAGTATTAATTTGTTTCATTTTATTAGAGAAATAAAATGAAATAAATCTGCTTTTATGTAGATTAATTTCAGTGTAAATCCACCGTCTGCAATACAGATAAAGTATTTTCTGTTCTAAAATGTCTGAATCTTGAGGGTGAGGATGCAGTGTATAAATTTTAATTTGATAAACCAAAATTCCTAATAAGAACTGCTTAAAATTTACAATTTTCCTCTGGTAAAATAAATCTTATTAATTTAAATCAACAATCTTCCCAATATTGTTAATGAAATTCCAGCGCACACACAAAAAAATTCAAACAATTCTCAGTAGGCACAGCTTTATTAGTGAAAATTAGAAGATCACAGTGAGTCATTTAGGCTCAGAATGAAATATTAAAAATATTAAAAAGTTTTTTGATTAGTATTAAGATTCATGTTCATCTGCATTGAAAATATTGAAGTACAAATACATTGAAGTGGAACAGACATGCATATGAGTCCTAGAGTAACTAATTTTCTTTCCTGGGCAAAGCTAAATTCTAAGGTCTGAAATCTCCTTTTAATTGCTGATTTGTACTTTCTCAAACCTTTGTTTTCTTCATCACTGATGACCCTAAGCTTATTCAAAACTTTTCTCTCCCTATAGGCTTTTTTTTTAGATCTACTATTTCTTAGGACAGGCCTCCAAAAGGAACACGTGCACAGCAGTTCTCTGTAGCTCTGTTTCTTGTCAGTCCCAATAAAAGAAGGGAGACAAGACAGCCTTTCCAGCCGCAGGAAAGTCATAACCCCAGTTATCCTTTGGTAAAAGGTCTCTCACTGCTTGTTCTTAAACTATTCCTGGTCTATTCTGTAAGACGAACCATGACATGGTTAAAAAAAATCTGAGGATATTCTACAAGGTTGTTTAAAAATATATAAATACTAGATAATGCCATAATCAATGCATACTTTATATTTACACATTTGTAGAAAGTAACACTAGGTTCCCTAAAAGCACACTTCATCCTCATAAAATATTTCGTTTGGGTAGTCAAATTAATCCAGCACAGGACCCAAACAAACACTGTCCTGAAAAAGTCAACAGGTATTCAATCTCTAAAAGTGCAGATAGAATACCAAACAAAACTAGTATTTTCCTTAGGCCTAGATATGTGGAAGTTATGAAGTCCATAAAACCTGGAAGTATATCCAGATGTATCCTTCACAAATATCACCTCTGAATAAAATCTTGTGCTGTATCCATTTGATTTGTTACAGTTTGTCTGAACTGCAGCAGATTTTTTGTTGTGTTTGTTTGTTTGTTGTTTGTTTGTTTGGGTTTCTTTTTCTTTTCCAAGTATGACCATGAACTCCATATTCAGTGGTCTTACATGCAACTTTATTGCTGAAATCCAGAATGTGCTTAGGTTTGGATAATCTATATGCAAGTTCTCTGTGATATATGTGATTATTTTTAAAATATATAAAGCAGACTGGCGGATGATAATTCTTGGAAATTGACCCTGGTTACATTACCATTTATTTTTAGAATCTGTGACCTTTTGGGATAATATTTTTATAAGTGAAATAAGATGATCTAGTGTATGAATTAATGTTGTACTGATGGAACAGAGTTGATTGCACTCAGCCTTTAGCTTCATTCACAGCAACACATTAGTCGTGAATTAGTGTGCAATAATTCATACCCTGTTGCTTCTTAGGTCTAAATATAACATTTGCTCAGCTTTAGAAATACAACATAAAAGCATTAATATTTTCAAATCAAGAAGCCCCCCTTTGTATTTTCATTTCAAATATGTTGTTCTAGCTGCCATATGTTGCAATAATAACAGTTTATTAAATAGTGACATAGATTTTAGCCCAGCTTCTATATACCTTCCTTCTGTACAGATACTTTCTATGCCCAAGGTGTTGGGATACAGTGACATGAAGGGATTTAAAAGACTATACTGAAACAATCATACTATATGATCACTCTATCTTTTATTTTAACTGTAATTATGATTCAACATGCATGTCATAAAAAGAAAACAAGATATTTTTGAAAAGGTATTTGTATTATTTTTCAGACAGAGTACGCATTGAACAGACAGGCTAAGTATTAGTCACAAGGAGTCTTTAGGCAACTAAACCTAAAATTTAGGATCCTAGAATTCTCATATTATTGTCAAAGTCCCATAGAAAAACAAGCATGGCAAGAAGATACTCAGAGAAGATTTTCTCACAAGTCTAAAACTGAGGAAAAGGCTAAAGTTTCTCACATCGTTGCAGTACTAGTTTCTCTTCTAATGAAGATTTCATCACTCACATGAAATTAATTAGAACTGGCAACACAATTCTGCAGAGTAGCATGGGACCCTGAATTTAGGTCTGACACACAGGTCATTTTTAGTACTGTAGAAAGTTGAATCCTGGTGTCTCACAGACTGTCAGATGCCCTGCCCATTGGACTGCTGGATGTCTGTTTTTCAGAAGACTACATACAATTACGTTGAGATTGAAAAATTTAAGAAAGTAGGTGCAGCTAAGGAACAATGAAGAAAAGTCAGGAAATCAAAGATAAGTTCATGAACAACATCTGGAAAACAAATTTCAAGATCAAACCTTGCAGTAATACAAGTGGAATGAACTATCCAATTTGGTTTCTAAAGCTGTCTAGCAAGTGGGCTTAACAGACAACAGGAGATAATATGGTAAGCAGTATAGTAACTCTGATGACTCAGTGGAATAATTTCCTAAAGTTTCCTATACTTAACATGTCAGTATGCAGTCCTTTTGAAAGTGTTCTAAACTGAAAAGTAATATTAGACCATTCTATTTCTAGCATTTGTTCAATTCCAGTTCTAAGAATGTTCTTGCATCTAACCTGAGCAACAGAACAGAAGTAACAGACTAATCTGCTCTCATAGAAAAAGCTACTTAATCCAAAATCCTGTGATGCCCCTTCGGAGTGCTAATCGTGTGAATTTTCTCTTTCATGTTTCATAACTATGTGGTCTAAATAGCTATCACAGCTCATTTTTTCTGCAGATTACTCTCCCATAAAATGAGTAAAATGGATTCAATAGCAAAATGTATTCGTCCCTGCTCTATAAGCAAGTGTTGTTACTTGGACTGCACTGCAAGAGAGCCATAGACTGTTTACACACATATGCACAAAAAAGTAGAAGTGCTAGTAATATAGGTGACCATAATCTGTGCTGGTTTCAACTAATCAGCATAGGGAACAAAGAGCAAAGTAGTACATATTGTAGTATGCACTGTAGATTTTCAGAGTGGTTTTCTGAAGCTAGATCCTGCTGAGGGCTTTCCCTGGTGTACCTGATATTCACTACTATTGTTAGATATCCTAGCTAGGGTAAAGTGAGTGTAGTTGGATCAATCCATGCTACCCTACAGGTGCATTTGTTCTGTAACTACTCTGTCCAAAGTAAGGTTTAATGCTTTATTAATGTAATTTATCACAGTATCTACTGCAACAAATTTCACTGTTTTCAGTTTAATTGATGATATAGAAACAGGAACATTTGCTACAATTCTAGAACTCTACGTTTCTCTTCTCATCCCAGCCCTTCCCTTTCATTTCCTTCTTCTGTTTTCCGTGTTCTCTTCTCCTTATTGCTTCCTTTCCCCTCTTTCACTTCCCACTTCCTATTTCTTTCCCGTTCCCTTCCCATTTCATTTTTTTCCCTTAGAGGTATTATCCAAAGCAGAACCAGAATTTTGTAGTTTGCTTTATTTCTGTAAACATGTACTGAACTGTCTCCTATCATAGCTAAAGGTAGAATTTAATAATAATGAGTTTAAAAGATACAAAGTGTTATTGCAAATATATCACAGAGAAAGACGTATTGGGGAAGTAAATCTATTAATAAATTAGGATGGGCTTGGAATTTTCTGGGCCCTTAAGTGTTCTACTGGATTTGATTGCAAGATCAGTGTCACCAAAAAGAGTCACCAAGTCATTGAGGTGCTGATGAAATGCAAGAGATAGGAAAACTAGGCTGTCTAGGAAAATGTGGAGGTACTAAGTAGCTAAGTGCATTCAGTTAGTTATTTTTCACAAGTTCCGATGGCTTCATGATCTATACGCTTTCAGAGAAGTGACTAGAGTTCATAGAGCAGAGCTGCTTTGAAAAAAATTGTCTTCAGATTTCATGAAAAAGAATATCGCTTTTAGCCTCTGTTAACCCCCCTTACTAATTTCTACTTTAGAGCGGGTTTATTGGAAACACAGTAATCCTAGCACTAATTTTCAAGAAATACTCTAATATAATATTAATTTATAATAAAAGTCCAGTATTTTAAAAAAATCAATTGCTAATTGAACTAAAAGCAATACAAAGAATCCATTTTCTCAGAGAAAACTAGTTCAAACTTCATTGCTTTTTTTAGCCAAATAACAAAACCAATAGATGAAGACATTGCAGTTGACTCTATATGTTTTTACTGTCGTTGAATAGATACAAAATTTTGCATGGAACATTATTAGGTAAATAATGATCTTTAGAAGGAGTTCTGCAACCAAAACACGTGAAAAGAAATTGGGTTTAGGTCTCATATTACCTAGTGATGCTCCTAAAGAAAGGATTTGCAGCATGTCATTGTATGTACAGATAGAATTATGACTCCCAAGAGCATGGAAATGTTATAAATATAACAGGAAACAAAAAAAAGAACAATCCAGTATGTATAAAGCGATTTATTCCTCTGGAGTGATTATTTAGGAAAATATTGAATTTAAAGATCAAATGGTTTTAACAGAAAGTTTAGGGTGAATTTTCAGACAATACTATTTTATCTGGTACATGCAAAACCTAGGAGGCAATAGCACTAATTAAGGAGCTAAATGCAGTAATGACACAAGGCAGATTAGAGAGTACATTCTGTGCAGGTATAAACTCTATATTTAGAGCAGAGTTAGTTGGGTGATAGGCACACTCTAAATGCTAATAAGAAAGGAAAGGCTAGATAAGAGGAATATACCAATTTAATTGGTTGCCATTATGGCAGATAACAGAAAGGTATTCATCTCAATGTTTTTTCCCATCTAACTCATTCATGGAAATGCTTTTTGAACTGAGAAACTGAGTATTATTTTTTCAGTGGACAATATGCTAAGGACACAACCTTCATTGCCTTATACAACATAGACCCACACCAATTTTCTTCAGGACAGTTACACACTCCAAAAGTAGGGCATGGCTTTTCTCTGGTCTGCAGTATCTGGTGGGGGCAGGAGTGACATTGCTCGAGATGTATGTAGAGCAGTGAGAGATGGGGTAAGAGAGTCCTGGAATAAAAATATCTGTAACTGCTTTCAGACTAATCTGGGGACTCCAATGCCTATAATTAATAATTACATTCAGACTTTGAAGAATGAGGTGGGATTGGCTATTATATGGCATGCAAGGGAAAAACAAAAGGATGGAGGTTACAGAATTTAGGAATTCTTTAGGATTGCTCATGCTTTATTGACATTGAATTTTAAAATCAGTTCAACTATTCTAATAACTTCAGGTTCAAAGTGTTTGCTTTTATGCTTTGTCTTGACCTTGACTTATATATCTACATCTTCTAAGGAAATTGCCAGACTGATGTATCTTAATGAGTTTCCTTTACTACTGTTTAAAAAGCTCTTTAACACAGTATTTGCTTGGCTCTTAGATTATCTGCTGCTACTATATTTATTGCTCTGCAAGTGGTAGTCCAGGAGAGAGATATCCCCAGGATCGGCATTATTCAAAAAATGTGTTCACATCCATATAGAGTAGTAGACAGTGTTATCCTCTGTTACTTGTGGCAAAAGAAAGAAGTTGTGATCTTCCTGAGATAATTGAAGGAGTCTGTATTTAGAACTGAGATGCAATTCCTTGCTCTAAGGACTATATTCAGACCATGACACCATTTCTTTTACATCTTTCTCTTTAACCTGTCAAACTGAGATACTTCTTATGGTAGTTGTTTTGATATTAAACTGACACATTCAGATATCACTTTCTAAGTGTGAATTCTTACTCAGTGTTTTGTGGTAATAATGACAACACTGATATTTAAAAATAAACAACTTGTTTAGTTTGTTAAAAAAGGCTTGTCCTAAAAACAGCACCTCTCAAAATTTATCAAATTCCATGAATGAATGTCTCATTAAGTACAAAATGTCATTTGAATTGGAAAGTTATTACCTCCTACATTGTTACAGCTACTGCTACAAAGCAATTTCAACAAATCTTTTCTGAGTGTTCTCATCTCACAAAACCATCTTGTTTTGTCTCACTACGTTGCTCATCACTGACAATTTCTTGCGTCATTCTAGCATGCATTGTAACATCTGAAGAATATTCAAGGTTGGAATATAGCCTGTAGCTTAATGCTGAAGTGAGGCTTCTTATGTGAGAGATGTTTTAAAAAAATTTTTGAAGCTTAATTTAAACTGTCACCTGTACTGAGTCTGGTTGGGATAGACTTAACTTTTTTCATGTCAGCTCTTCTGGTGCTGTGTTTTGGATTTGTGGCTAAAATGATGTTCATAACACATCGATGTTTTGGCTATTGCTGAACAGTTCAGCACTCTGCTTCCCTCAGTGGATGGGCATGGGAAAGAAGCTGGAAGGAGACACAGCTGGGAAAGCTGACCCAAATTGACCAAAGGAATATATTCTTTACAATACAACTTCACACTTAGCAATAAAAAGTGGAGGTGGAGGAAGGGGAAACGTTTTGTCTTCAAGAAGGCCATTGCTCTGACACCAGCTGGGCATTAGTCTGACTAGGGGAGGTGCTGAGTTCTTAGACTTTCCAATGTATGGTAACCAATGATAATTTTGGAGGTACAGCATGAAGATTTAGTGGATTTATAAGATAAAAGTTTCTTTTCTCTGATGTGTAATTTTGGTTTTCCTCCAAAGACTAAGGAAAATGTTCTTTAATTGTGAAATGTGATTCGTATACTTAAGATCTTCCACTTCGTGTGCAGTGAATTCCAATTCACAAGGCTATATTTAGCTGAAAAAGAATAGTTCTGTATGAAGAAAAGAAGGTAGTATTGGTCAATTGCACTGTTAACCCCCTAATTTCATAAAAGCAGTAAAGTACCTTCAGAATTTGAATTGAAAATA
>JAWWLV010000179.1:36117405-36191462 GCA_035041135.1 Platyrinchus mystaceus
GGCCAGGATGCCATTGGCCTTTTTGGCCACCTGGGCACACTGCTGGCTCATGTTCAGCTTCCTGTCAATCCAAACTCTCAGGTCCCTTTCTGCCTGGCTGCTCTCCAGCAATTCTGTCCCCAGCCTGTAGCTCTGCAAGGGGTCGTTGTGGCCAAAGAGCACTTGGCCTTGTTGAACCTCATCCCGTTGGAATCAGCCTAACTCTCCAGTCTGTCCAGGTCCCTCTGCAAAGCCCTTCCAGCTGATCAATACTCCCCCCCAACTTGGTGTCATCTGAAAATTTACTAATGGTGGACTTGATAACATGGAGGCTGCTGTGATAAAATAACAAAGTTAGGGCTGGACTTTAGTGGTCAGTCTTCTTAGATTTCTGTAGTAAATTACCATCTCTTTGAAAGATATATCTTATCTGCAATATGTTCAACAACAATGTCCATTCTTCTGTAACACCTAGGGTACCAGGAGTCTGTAAACAGTTGCAGAAGCATGAACAATAATGGTTTAAAATTTGACACCCTTCTTCTTCCTAGTGAACTGAAATACATGGAAGTTGTTCTTCAAATAGCAAAAAAAGATTTTATCATGCATATTAGGAACATATTCTAAATTAAAATGCTGCAAACACCTCTCAGAAACGAATGTCTGTCATGTGCTAAAATACCTTAGAGTGCCTTGGCAGATTTTTTTTTTGTTTCTGAAAACTACTATTATATCAAAATATTGGCATTAAATCAAACTTGCATCTGTTTGCAGGTAGGGTTAAATACAGAGTCTGTTTCCTAAAGATACACATGGTTTAATGCTTGCTACTAGGCATTGTCATAGATTGTTTTTGAATCTAAAAACAGTCTTTGGTAAGAGAAGCTTGTTTGAACTAGATAAACATTATTCTTTTTCCTGAACCACACACATATTCTTAAGCATGTCTGTCACCTCTACCACTAAAATACATGCTTCCATATATTCTTCCATATATAACACTTCCATCCAGGGTTAGCAGAGGAAATAAATTCATTTTGTGTTACATGGAAATAATCGAAGTCCAATTAATGTTTTGAATTTTCCAAAGGTATTTTTTAAGCCAAAGATGTATAATGTTTGCAAAGCGTGACAGAAGTTGCCACTCCACATAAAGTACCTTTTCTCTCCTTTGTGGTACTGAATGCATTCCCACAACAAGAAAAGTGAGAGAAACATGAGACATAGTCTTGGTCTTAAAATATCCCAAAATATTTTCTTTAAAGACAAGGGTATCATTAAACATGGTCTTTCCTTTAGCTTTTTAACTCAGGTAAGCCCCTTATGCATCATTTGTTTGTATCATTATTCAAATTTGTCTCTTTCATTTCATTCATAACACCTCTTGATAATTATCTGTACACCTGTATAAATAATAAACATTTGCACACATGAAGAGAGATCTTATCACATATTGCTTTCCTTACACATGTCCTGCACATAACCTTGTCTTTTTATATGTAGAACTGCCTTTCTTAATGTCCACATTCTAACTTAATGCATCACTGATAGGGTTTCAAACCCAATAAAACAACTAAGTTCAACTTTTGAGTTAATTATCTGAAATGGCAGTAATCATTAATATCTATTATTTCTAATAATTTTCTATATTTACTGTATTTTAAATGTTGATGGGGGAACAGTTTATGTTACCATAAGGAGCAACAGGTGAGAAGAACAGAAATATTACAAATGAAGATGACATGACATGAATATTACAGATGAAATGACAAGATGATTATTTAGAGGGTAAGTCCTACAAGGAGCAGCTGAGGCAGCTGGGGTTGTTCAGCCTGGGGAAAAGGAGGCTCAGGGGTGACCTTATCACTCTCTACAACTACCTGAAAGGAGGTTGAAGCCATGTGAGGGTTGGCCTCTTCTCACAGGCAGCTGGTGACAGGACAAGAAGACATAGCCACAAACTGCACCAGCAGAGATTTAGGTTGGACATCAGAGGAAATTTCTTCACAGAAAGGGTTGGTAAACATTGGAACGGACTGTCCAGGGAGGTGGTGGAGTCACCATGCCTGGAGGTGGGCAAGAAACAACTGGACATGGCGCTCAGTGCTATGGTCTAGTTGACAGGGTGGTGATTGGTCAAAAGTTGGACTTGATGATCTCAGAGGTTTTTTCCAACCTAAATGATTCTGTGATTCTGTGGCACTAAGGGGCTTGACTCCTCACAAAATATTTTCACCAGTTAATAGCTAATTTAAATTTATGTGAGAAAAATATTAAGATTGAGTTTAATTGAAGTAATTGCTCTGTGCAGTAAATTTTTTCTTTAAGGAATAAATCTGAGGCTAACTTTCAAATTCCTCATTTTGGCAAGCATTACACTTCTGCATTTTTTTATGGCAGAAGAGATTAGAAATCCCAGTTGAAAATGGGGTCTTGCTGGCTTAGCCATGGAACTGAAATTTAGCAAACCCTCTTCCCAAAGATCTTTCAAATAGGCAAGGTAGGCTACACATGGGAGAATTAAAAAGAGATGCAAAGTGACTTGAAATCCCACTGAACAGATAAATGGTAGAGACAAAAGTAAACTGCAGGTTTCCCGACATTCAGGTTTTCTGTTGGTTAGCACTGCTGCGTAACAATTTATCAGCATTCAGCAGTATTTGGTATTGGTTTAATTCACAACTATTAATTTCAACTCAAACTCTGGTGCTCAGCATTGCTTTCAGACAAATTTTTTACCAAAGATCAGCTGTACTCCATATGTCAGTTTAATCTGTTACTACACAACAGAACAGAGGCTTCTTTATCTCAGATCCTGTATTCCAAAACAGTCCATTTAAGTATACTTTTTTCTGCTAATTCAATTATTACTTTAATGTATAGCTATCGAAATTTTCAAAGGTATTTATTTTTGAATCATGGAGTATGACAAGCCATCATTTTTTAACAGACTGCATGGAAACTACCCTCACTAGATAGATATAAAGCTGTAGTTCTCTTTGTCTGCTGACACAGGCTGGATTTCAACCCAAGACTGGCAATTGCTAATTCTGGAAGCAGCAGTCCATGTCTAGGTTTCCTGGATTTTTCTTCTTTTGAGATAAGTATGAGAGGGCAGACTGTTCTGCTTTCTGTGTTCTGTTTGTTGGGGTGTTTTTTTCTGAAAGCAAACGAAAGCTAGAAACTTTATTACTTGCTATGCATGGAAGATCTTTACAGTTCAGACTTAATAGTTCTATAATGTTTTGATGTTTTTGTTTTAAAACCCCTTTGTCTTTTTATGGTTGCTAGTGCATCAATATTTTGGGAGGAAGCTACAGCCTTCATCCAAATTCAGTGGCACTTGCTTCAGCAAGTGTTCTTGGTGGTGCTACTCACGTGGGTGAACAGTATGCACTGTTACAATACATGCACAGTGATATGCATTGTGAAAGGACCTTTTAAGACTTCTCCACTTCATACTTTTTGGTTATGCAGAAGAAATCCTGGAAGAGGAAACATGGTCAAGAAAATAGATTAAGCAATGATGTTGAGAATTGAAAACGTGAACACTTTTTAAACACAAAATGAGTCATCTGCATATATGTTTGATTTATTTGTTTTCTTAATTGAATATCAGACTGAAACAGGCAACACCTTATGGCATAGCTTTATTTAACATATTCAACAATGATTATACCAATAAATTTTGGGTTATAGAAGTACAGCTACAATTTAGAATGTATTTAGAACAAGATTCGCTGTTAGAGATTCACAAATAGTTTAAATTTTCCAGCATATTTGAGGTCACATTAATATTTCATCAATGAACAATCTGCACATTGGAGACTTATGACTTAAATGGTCATCAGTGATGAAGCGATAATATTTCCTTCACAATCTGAAGAAGTGTTATTTAAAAAATAACATGATAAAGACAGGGACTATTTCAGTCAAAAAGAAAAATGTTTTCTTGTTTATATTTTCTTCATCCCTTTCAGGAAGAAACAAACCTTTGTATCAGTAGAAGTGGATAATTGTTATTCAAGAGTATAATTATTAATATGGGCTTCCTACACACAGCTCAGCCAAAGAATTTCAGTTCAGATTCACATTATTTAATTAGCACTCAGTGATAGTGGGGTACAGTTGTGATGCCCTATGTATAGCCTTGCTATCTTACATATTTTTGAATAATGAATGTATAATTATAATATGCAAATTTTGACTTTTTAACTGCTATGATGATGTGTCACCTAATTTGGACCACTTCTCTGTGTACCAATTTGTAGTAATGAAAAATTGCACTTTGGTTCCATCTGTGTTCTTATCAGAATATGAAGTGTAAGGCTATTAGTACAACAGTCCACTGCAGTTCATAGACTTTATAGCTGAGATTATTACGCATGACTGCCTGGAAATGAACCATAAATAACCATGGCTTGGTGAGCTAAAAACAGCACTATGCAATATCAAACAAAACCCCATATCTCTTGTCTGATTTCTTATTACTAGTACAGACAAGGAAGTAGACATGTAAAGGAGAAGAAGATACTAATTTTTCTACATGCTATAGGAATTTTTTATTTGGCAATTTCCTGCTGGTCAAGAGATGATTTTAAGATCTTAATTCAAAACTTGCTTGGAAGATAAGGCACAGAGCCCAGTAGACTTGAATGTTACAGAAGGAACAATGAAATATAATATTGATTACATTTAGTATTTTGTTCCAAAGTCTTTATTTTATTCATTTGCTATCTTAGGGTTGTATCCAATTATAAAAAAATTAGTTTGAAAGACCATAATAAATTATTTGTTAACAATTCAATTAAGCATTTGTGATGAAATGAATTTCTAATGCTGTGTAACGTTTTGAATATTTATTGCATATCTATTTTATGTTGAGCATATTGTTATACCCTTCAGGATATTTGCAGAAGACATTTCATTTGAAGTGTTATTTCCTGAAGGAACAAGCAGAAGTATAACTCCTCTATTACTTCAACATGTTATGGTGCCCCTCTCTGCTGCTATAGTCAAAGATGTTATCTAGCCAACCTTTTGTCCAATTAAAATCAAACTGTTATCAGGCATGAATGTAGTAACTCAAGCTACTGACGGTCTAAGTACTTACCCACTTTATATTTAAAATGTTTTCTTTGACACACAATCATTATTGTACAAACTTAAAATTGCAAATGTAAAATACAGTACTATTTAGGGTCATTTAACTTACCGTACACAAATTATTCTTCACTGTAGGGAAATATTTAACTTTCAACCTCCTGAACAAACAGCTGTCTATTAACTGACCATCAATGAATCTTCATTAAACCTACCAAAATATCCTAAAGTACTGATCTGTCATGGTATGATTGCACAGAAAAGAAAAAGAAGAAAAAAAAGCAGAAGCTGTAGAAAACTTCCATCCAAATAGAAGATCTATTTCTTCTACACTAGCAACTCTAACCTAAGTGCACAGCAGCATGAAAATTTGTAAAAGAAAGAAAATATACTGAACAAAAAGATCCATCAAAAATATACTGAACAAAAAGATCCATCCAAAAATATACAGGCAAAACAACACCAAAAAGTATCCAATCAGCCTTATAAAAATGAGGCACTGACTGTATATGCCTCCTCTTTTGAGGGAATGAAAATGCATATAATCCTTAATGGATGTTATTCTTCTTGCTTAGTACACTGCTATGAGCTGTTTTTATGTGATTATGGTAAGTGCAGTGTGCAAATATATACAGAACGTAATAAAAATATTTATGAAATAAGCTATAACTCAGTAAGATCAACAGTGTTGACACCTCAAGAAAATGAAATGTCTGATACATTTTATATTATTTTTGGACATGCAAATAATTGGTTTTGTCATTTCTATAATAACACACAAAACTTCACGTAGAACACAAAAAAAGTTAAGTCCTTAATACAACTGTAGGAATGCTTTTTCTTGTGGGGGGTTGAAGAAGTGCTTACATTAAGCAACATGAACAAAATCTTTCTCAAAAGCTCAAATTACTTGCTTGAATCTTGAATTGATTTTAATAAATACCTATTTTTCTATCTGTTCTCAAAAATTCTTTTGTTTTCTTGAGTTTCCTTTTGGTGTAAGAAGTACTTTTCAAGTTATATGTAATCCTCAAATCTCTCATCATGAATCTTCCACAGGGCCAGACATACTCAATGCCTTCTGAAGTATCAGATTGCTTTGGACTGAATCTTCTATGCCCCAGAGTAAAGCAAACTGAAAAGCATTGGCTTCTGGCAATCAGCCTTTTTGCTTTTTTATTCTAAAAGGGTAAAATAATGCATAAAATAATTGTTTAACCCAGTTTTTGTCTCTCTCTTAACTCCATAATTAGCATGCTGCCAAGCACATGAAAGGTAAAAAAAGGCAGCCATAGACACCATTACCAGTCGTTGTTACAACTACTAGACCCAGCAGTAGATTTAGAGGAAGCAGTGAGGGTTCTTTTATTTCCCAGATGAAAACACTAGCCTTAGGCTAAAGGTTAGCTTGGTCTTTGTAACGGCTATTAAAAAGGTTCCATTCTGTTTGTTGGCAAAGATTTTATTTATCCTAATAAAGTCAGTTCCACATCATAGACATGTGCTATCATAAGATGGTAGAATTGACCTTTCTGGTGCTTTGTTTGCTATGATTTTTTTAATTTATTTTTTTTTTTTGTACTACGGGATTTCCACACCACATCACACTCTGCCCCCTAACTATCATTTCCTAAATGTTGACATCAGCTGTAAGAGCTAGAAAAACTTATATTCATTTGCATGTCTGAAAATGTGTATGTCCTCCTGTACAGTGAGGTAAAGTGGTTTCTTCCTTTATCAATACTTTGGTCTATCACTTTCACAGCATCACTCCTTCAGTCCTTTCCCCTTAATTTTACTCTGTTATGCTCCAATATTTGCAACCAGGCTATTCAGAGTAATTTTTAGGTATCTAGCTCTTGCTAACTTCAGGGTAGAATACTGCTGAAACTACCTGTTTTCCTAAGCATCATGGATGAGACTTCTTTTTTGATGACACATTAACTAAATAGAAGCAGTTGTTATTGTGCTTTCTTTTCCATATTTTATTCTAGCAAATGTATTACCTCTCAATCTTTCCTAAGCCATAACAGTTGCCTGATCAGAAATATTAACTGGTAGGGAATGGTTGGTAACAATATTATGTGATACAGCAAGCTACTGTGTCATTTTCTCATGATCCATTAACAATTCCCTGTGAAAAGTCAAATATTGTAGCTTTTAAATTACAATTTTATCAAATATCATCATAGAAAAAATTAATTTTTCTACATCTTCAATACCTCTTTTGAGTAGAAGTGTTTGCATATCAGATGTCTGTTCTTAAGGCTGATGAAAGTACCACCAGGAGTCTTTAGAGCTACAAATTTGACTACACAAAGCTACAAAAATATCAAGGAACATTTTCAGATCATACAATGCAATTCTCCAGAAAGGTGTTGTCTGCTCACCATCATGACTTACACAGCCATGCATCAAATCTACATGCTGTGTTGATTCACCAATAGGAAATGGCTTGAAGAGGGTAAGGAGTGAGAAGAAGGGATATTTTCCAGTTTTGAGTTGATCCTGGTCTTGCTTTTACCTTTGATCAAGGCCAGTGTCATCTTTTAAAGTATCAATCCTGACTGTCATTCTACATATGAAGGATGGAATTTGGGATTCAGCAGGCAAATAGCTCCACCATTGTTGAAGCCTCTCTCCCCGTCTCAGTACAATTTGTATTTCAACTCACAGTACAAACACTATGATGGCTGACTGTATGTCAACCTGGATAACTGTAGAATACACATGGGTTTACATCACAGAAAGCCGGAATGATACTATCAGGTTAGAATTGTGCAGTCAAATTCTAGTCCAGTTCTTTAGTTCAGTGATATATTGTTTTTAATACTAGTTTTTTATTGTCTTTCACCCTTGGGTATCATTTATTGAAAGAGGAAGCTAATACTGTGGCTTGCATAGGTACCATTATATCTCTTTAATCTTAAAAGGTTATATGAATTTGTAACCGAGTGAGTTTTTCCTAATATTTTTTTCTTGTTTGTAAGAGTTCGCGTGCTGTTTTTATAATGTTTTCATTGATGTCAAGACCTTGGTATAAAAACAAGACTAGCACTGTACTAATTTACCCCATGGTCTCCTGTGTCTTCCTTTGCCTCTCTCCTTGAGCAACTGGCATAGCTGCAGGACTGTTTACTCCACAGCTTATTTCCCCTTTATCTTTGATGTCCCAGGATGTCAAAGGCTGTGAATTTAATATTGATTTTATAAAGTACTTTTACTGTAACATGTCAGTTAGGATTAGCTTCAACCTCGAGGAAGCTCAGGCAGTGAGCTGGATTTGCACGCAATGTGGCTCTCCAGCTCTCAGACTCTTTTCCCGAGCGAATGCTTTATTTATAAGAGTGACAGTGTGCTGTGAAAGCAGGGATAGCACACAGCCCCCAGCTATCTCTGTGTCTTGTATACACAACGTCAGTGCCCTGTGTATACATTAGGCTTGAAAATGTAAGTGGATCAGAGAGACGTATCATTTGCTGGTATGTAAACAGACAGATGAGTTTATAGATCGCATTAAACCCCAGTGGCTGTAGCTAGTGGAAGAGACTTCCTGGAGTCCCATCCCCCATCTCACTCCTCCTTGTTTCTCCTTATGCCATCAACACCAACACCAGGACCTGGACTCAACTCCTTTAGTGAGCAAATAAAGGCATCTTTCCAAAGGAGGAATCACAGCTGAAGAATGTTCTTGCTTGATCTTGTTCCCTTAAACTTTTATTGCTCCTTTGAAATGGCAGCTGCTGATGACAGAGTGTATTAATCCACAAATTAATCTGCAAAATCTTTCATAACTCGGTATTGATCCTTCACTCAGTCCCAACGAAGGTGAAGAATTTGTCCTGCTATCTCCCTTTTTTTCCTCTTTTTTTTTCTGATTCTTTTACCTTATACTTCTGAGAAAGAACCAAATTGCTGTTGCCATATTTTGTATCTAAAACAGTGAGTTGAGCCTTCTTCAAAGAGTGATGAAGCTGAAGCTTGGAATTACACTCTCAAGGGAACAGTCACCAGTTTTCTTTTGTGTTGAGCAAATCATGCCAACTGATTACATGCTGTTAATGAAAGATTAACTATTTAATGCATTAGCTTTTTGTGAGCACATAGAACAGCTGTGCACGTGGGCTATGTCTGCCCCATTCATAGCATGTTTGATTTCTCATAGCTCCCCAGTTGCTCTGATCTTGCCTTCCTCCTCAGCTGGGACTTGAGTTAGCTTAGGTCTTCTGAGCATGTTGAAAATATTTATTGTTTGGTTCATTAATTATTCTGTAAGCCTTGACTTTGCAGCCTATGTATACTTATGGCAATGCATAAATAATAAAGAAGTTATTATTCTTATATACAGCATATATGGCTGCTTAAAAAATATGATTCATGTAGCTGCAATATTATTCTTTCTAATTTCTTATGTTGCTTTGTCTAGCTATATATGACAGTATGAAATTTTGTTTAAGCCATTTTCATAAAATATAAGCCATTCCAGTGTAAAACCCATGAAATTTCATAAAAAATATTTCTGAGTTTTAGTAACTGAAGAAAGAAGAAGGTAAAATTTATCTTACTTTCCTGTTTTATGCAATGTGACAAATAAAGAAACTACAAAGCAACATTTGTGATTTCAGCTGTTGCAGGGAACAAACTGGAAGCATAAAAGTGAAAGCAACTTTTATGTGCATGCAGATAGGTACACACATACCCTTACTGTTATACTGAAGATGAGGCAGTATTTTTGCATGGAATCAGGCTAGCATGACCTTAGGCAAGAAAGACAAAGTCACAACATTTTTTTGCATAAGTCTTCATAAACTGATAACAAGCTCAAAATCTGCAAATCAGACTCCAAAAATAATATCTCAAAACTTAAACTCAGAAAGATTGATCTTTGGTGTCCACTATCTCACCTCTTAACCGTGAGAGAGACGCTCAGGGGAAATAGCCTCAGAAAATATTTCATTTATTTCTCTTCAGGATAAAAAAGAAAAAAAATATTCCCAATGTTATGTTAAAGTGAAAATTTCCACACTAGATACCAGTGCACAGAATTTTGAACATAAATCAACTAAATAATCAAATGAAGTACAAAGCATTTTGAGTGCAACCTGTCACTACTGCCAGTGTTACCATCAGCCCATAAATATTTGATACACCTGAGTACACCACCTCTTCTGTTTCCTTTGCATTAGTTGCACAATGTATCGTGCCTATTTTTTTTAGAATTTAGATATTACTTTTTGACTGTCTACATAATATGATGTGCTACTTTTTTCAAACAAGAAGAAAGAGATTTCGGGCTATTTTTAATAGGGTATGTGCTAAAAAAGTAAGGATAACATGTCAATCTGTAGAAAAAATTCAGTTGGCTGAGCCTTCATTCAGTTTTTATGGAATTAATGTATACAAGCTATAATGAAATATCAGTGAGGATTTGTTTTAAAAATCAAAACTTTGTAATTAATTTTTGTATTACTAGAAGCAATGTAATGGTTCAATACAGAGTAATACAAAGTTGAGTATGCTATAACTGGCAGTTTTGTAACAAAATAAACATCTGAATGATAAAACTGTTCAAAATATAGCCTTATATTTTTCAGAATGTGCACACAGGCCAACATATCACAGTTCTTTGATATCCAATTTTGCCCTGAACAGTATGTTCATTGCAACACATCAGAAAAGCTGGACTTTGAAGATGTCTCATTCCACAAAAGTAATCCATGAATACATGCAAATCCATTCATAGGATATTTTTTATGACTATTATTTCAAGGAAACATATACTCAAGGGATTTTTAACAAACCTGTTTTTATGGGTAGTTGTAGATGTCTTCTTATATTTTACATGCTAAAAAGACACGCAGAATCAAAAAATCCTTCATGTGTTGAAGCCTGAGCTGTGAGTTAGGGACTCACAGACCATCCAAAGACTGACAAAACTGATAGTGGACTTCTAAGGCTTTATGCTCAAAGTTTCCAAGAAGATTTTAAATTAATTTCATAGAACATATATAAAGTATGTAAATGTTACTGCTGCCCCAACATAAAGCAGCAGCAGGAGGCACAGAAAGTTCAATACTCCCTAATATCACTCAAAGACTCTATGATGCAGTCAAGAATTGAATGAAGGTTTCCTGAATATCTGTTCACAGCAAACAGTTTTGCTTTCATCTGATAATCCCTGACTGCCAGAGGCTATTGCAGGGTGGCCTAAATTAAAGGAACCCTGAGGTAGTGTTAATTTGTGCCATAAGGTCAAAACAGTCTCTATTACCCCAAGGGCTCTGTTAGCACAATGGTGACATAGTCACTTTTGTTATTTTTTTTTCCTGTTGCTCAACTGACCACAGACTAGACAGTCCTAAACACTGGATATTGCAGTGTTCAAATTTATTTGCCATTAGAAAGTCTTGAACAACAATTCATACTGACAAAGTTCTGGCTAAGGCTGTTAGTGAGTTGTTTATATTTTGAGGTGTGTGGCAAGAATGCTGTAAAAATAGCTTGTTTCTACACTTTAAAGAGTATTTACATTTTTTAAAAAAAATAACTTAAAAGAAAGTAAATTGAACTCTTGACTATTCACCATTCTTTTCTTTATTTTTTTTCTCAAGAATAGTGCTTCCAGAATGTTGATAGGAACATAAATGCTTGTAAACACCAAATAATGAGGTGTATAAAGATAGTTAATTTGAATAGCTGTTCAAAATTTGAACAAATGTTTATAAACAGTCTTTTGAAATATTTGACCAGCTTCTCCTATATATACTTCAATAATACATACATGGATGCATGTCAGCATTTATAACATCAGGTTTTGTATATTTATGCATTTTCTCATTAACCCATGAAGTGGATTTGTCCCATCTGCCATGCTATTAACTTTATTCATTAGCAAAGATAAATTTAAACACAGTGATTACATCAAAAATATTATAGCTGTGCAGTTCATCTGCAATGCTATCTTCACCATTTGGGGACAAATCTTCAGTGTCAGCTCTGACTTTAGCACTTGTACTACTTAAAAAGGCATTGGTGGAGGAATTAGGAGGAATGCTAGGATGTTGCAGGAAAAAAACTATATCTGTTCTTCACAAAGAGAAAGCAAACATCTTTTCTAATGTCTCAGTGAATTAAGTTTGGGAATGTGTTTATAAAATTAATGTTATGTTTTGTAAGTCTAGTGTACTAACAACAAGCTACAAAACCCAGTATCTTGTATGTATCAACTACATGTTTGCATATTGGCTATCTCAATTTCAAGAATGACTAAGGTAACACCCCTCTTTTCTTCCCAAGCCTGTTGGGAAATTGTCAGTTTATGGAGGTTCAGCTTTGTGTGTTGGTACTTGCTCTTCTTGTGCTCAGAGCATCCATGAATATAACTTTTCACCTCTGCTTCTCAGAGCCACTCACACAAACTACCATTTCTCTTTCTTCATCATATTTCCATTTTTGTGTATTTTAAATGCTTTATTTATTCTTTTATTTTTATGTATTTTCTGTTTGTAGTTACATTCTTCAATTTTGCAATTTAATGTATATATTTGTTCTCAATGGGAATTCATTTTGTTTGCTAGGAAGATGATACAACAACATTTCAATGTATTTTAACTGCATCACCATTTAGGGTTTTGCACAGCACATCTTTCTAAAACTGATAGGACAGAACAGGCAAGACAGGCACTCAGGTCACGGTGGAGTAAACACCTGTGCTCTTCATCTAATGATTGTTGGTGGAAGGCAATCTGGTACAGACACCTCAAAAGGGGGGCCACCTATTTTAATGAAATAAGGAATATTTCAGTAAGTTGGGTTACATTTGAAGTTCAGTCCTACAAGCTGTGCATCCTTTGTCAGTGGAGAGAGAGATGTATTAAACTGCAACCACAATCAACAGATTTCTACTGTCCAGCAACTTCAGGGAATCCCCTTTCAGCACACAGACAGGTATCAAAATACTGGTTATATGATCCCTTTACTGCCTAAGATTCTGCCTTTCTTTGTAACAGGAATTTGTTAATATTGTTTTTATATAAGCAGAGGACAGAGGATGCTTTTGGATCTTTTCAACGATCATTCATCCATTTCTTTATCCTTCCATCCATTGCTACCAACGTATCTTCATATTTTGCCTCATACACATTCATTCTCCCTAAATACATCAGCAATGAGAGACTTTAAATTTGTACGTCCCCTTTGCAGTCTGCTTCAGAGGGATTCTCGGAATGTTGGGTCCTCCCAAGGACAGGATAAATATCTTTTTCATGGAAGACTAAAATCTGAATAAGAAGTAAAATAGGAGCGATATCACAACATCCCTGAAATGTAGATAGGGCATTATTTTCAGATCCCATTGAATCCCTCAAGTGTTTTCTAGCCAATACTTGTTTTGCTACTCCAGTGCTGTGTACTGTGCTAAAATTAGCTGCATCCTTGAAAACCTTATTAAATGTCATTGGATATATTCAAGCATTTACATGTTTTGATGTTTTGCCTTGTTTTGAGCAGTATAACTTAATCAGCAGTCATGTAGCAACATCCAAGACAAATACAATAATAGCCTTGTGTTCTATTTTTCATTAACTGAAATGGAGCTTACACTGCCTTCCACTGCACTTGTATTCATTTCTCTTATTTTTCTATAAACAAGAACAGAAATCATTTTTTTCATTATCAATGAAATAATTTCTGTTATAATATCAAGCTGCTTTCATGAAATTCCATATGATTATGATAAATGTTGATATTATATTTAATGTGGAGTCTCTCCTATTCATGTCATGTTGCATTTTTTAGGACTTGGAAGGCTAAGCCCATGATCTAGCTTAAAGAGATGCAAATTAGGATTATAGCCAAAAATACAGAAATTTATTACTGACTGTTGTGAGAATGTCTCCTTTAAGACCTTGAAAAATAATTAAAATATGCTACTTTCATTTTCAGAAAACAGTTGTAAAGTGTTGCATATTAACCAGAAATTTCAGTGTTGAGGCCATTACATTTTTCTAAGAAAACTCATCATTTGCCATTCAGAAATCCAATTGGTTCTTTCGCAATCTCTGTCCAGGCTTCAACTGAGAGATTATTTCAGTAGTAACCCTTGGAATTACTAAGAAAGAACTATTATTCAGCTTTTCCATACACATTCATGATTTAGTAATAGAATCATAGAATACCAGGTTGGAAAGAACATCTGGTCTAACCTTTCTTGTAAAAACTGCAGTCTAGACAAGATGACCCCGCATCTTCTCCAGCCAAATTTTAAACGTGTCCAGTGTTGGGGAATACATCACTTCCCTGGGAAGTTTATTCCAATGGCTGATCTCATAATGAAAAAATATTGTTCTTGTGTCCAATTGAAATCTCCCTAGGAGTAACTTGCCTTGTCTTTTCCACGTGACTAATTGTAAAAAAGGGAATCTCTGTCTTCTTTCTAGCCACCCTTTAAATACTGGAACTAGGTGATAAGATCTCCTCTCTGCATTCTTTTTCAAGGCTGAAAAACCCCACTTCCCTCAGCCTTTCCTCATATGGCAGGATCCCCAGTCCTTGGATTATCTTTGCAGCCCTCCTCTGGACCACCTCCAGCTTGTCTACATCTTTTTTGAATAGTGGGGACCAAAACCAACCACAGTATTTCAGGTGTGGCCTGACAATCACTGAGCAGAGTGGGATAACAACTTCTTTATCTCTGCTGCTGATGTCCTTGTTGATTCAACCCAGCATCCTCTTGGCTTTCTTTGGCACAGCAGCTCCCCGTTCACTCATATTGAGCTTGTTGTCCACCAGGACACTGAGAACCTTTTCCCCTGAGCTGCTTCTTAGACTGGTAGATCCCAAACTGTGTTAGATTATGTTTTCCCAGGTGCAAGATCTTATGTTTATCCTTGTTGCATTTCACAAGATTTCATAAGTCTTTATGGCAAGCAGAATTGGCAAGAATATTGTAAAACTGTCTTTTCTGTGTCCTTCTTCCATTCAACAACATTAGGTGTAGCAGTGTGGCAAGCTATGTCTGGCTTTGGAAGCTGTCTTCAGAAGAGTTGTGTTTCATTTCAGTCTTTTTTCTTGGAGAAACAAGCACCTTAGTTTGTGGAAATTGTACTTGAAAAAAGATCACTATTAAAGACAATTGCAAAATTCTTACTGATTTCATTAGCAGCCAGGCCTAACAACAAATTGCTGATAAATGAGTCTATGGCATAGTTTATTTAAGTAAACATGCTTAAACATCTTCATGTGAAACTTTTGGCACTACTTTTTAAATATAAGATAGCTGTGTTATTTATAAAACACTTTACCTAAGAGTTCATGCTCTATAGAAAATACTGATTTTGTCTTTGCAACCCATGTGCTTTTATTTCTCAGGTTGGCCTTTTTTCTAATGCTCATTAAAAGGAATTCTCAAATTTGGCCACTGATGTATTTAAAAACATAATAATGAAAAAAATTGTAAACCTATATAATAATACTGTAAGTGTTCTCTGTCTGTTCAGAGGTAAAAGAGGATAACATTTTATGCAAGCTTCTGCCTGACTATTGAAAGGGTTTGGCCAGCTTTAAATCTAATCAGTGTAACCATTACAGGTAACAGTAAAATCACTTCTGATTATAGACAGTCATAGCAACTCAATATTCACAGTCCACACTGTAGTAACATAGCTGTGATACTCAAATTAACAGACACAACAATCCATTGAAATAATTTAATATTTTTATTAGAATAATAATAGGCTTATCAATTCTCTGCTGTTAATTATACTTCATCTTAATAATATTATATTCAAATACCCTTTCAAGCAATGCACTGTAAATATACCAAGCTAGAGTTCCATTTAGAGATGCACAACGTGTCAAATGTACACTGGAATCAGTATTTTCAGAAATGGACACAGAAAAAGAAATCCCATGAGGAGCACAGCTGTAGGAAAAGAGAGAAAATCTCGATACGGTAGTGTTTAGAAATAATTGGAAGAGGCTTGTTTTGGTTTTTTATATAATAGTAATCCTCACAGTGCTGAAGTGGTTTTTTTACTGGTTATAAGGAGGATAATATTGATGTACCAAGAAGTAGCTGGACTGATAGAAGCTGTGCAGACTTTGTCAAAGTATCAGTTCTTTGCTCCTTTCTGACACAAGTTCTTTTTGATATTCAGCAGAGCAACTAAAAATTCTTTATTGTGCCAATTCACTTCTTCAAATCTCTGCCATTAATCACACTTATGCATAAATGGCATGATATTTTTATGAATTAGAATAATTTAGATAGGTGGTAAACATGTATTTTTTTCCAAAAACATATGCGGAAGACTTACACGTGAAATGCAAAAGCACTGACTTGAAGCTCATTCCTGTGTCCCCACTTCAGGAAAGCTGACTGGTCTGTTTACTGTCGGAAGGACTGGACTTAATATGAGCAGGAAATGCACAGGAAGGAGGACTTGGAAAAAAACTGAGTAATATAGGTAATTGAAACACATGTTTAATGTAATTACCAATACCAGACTCAGAGGAGTTATACTAATTTCATGTGCGTTTTAACCTTTTCGCAATTTCTTCTCTCAATATTCATTTACATATTTTACGTTAAATTTGGTCACTAACCAAAACCTAATGACAGAAATTTATCTTAATTTCTCTAAGGATTAAAGCTTTACATTTGAAAGAAAAGACTTTATTTATCATAAAGTGTCAAAATATAAGTGAAAATGAAGCAGAAGGACAAAGATGAACTTAAACATCTGGTATCTTGTACTGTAACTGAGAGAGGTATAATTGATTTTGCTGTTTTGTAATATTCATATATTTCTCAGCTTTTATAATTTCCTTATGTTCAGGTACACTTATGAGAAACCCTCCTGTACAGTTAAATATTTTCATTAAAATATAGTTAAGTAGTTTGTAGGCTGTAAAATATTGATTATGCAAATAAAAAATGTGGATAAAATACAGGAAATATTGGAAAATGCTAGTGCATACATGATCTGCAAGTTGTATGTATAAATAAAACATTTATTACAACAGTGTTAACTAGTGTAATTCCATGAGCAGAAATGATAGAGCTGGAATAGAAATGGAATGGAATAAAAATTCTATTGTATTCCCAGTAGAGTGTTTCTTATCCTTTTCTCTACCATAACTGTAGGAGAAAACTTGATCCACCACTTTACTTCTGGACAAAACACAGGTAGAAGAATGGCTGTCCTCCAGCCACAAGAGTGAATGACAGTGTGGAGAAATGAGTGGTGGGAGAAAGAATGCCTAGAACTGCAACTCAAGTCTAAGTCAGATTTGTGAATATTTCAGGTTCAGGGTTTCAACTCAGGTGACCTCTATCTTTGCAGTGGATCTGATATATAGGATCACAGATTTAGAACTCAGATAAATTTTAATTAAGTATGCATATGAATGATCCACATATTCTTTAACAGGTGGGTAACGAGTTTTCAGAAAAAAAATGGGATATTTGCTTTAGGTGGTGATCTCAGAACATCAATGGAGCAATAGCAGAGATACAGCCTTTCTTTTTATCCTATGATAATTTAAAAATGGCTGGTGAGGATAGGGTTAACTTGTCTTCCACGAGTTGAACAGATACAGCAGCTGCCTGCCCTCAGTGTAAGGACTGCCAGGCAGGCCAGCCATGAAAGAAAGAAATACAGCTTGGCTCAGATGGAAGCTACTTGCACTGAAAGGGATTATAACAGGAGTGATTTCTAAAAAGCCTTTCATACTAGCTACAATCAGTCTTGGTTCATGACTAAGAGAAATCTGAACCATAAGAGCACCTCTGCTGTTTTCCACATGTTTCTTGATACATATGTTTCGTCATATGTGGAACCGCTTTTCACTTCAACCTCTAAAAAAAATCTGTTGAAAAGAGCATGTCATCAGGCAAGTTCTTGTGTTAATTTAGCACAGCTATGGACAGGAATGCTTTTTCATGAAGAATCCTGGCATCTTAAGTCCCTTCGTGTAATGGCTACCGTTATATTTTACTGTAGCCAAAATTATATTCTTTTAACACTGGTGTTTCATCAGAGACCATTCACAAATGCATCTAAAACAGCATAGACAGATTATGCTTCATTGATCACAAGCACTATCCTATGGTACCTCATTTTATTAGTTCCACTAATCATACACTACACATATTGTTTCAAATGTTTTGAGAAGACAAAAACAAGTTTGACACAGCCAGTGTGTCCTTGGAAAGTTATACAATGGCAATGTGCATAGTATTAAACCTCAGCAGTGAAGGCATGGAGTTGTACAAGGGAATGATATGCTTAAGCCATTCTTTTCAAGTATCACTTTCTGTTCTTTGCAACGAATTCCTAAAAGACTATTTTGCATTCCCCAGTTGCCATCTCAGGGAGGTTGTGCTTATGTGAGGAAAAAGAATGCCCTCTTCTGGAAGGGAAATTGATTGACTCGCCTCAGTGTGAATTAAGGCTATGAAGATTAACAGATCAATAGGAAAATATAAAAAATATAAGTTCCTAAATAATAGCACTGTGTTAAATCGAGTGACTAAATAGTTGTAAAAAAGTATTTTTTACCCAATTTTCTTGTCAAATGATCTTTAAAGTATGAAGCCATATTAATACTTGCAATGATCATTATGTTCTCTGCTTCACATACATGGAGTAAACAGTCTTTTTACTTCAAAATATGAACTGAACCCTGGCTGTTATGGTCAGGAAAATACTTGTTTTGTTTTACTTTTAAGGAAGCCAAGTAACCAGTATTGCACATACAAAATAAAATAACTTCACATATATCAGTTGTTCAAGGTCAAAACTTTTATAATACACATCTTTCCTATTGAAATTTTATGAGTACTCAATGACAGATGCAAATACCTTTCACTATACCAAGAGATCTTTAGTATCAGCATGTGATTATTATTAAGAATTCTTTTTTTAAACTAGATTCTTTTAGCGCTCTGTATTCATACACCAATAAGACTTAAAAAGTAAATTTCTTTTTTTTATGTTTTCAATAAAAAATTCAACATGTAAGATTTGTAGACTGATATTTAAAGCTGTAGGCATTTTATCGAGGTGAGTACAGTTTCTGCTACATATAAGTTAACTGCTTTTAAGGACTTACAAAGTTCACAGTCTTTTAACTGTGTGGTAGATACTGCCCTCAGATGAGCATGTTGACTTCTTCTTGAATTCAATGTGAATCCTATGTAAATGACTCAGGGCAGGAAATGGCCTTTAAAAGGCATTGGTTTGCCTTTTAACAATTCATTCACTACAAATAGAGGCTTTAATCAGTCTCCGGAATAATTTGCTGTTCAAACAAAATAGCAAATCTCTGACATTAAGTTGAGAGAAAATATGATTAATCCTCAGTATAAACTGGAATGAGAAAATACTCTTCCCAGTGTCATGTCCTCCACTAGAGACATTCCTCTTGCAGTGGTTCAAGTGAGGAGGTTGTGCCCCATGTTCAGCAGCATGACAGAAGCAGCCTGGGCTGGCCAGGACATCGACACCCACTGGCTATTGCATAACTGCCTTGTGATTCTTTTCACCATCTTTTCTTTTGCAGGGACACTGGAAATAGGGACAAATAGGCAATACCCTCCCCACCTCAAAACTTCCCCTGTTAATTCACACTTTAGATAACAAAAATGTAGTATGAAAAGGGGAGTTCGTCAGTATCACTGGTCAAGAGTTTTTCGGCCATAACACTTTAATGTTTCGCTGAAATCTCCTGTGATAGAACGGAACAGCTCCAGATAAGATTTTGTCTCTTAGAAATCAAAATTGAAGGACAAAACTCTATTTGTAAATCTCATGAAATTCTTTCCTCAGCTTCTTTTTCTACTTCATCTCTTGATGTTTTCCATTTCCCTGTTTTCATTATGTTAGATGGTTAGATGGTTAGAAGGTGAAAATGAAACCACCCTCCCCCCACCCTGCATTTGTAGCATTGGTGTCAGAGATTGTACAAACTATTTGTGAGAAAAAAATATCTGCAAAAGACTTACTCCACCAGAGCGTGATTTCTTTGTGATATTCTGGAAGTAGTCTGAAAAGGAATTTACAATTATCATAGGTCTAAGGGAAAACTAAGGTATGAAAAAAATCTAAGAGGAAAGGACAAAAGGTGGATCTTTACTCTTCATTCCATGAGACTGCTAAGAACAATCTGTTAAAAAATAAAGTTATTTCAGTCCAAAATGTTCTGGTGTCTTAAGAAAGGTCATTAATTCTTAAACCAAGAAGTAAAGCAAGATGTAAATTCCAAGTATGTACTCAACAACTTCAAATGATATTGCAGGTATTCAGAGCTAGCAAAGTAGCTACTTTGCTAATAGAAAGGCAAAGGAAATTTATAACTTGCATGAGTTTTTGTTTACTGACAAAAATTTAGTCCTTCTTCAGAATCTTTGATTATACTACACACAAAGTATTTTGAAGAAGCACTGTAAAAAACTTCTATTATCAGAGATGGATGTAGATTATTTTGAACATCAGTTTTGGACTCGCAGCTCCCAATGAAAGTAGAATTATTTTCTTTTAAAGGTCCTATCAAAAGATGATAATAAAAATATTTGTAAGCCTTGAAGTTTCATTATGAGATGAAGACCCAGTCATCAAGACTCTCTTGGTGGCATTATATTAGGAAATAAAGTCACGTTTATTTATTATTTGCATTTCTTTCTATTTGTATTTATCCTTTTGCTTTTGAGAGAAGGTACAGATCTTCCTCAAAGAGGAGCCATGCCAGGAAGGAATTTTTTAACAGACACACTTTTTTCAGGATTTCTGTGCTCTGAAAATCTATCCTCAAACAGGGTGTATAGCAACCCAATGTACTGCAATGTACTGCAATTGTGCTGCAATGTACTGTAATTTACAGTACTGCAACGTACTGCCAGATTTCTTTGGGATAGATACCCTTCTGTGGTGTTGAAAAAAAATTTAAGCCAGCTAACATGGTACAGAATGTTCTACATACTATATGATACGATTGTTAACACAGAGGTTCCCACTCCTTTCTGGCAACTGTCCTACATAACACCTGGAGTCAACAGGGCCAAAATAATGGCATTACCTTACCCATACTCTTTATTTTCTTTCATTCAAGAGGGAAGCCAATGAAACTTTGTGCTAGCTCATTTTCTTAAAATATGTAGGCAAATTGCAGACCCCTGTTCTGGTAGAATTACAGACAACAGCTAATGAATCATAAACACAATAGCTGGAGACAATTAGAAATAAGCTTCATTAAAATTTGTCTTAATGGCAAAAAAGTAAATTCTGTATCTAAAAAAATTGTAATTGATATCATATCATATCATTTGCTTCTTACTTATCTGAACCTACCACTTTATGGAAGTTGACTTTAGTAAGAACTGTATGTTGATATTTAGTTTAAGGTACCTGACAGTAAGAGGCCCACTGGTTAAATAAATACCTAATGATAACAGGACTAAAAAAATGTAATGGAAGTAACAAACATTAAAAATTTATCTTCAGAATACATTTTGGGGAAGCATATAGTGCTTTCTCCTTCCTGTCTTAGTTCACATAAACACCAATTCAATCAATAAAACAGGTTTTAGACGGTTTATTTTATAAAAGCATGCTTTTTGGATTTTTTAAAATTAATTTTAACTGTTGCTCTAAGAGAACAGGCTTCTATTTCTTCCTTCATTTGTGTCACTTTCTTTAGCCTAGTCAAAATTTAGTAAAAATTTCCTTCTTGGTTTTACCCTGTTTAACCCTGTTACTCCCCTGTGTAATACATCAACACTTCTTAAACTATACTTTTTTTAAAACAAATTCCCCCCTATTAATCACTTCCTAGCTTTTTTACGCCTGATATAAATCAAATGTTATTCTAATGCTTTAATTCCTCACATCCTTCCAGTGTCTTGTCACTGTCATGGTGTTGAGTCTACACAAGGTTCTCTTCACAAAACCCTAGGAAAACCACAGGAAATTCATATTTTTTATGACTAGGTGAAGTCTCCCAATCTCATTCATTTCTTCTGTCAGTACTTTTGCATTCTAAGGGCAAGAAAGAAGGTTTTGTTACATTTGGCATTAAAAGGGTTATCTGTATTTTAAAAAGAGAAGATTCAAGGTAAAATCCTTATGCATTGATTCATACAGTATGACACCCTGCTAATTGCAAGTGACACATAAACCTTTTGTTCTGAGGGTCATTTTTGAAGTCATTTTATGGTCACGTGCTTGAAGCTCTTGAAAAGTTATCCAACAAAAAGTGAAAGTAAAGAGTTGAGTCAAAACAAAATAATACATATTAAAACACTGAGTGAAAAGGCAACAAGCAACATAAATTAATAATTTGCTTTTGCATCTATTTTATTGAAATTTCCCATCATAATTATATAGCAAATATATCTATATATAACATAATTATATAGCAAACCCAGACTTTTACCCCATTAATAGAAATTACTCTTGGATTAAGGTGAGTATAATGAATGGGTTAACCAGAAAAAAAGAACTGCCTTCTACAATACCTGCCATCTATGATTATTATAATCTTGCAGACAAATATAATTACAGTGTGTGATGTCTGTTTATGTCTGTGAAAGCTTTGATTGTGTAGTCTTATCTGTATTACACTGCAAAACAGCATAAACATTTATATTGTATAGTAACTCTAATCCATTGATAATGCCCTGAGCTATGGGTGTCACTTCAAATTGTAAAGATTTATGTGATAGATATATCTGCCTTTTTCAGGTGAATTTGACCACAATGCACTTAGTGTTATACTGATTTGTACAATGTGGAAGCTGATTAACAGATTGCAGAGAGGAGTGAAATTACTTAAATAAAAGCACATATAATAAAATCATAATTACTTCAGTTTCATTATCTCATACAGAAATTAAAAGAGAGGCCACAGAAACTTGTAATGATTGAAATATTGAGATAAGACCTCTCAAATTTTAGAGAAAAGGTAGATTTTTTTTATATATAGATTATATTCAAATTCATCATAACACATTACCAATGTGCACATTGCATTTACAATAAAAGCTCTTAAGTTGCACAGAACACGTCTGCTCAATTCTTTAAAAATTCTGAGCGCTGGAAGACAATAACCTGAAAGAAATAGGCGGGTATTGTATTTTACTTATATTTGTAATTTTTTTAAAATTTATGTGCACATTTGGAAAGAAATGGACTGACAGAACTGAACACAGGATTTGTATGCAGTTAATGCTATCTCTCAACTTGAAATGAAGTTGAACCTCTAATTCTAGAGGTAGCCAGTTCGATAGTGTGGTGGTTTAACCCCAGCCGGCAGCCAAGGCCCACACAGCCACTCGCTCACTTCCCCATCAGCAGGACTGGGTAGAAGACCAAAAGAGTAAAAGTCAGAGAACTCATGGGTCAAGATAAAGGCAGTTTAATAGAGAAAGCAAAACCAGCATACACAAGCGAAGCAAAACAAGGAATTCATTCACCACTTCCCATGGGCGGGCAGGTGTTCAGCCATTCCCAGGAAAGCAGAGCCCCATCACACATAACATGTACTTGGGAAGACAAATATCATCATTCCAAATGTTCCCCCTTCCTCCTTCTTCCCCTAACTTTATATAATGAGCATGATGCCATACGGTATGGAATATTCCTTTAGTCAGTTTGGGTCACCTATCCTGGTTGCGTCTCCTCACAACTTCCTATGCACTTCCAACTTCCTTGCCAGCCTGGCAGTACAAAAAGCAGAAAAGTGGCTCTGTGTAAGCACTGCTCAGCAATACCAAAAACATCACTATATTGTCATGCCAGCGTTCAGCACAAATCCAAAACACAGCCCCATATTAGCCACTGTGAGAAAAATTAAGTTTACCCCAGCCAAAAACAGCACAATAGCCAAAGGATCACAGAGAGATAATAAGGAGACTTTTAAATATGTTCTCATGCTATGTGATGCGCATGTACAGAACATATAAAGTATAACATCCTATTTGATAGGTATGCGGGGTCGCTAAGGGAAATAATGACACGGTGTGAATGCTCACTTCAGTGGGGTGACAAGTCACTCTGAGCAGTGCTCAAATCAGGGAGATCTGTGTTTTCTCTCTTCCTGGCTGCAATCAGGTAATGAGAAAGGATAAACTGGAGGAAGTTGGTGTCAAAGCCCCTTCACGGGGTTTTGGCTGCTTTGGCTCAGAGCCAGCACTGACAGCAGCACAGCTGTGCTGCCCCAAATCAGAGAGTTGTTTGAGGAGCTGTGAGAAGCCTTAGCACAAGCTGTCCCCTTGCACTCAGAAGCTGCATTAAAGCTGGGAAATTACCCTTGTTCCCTGTCTGGGCTGTGCTGCATCCATGCAAATGCCCAGTCACACACCTCGCATCTGAATCCAGCCTGCTGGCCAGGATCTCCTGGCTTGACCTGGCACCTGCCTTACTGCTTCTGGACTTGCCTGCTCTCCAGCTTGTTGGCCGACTTCCCCCAGCCCTTCTCTGCCCTTGTTGTTCGGGTGCTGTGGGACTTGTCCGTCAGGCCATTGCCCTGCTGCCTTTGGCTCTGGCTCACCACCCCGGCAGCACAGTGAGCTGCTGCTGCTCCTCCTCAGGGCCCAATATGAATTTCACCACTGCTGGAATGAGGAAAGTCTCTGAAGAGGATAACCTTGTTTAGGCTGAGCTCTCAACTTCTGTGGAACACAGATGTTCCTTTGTGATATGCATTTCTCTTGTGTCATTAGTGTCATCAAACTTTTTCAGGCCCATGAATAGAGAAGTTGATAAGTGGCACTTTTAATGAGACTCAGGAAAAACACTAACCACTTTGCCATCCCAGTCCACTCACATATAATGTTTTCACTCTCATTTAAACATATTTATTTGAAAGTAAATATATAAGATCAAGCCTCTGAGTGCCAATAATACAATATTGCTACTAGGGCACTGTAGTATATCAGTGAAGATGCATTCCCTACATCATCATAAATGTAAATCAGAGCAAGCAACATTGACATAGCATGCACAGTATCTTGATTCTGTCTATATAAACTTAGCTTACAGTCACAGAACTGTAAATGAACACGCAAAATGAACATCCTAATTCATACTATGTTCCAGCTTGCTCCATGTATATAGAAATAAGTTGAGACATTTAAATTAAAGCAATCTTTGGCACAAACACACAAGCACACTCTACTAAGTGTATGTTTTTTTTGTTTCTCATCATTTAGAATCCAATAGCTAAGAATGTTTTAAGACAGAAGAAATTGCTTGCATGAAAGTAAGACTATCATTCTGCCAAGAATGGTGATTAATTTATCTGTGCAGCACTTATTTTTTTACAATTTGTGAATTTCCTCTATCTAAAATTTGAATTTTCATGAATGGCCTTTCCATTTTTTGTATACCTATCATAACAAAAAGCTAAAAAGAAAACTTAGATAGAGATACTAGAGCTAGTGTCATAAAACACAATTTTAAAAGTTGAAATCTAGTTTTCAGATCCTGCAAATTTCTAACAAAGACAGTAAATAGGTTTTAAGTTGATATTGGTTTGTGGACTTCGTAAATCAGTTGTATTCATCAGTTAATATTATACAAATTTTCTAAGTGAGATATTGAAATGTGAAAAATACATTGAGAACTGTGTCATCTGAAAAAGGGCATTTTGCATTTTATATGAGGAAGTTTAGTCAGTCAGTAAGTAAAATTAAAGAGCAAAAGTTTTTTTGGAACTAGGGAGTACCAAATCCAGGAATATAGATTTTTCTGATGCAGTTTTTAAAAATTTTCTTCCTAACCAAAACTAGGAATAATAGACATAGGCAAAATAAATAGAAGAAGCATACATCCATGTATTGATTAATTAAATAATTACTTTAACAATAATTTCATCTGACACCTGCAAAAGAAGACAGATTTTATCTAGGTACAGGACAGTTCTTTTCTTGCATTTTTAAGCCTCTGAATTTCTTCAAGAACACAGTAAGAGAACAGAGAGCTGGTGTGCTGTTTCAAAATGGCAACAGCGGATTGTTTGCACATGCCTGCTATGCATACACCTGCATTTCTCCATGGTTAGCAAGCTGGTGTTTCAGGATAGGAAAAACAATTATAATAAAAGCTACCCAAATGTTCAAAATGCCTTTCAACGAAGATTAAAATTCTACTCTTTGGCTCTGTGCATGTAAATATGTACCTGTATGGATGTGTACCTAAGACTCAGAGGAGACCCTGAAGATCACAGCTGTTTGGGTTTTTAATACTGGTTTAGCTTGTAGCCATATGGGTGTAGGTTTTTATATAACCTGGAAACACTTTATAGTATGAGTCCTAACTGCATTTATATTGCTTGTTAAAAAGTTTTATTGCAACTTTTCTGCCATACACAAGTAGGTCCAGTTTGAGAAAGATCCAATTAGTAACGAGTCTCTGTATATGCTCTGTTTAAACATTTAACAACAGTATTTCATTTTTTAATGAAGTACAGTAGTGTGAGCCCTTAGCCATGAAAACAACACAAGATGTTACATGACTGCAAAGATACGTAGCAACATAGGTATGCCTTTCTCCACATCTGAAATGATTAATTCTTTTCTACTATTACTTCATGATACTTACACAAAGATACATATTGATATTAAAGTTGCTGCTTTACCATTAAATCATACCAAAGCTCACCTTTCTACAAATCTTAAAACAAAGCTGCCTCAGTCTGAGTGTCTAAGATGAAACATTTTCTTTTCATTAAAAGGAAAGCAGGTTGATTTTTTTTATTGTATAAAAGTCACTAATAACACAATGAAGAAATGAGGATAGATCAATAAGCAGTATCAAAAATTAAAACTTCATTCTTAACAAAGAAAAACCTCACATTTAAAGTAAATGTCTGGCTTGTTGTTGTGAAGCTGACCTAGCGTTTTTTATTCCTGAGTCATACAGAGAAATGCTGCTGTGCAGTAGACTGTTAACAGCATGAAAGTCTGACCATTTTGCAGATTTATGGAATCCCAGTAGGATTTTCTTTCTAAATATAAACTATATGCTATACTCACAGGCAGAGTCTTAAAACAACATTAATGCTCTGATATCAGCATTGCCAGGAAAGCATTGATGCTTTGAACCACTGTTGTTGCTGGGCAAGTCTGTCATTTAAAAATTTGAATGAAATCTCAAACTCTTTGCATTAAACACTTTGAAAATGACCCATAAAAATATTGTAAATTAATAAATATTTTTTAAATTATTCTTAACCACTTTATTTACACTCACTCTAATAATGACTGAATACACAGAATGCATAAAGGGAAAGTCATTTGTTTGTGGACAGCTTTAAATGTAAAGGTGATACTGTAATTGGCTACAGGTTTAGTCTTTCCATCATCACCCTCACACATGAAGGTCTTCAGTATCTGTCAAAGCAACAGCCGTTCTACTGACAGTTCACTGGATCTTCAGTCTACTGTAACTTTGCAGAAACAGTTGTGGATAGAAAATCATTCTCTGAATTATGAGCCAACTAAAGATTCTATGTAGGATATAATTGATAACATATGTCTGTTATTTATTATATGCTTATTTTCAGCAGAATTGCATCTGGTTTCCATTTGTGAAATAGAAGCATGCTTGTGTACATATCCTGTAATATTTTTTTCTACATTAGCCTGGGTCTCGGAATTATACTAATGCAGAACATTTTAGTTCATCAGCTTTCTGTAGTGGAAAGACATAAAGTGATCTTTTAGACGAAATGTCTGTGACTGGGGGGAAGTCAGAAAAGCGCACAATGGAATACATTAGAAGAGTCTCCATGAGTGATGACACTGTTCACACCAACACATTTGTTTGTTCTGCAAGGGGAAGTGCTGCTGGATTGAAATGCTGGAGAGCAGTGAAGCCCTCAGCAGCCAAATCCCCTGTGAGATACACAAACATCAGCTCTCACCTCTACAGACCAGCAGACTCCACGGCCTTTCCAGTTTTTCTCTAGATCAGACTGGGACTCCCCTGGTTCCTCCAACAATCAGCTCCTCCCACAGTCTCACCCTTAGACAGACAAGCAGACACAAGCATACACACACACACACACACACACACACAAACACATGGCTCCCTGGCTGCTTCACCCACGTGCTAGCTAGTCCAGTGTGATCTTTGCTAGTGTTCACAGGCTCATTCACTTGCCTGCACATCCTCCAGTTACTGGCACCACAGTCACAGGGACCATCCAACCCACTGTCTGATTCCTGTTAGTGCACTCAGAGCCCCACATGCACATGCTCGCAGAATAGAGTCCTCACCCAAGAAAGAGAAAGGGAGGAAGTTAAGAAGATAGGACAGACTGCACTTATGAGGCACGAGGCGTGGCCACACAAGCATACCCACCAGCAAACTATTTACAGGGGAGGTCCTTTTTATCCCCTTTTTGCTCCATTTTCCCCACACTTCCTCAAATCATATATTTTCCTCCTTTTTCCTGCTGTTAGTTCCTCCCCTAAACATCCTATAGTAAATCCTGTGCAATCCTGAAATGCTCTTTCCTGCATCCGATAATGTTTTCTGTACCTTTAGACAGCAACCCCCATCAGAACTAGAGGCGCTCCAGAATTGAAACCCTAGATGGGCTTCACACCTCGACAATGAGGCTCAGTCTGTCCCAGATTCAGTCCCCAATTTGCATTTCTCACCTGATTTTGTGCCCCTGTGCTCCTCTGGTCACCTGGATATGGGTCTTTGATGGGCTGAGGCTTCTGTGAGGGGCCTGGAACAAACCCTAGCAGCCACCACTTCTCCGTGCTCATTTGTGGGTGTGCGGAGGAGCATAACATAACACATTCTGTGAGTAGTCTGTATTAGAAAGGATTCAGCAGACAAAGCATCCTCAAAACACATCATCTTCACAACAGCACAAGATAAGAAGATGCTGGACCTTCAGTGTGGGTTTGTGTAGTTACAGCAACATACCTTGTTGCAGATATAAGGATGACTCCCCTCATATCTCATAATACTTGTGATTACAACAGCATCAATTGCACTAAATGATTTCTAAAACAGTTACTTATTATCACAAATAGAAGCAGATTTTTTTCTTATATTTTCCTGAGCATATAGAGGTAAACTCAGTGCAAATTTAGACTAAGGAAGGAGGAGAGAACACTATAGTACCAGGTAATTTGCTTGCAAAGTGAAAGTCTCATTGATTGTTATGCACTATAACTGAGTGGTAAACAGAATGTGTGTTGACTCCAGTGGGGTTTCAGCTGTCTGCTTAAAGACCCTCCACACCTAGTGGGGATTTAGGACAGAGGTATCCAAACTGTGCCTTGACATTGCAAGGCATAGTCATTCTATCACGTCTGCAAGGCACAGTAATTCTATCACATCTATCATTCTATCACAATTCTACCAAGTCTATTGATCATGTTCATGTGGTTTCTTACAATTTTTATTCTTGCAACTTCAATCTGCCATTGTTTATTTTTGTACTAATTTGGAATTTTAATTAATATTAATAGGTAGAACTCCCATTTGTCATATTCAGTAGCAGAATGACAGGAAATTAAGTTTTCAGATTAAATTCTCAGTGATTTTGTGTATGATGAAATGACACATCAAAAAAAGAATGCGAGAGTATTGTGGGAGAGAACCCTCAACCAAGGACAAGGCTGTTCCTGAAGGGTACCTTTCACATGTAACAGATATCAGTATCTGTATTAGGAAGAACTCAAGATTCCCCATTTCAATTACTTTCATGAAATATACAGAATTATTTTAGAAAAAATAAATTGTGTATCATTTAAGAGAAGACATAGACTATCTCTGAATGTAGATAATATTTAACTGGGTGAGCTAAAGGGTGTCAATTCACTATTAATCTCTCAAATAAGTTCACATCTACTGTTGCTGAGATAAAGTAAAATCTACAGACTTCTAGATTTCCACAGACATTAATCATTCAATAACTTGCACAGGGAACTATTTGGATATTGTCACATTAAATCAATAGAAAGCACAAATATTACATTAAAATGTTGTTAGATGTCTGCTAGCATGAATGAAACTGATATTTGGCACAGGATGTTAAAAGGAGATGGTCTGTAAACAAGAAGCATTTAGAGATCCTGTATCAAATAATATCTCTACTACGTTTGTGGGGGTGGGGATTCCTTGTATGTAATTCAACTATGAAAATAAAAAGTTTGTTGTAAATAAAGAGTAAGAAATAAATAATTCTGAAAGCATATAAATTAGTAGTATGCTTTCCCGTTAAATTGATTTCAGTTCTGACAATCTTACCTCAAAAAAGATTACATCAATAATAGAAAAGGTTTTCAAAACACATTACTGAAGAAACGTAAATGGCTTGGCAAATTTGAGTAATGTGAAAGATCAGCAGTTTCATTAGCGGAAAGAAAGAAAGTGTAGATCAAGCTGAAGAAGAGAATATATGCCATAGATATTCAACCTAGGGAACACATTGCTATGAAATACTACTAATGCCTAATAGATCTGGAATTTGAAAGTCATAGAAAATGTCATGCTGATGAACAAGGCATTATATAGAAAGTTAACAAAAAGTTGTTTTCCTGTCGTTAGATAATTACAGGTACGCTTACTGTGGAGCCCTTTGAGACTGCCCCTGAAGTATCTGCCAAGTTATAGAGTGAGGAACTGGACTGAAAGTGTAGAGAATTTCTAGTTCATAATATATGTGTGACTTTATTTTATTAAATAAAACTCTTAATATTCTTCTGAAGAAGGGCCAAGGAGAAGCTTGGTTTTTGCACCAGTATATTGGATCCCTTCTGTTTCTGATTTCTTTGTCTTTGGAAACATGAAAGCAAGAAATTTGCCGAGTTTTCCTGCTGAGTAATTTTTTTCCTGTTTAGATGTTCCTTATTTAGTGTTCATTGTAACACACAGAGTAATACTAATATTTTATTATTGGAAGTGGAAATGCACTGCAAAATACTTCATGGTTTCTCCTAGGGTACTTCATATTAGGCATCCCTCACACTCAATCCTTCCATATTCAACATGTTTTAAAGAAGAGAAATGTAATTTATTGTCACCAGAAACAGTATTCTTAGTATATAGCACAGTGAATGACTGCTGTCACCATTCAAAGTTGGATCTCATATTCTGAGAACTGTCTCTAACAAAACATTCTTTGTTCTCAAGAAAGCACACATAAGATCAAAGTATTAGCAAGGCTACCATAGCTGATCTCAACTTTAGTATATTCTGTATGTCTGAAATTATTATTTTATTTATGTAAACATCCTTTTAAAACTTAGAGATGAGTGTTAAACAGTTATTATGGTGTTTCACAAGATCTCCTTGGCAGAGACCTCTCTCTGCTGCTAGATAAAGCAAGCTTTTTAAATATATATAATATATATTATTCCTCAGCTATAGTGGTGAGTTCCACAGAAGCAGTTATCCCCCGTATCACTGACAAATTGCAATCTCGGGGTAAATTGAGCGGTACTATCAGAATATTTGTAATTCATCACATTCTCTTTTATGTTTATTAACTTTGTTGTTAATCTATGAGTAGGATGTCAGTGAATGAAATCTATTTTTACAGTTAGTTTAAAATTTATTGGATTGAAGGCACGCCTACCAAAATCACTCAACTAACTGAAGAAACAGAAGGAGATTTGTATTATAGGTTTCAGATAATACGAAGTCCCTTGTGAAAGATATGTTATTTCTTTTCTTTGTTCTGCTTTTGGAAAAGTATAGTTGCAGGTTGGTGGGTTTTTTCAACTGTATAGGTCATAGGAATTACAAAGATTTCCAAGCAAAATCACTGAACAGTCTAGGATAGAGTGGTTTACAAATGTATTTAGTGTGCTATATGCGATCATCAGTGTTCTTTCATTGACATAGGAAGACGTCCTTTAGCTATCTGTTCAAAGCAATTCAAACACTTCAGTTTTGATGAATATCTAACCATAGAATTTGTTAGCAAAGCTCTTAGAACAAATCATATTACATAATACATTACACAGGTAAGGGTAGAAACCATGTTTGTTAAAGTGATAACCAAAGCTGGTTCCTTATAGCAGGGATTGAAAGGCTGATGCCCTGCTAACTAAATTCCTTTGAGTTAGTCAGTTCTAGAAGAGCAAATGATTCAAGAGATTTCAGCATACACATCTTCATAAGGTGAAAGTGTAAAAAAATAGTGATGTCACAGAGAAAATAAGCTAACTACAGAGGGGGAGTCCGAAAAACTTGGCATTTTTCTTTCCGAAACCTTGAGACCTACTCCTTTTGTCATCTATGGACTGTTAAGGCACTGAAGTTGAGTTCAATGCAGATTTTCTTAGACTCTTTTTTTTTTTCAGAGAAGCCTGTCTGGTATCAACAAATACATATGAATTTAACTGTATTTATTGAGTAAAATAATGCCCATCAAAAATAGTTGCATTCATTTGCATATTGTAATTTTGTGTGTTAAAATATATTGTTTGAATATATCTATGCTATTGCTGAAAAAAAAAGGGTAAACTTGTTTGTATGTAAATATTGTAAGAGAGTTAATTTATATTGATCTCATAAGGCTTTTTGTACTATCCACTATAACACCCTCAGAAGCAAATTATTGTACAAAAATACTGAGTGAACTGAAAATCCTTCCAGGTTATCTAACTAGAATGATTCAACCGTATAGGTTTCACAAGAATCTGTCAGTTGTTTACTATCTGTTCTTGTTATTGATTTGCATCATGGAATAGAAAACAGACATCACATTTGAAGATGACACAACTTAAGACAAGGTGCAAGTATAAGGGAAACCATAATTGCATTCAAAAGGTTTTTCATAAGCTGAAAAGCCAATGCTGAAAAGGGGCTACTGCTCAAAGGGAACAAATATCAAAGTATTACATATTAGCAGCAATGATCAGCTATACAGACCAGGCATGGGCAATACCAGATGAGGGAGAACATGATCTGCAGAACATGATCTGCAACAGCAAGTCTCATACTTTTTGTTCAAGTTGTGTTGACTTACCTTTTCAATGTGCTTGATATCAGCCAGAGAACTCCATCCGTCTTGGCAAATGACAGTTAAAGAAAACAGTGTACATCCAGACTACAGAAATGAGGAAGTAAAATGGACAGAGATCTGGAAAACATGATATATGACTACAGGGTGGAAGAAAGTAGCTAAAAAAGGCTGAAAAAAGGCAGCAAGGAAAGGAATCTGTTATTAACCTGGCCTATGTTGGATATGATGAGAAAAATAGTCTGAAATTGCAGGAAAGTTAAATTAGACCTTGAAAACTACCACATAAATAGAAAGTATAATAACATATGTCTGCAAATATATTTAGCAGACTGCAGAATCACCAGTACCTACATGAACCTTAAAGACAGGTTTGATGGCTTAGTTCATCCCAAGCTCAATATCACCCCAAAGCCAGATTTTATTATCCAGTCTTAATCAAAAACCAATAAAGGGACACAATCGAAAGCAAGCATTAATCCCATTTTCAGAAGTTTGGTTGTCAATTTACACATTTACATGAAATGTAAAGTGTAATTTATCTTTGTAAGTATTAAGGTAACAATGACTAAGCTTTTAGGAGATAGGAAAATCATTTTCCTATAGGAAAATCATTTTCCAAAAAGGAAAAGCATTTTCCTTTTTGTTTTGATAGCGATTCACCTCTGAGCAACACTGAGTATTTCAGCATGTTATAATGGCATCCAGCATGCCCAGAAGGCCTTGTCTGGAAAGGGAAGGTAATGGAGTGATGAAAGGAAACTTTTCATCACTAAGTTAGTATTAAGAAAACCAGAAGGGGTGGGAGGGAGGGGGAGCTGTATGAATAACTCTCATAGATAATCTGCTATAAAAATAAGTATGACACCCCACTGACAGATTTCTTCCCATTAACACAACTTGAAGACGTAGGGCTGTAAATCAGCGAGAAACCATGTTTCAACTTGACAGCTTGATACAAATAGGATGAGAAAAACTTTCAGAAATTTCTGTGTAGAGCTGTAGCCCCCTTCTAATTTCTGTACCTATTTTCTTAATACCTGTATTGTCTTTTCATTTTGTAAATGAATACATGTATTTCATCCGTATCTCAAATAAGGTGTATTTAGTTCTTCCGTGACAAAAGATTTATTCCATTACAATGTATGTGCAGAACGTGCAGATAGGGACAATCAAGCACTCTTGCATTTCCCACCATAATATTAGAAGCTGACACTGACCATGCTCTAAGTGGAGAGCTTGTAATGTAGGCATATACAATTAAACAGTTTTCAGATGTCAACCAAACAAATTGTTTAGAATGTTTCAGACCATCTCTAAATCCATTCCTGAAGGCTTGCAAGACCATATTTCCTAAGATACTAGATTTGTTCAGATGCAGTTCATTCCATTTTGCAAGACATGGGTAGATCAGATAATTTCTTATGGTCCTTTTATATTTTCCAAAAGCCTATGAGTATGCCTATTATGCAAATAAAGGCAGTATTAAAGCCTAGAAAAGTGACAGAGATTACCTTGAGTCCAGTTTACACAGATAGGAAGAGCAATGAAGATCTCACAGACCTTTTAGAGCTTTACAAGATTTCTGGCCTCCAGGATGGATGATCTCAGACTCTATTATTCTAATGTGCTGTTTTCTAATATTTTACCTCTACCATCTTCTCCTTCTCTCTAAAGTCAACAACATTTAATACACGAACCTTCCTGGAGACCTAGCTATTTTTTTTCCTTCAAGTATGTTGGAAGGTCCTTGGTGTGTGCTAAGTTCAAGTGGGACAATTCTTGTCCAAAGTGGGTGCCACTTTTTGTATACCAAGCATTCAGCCTAGATTCAACTGAATTATCACAGATTTACTAAATCTGTCTGAATGGCTGAACTGTGATTGCTGTCTCCATGGATGTCCCTAGTCTGCAGAAAGTGAAAGAAAATATGAGAGAAAGGAGAAATTGACTAATTGACTACATCAAGCTTTACCTAGTTACCTACAAAGGAGAAGAGTTTCTAAGGGATCCGCTCCGGAAAAAGAAAAGGTTGCTGAGAAAATCATGGGAATTACACTTTATAATTAATCTTTGTATGTTTTGGTCTGTGTTCTTATTTTCTGAACTGTTTCATAAAGATAAGTTGTAAACTAATTGATACCTTTGTAAAATATTTAAAAGTCTAAGTAAGAAAATATGGGCATTGAAAGGAATTTAAGCAAAGTTTTTTTATTAATAGCATACTCAGTTACTGCAGCTCAGCTGGCATACGTTTAGTTTCACTGTGGTCTCTTTATTCTTTGTCCAAGGCTTTAGTTTCTTAAGCCAGACCTTGCAGCACTGAATGAAACAATTCAATAAAACCAATTTGGATACAATACTCAGAACTGGTACTTACTGCAATATCCAGTGTTGGTGACAGGCTGCCTGGAGTCCTGCCAATGCTGATTTAGCAGTATATGCCAGCTCAGTGAGTCAGAAACAGTTTTTACATGTGCCAGCTCAATTGTGCAAGGTTGCTCAGAAATCCCTTTCAATATCCAGGCAGAATAATTGCTGTATTTCCAATCTACTTTCCTTAGGAGAAAGGAACAAAGGAAAGGAGAAGCATCAATAGAATAGCTTTTACTATCAATTTTGTAGCCTTCCATGGAAGGTCACTGCTTTGAAAATATTTCACTGTAAGTGAATATTTAGGTCGTGATAGTGAGTGCAGCTTTGTGTTATTCAAGTATGCAAGAGAGAGAAATAGTATTTGAAAGAATAACTGCTATGAAATAGTAAGAGTAAGGGTATAAAAAGTCACTTGCCTAGGAAAAATATAGAGTTTAGCAGAGACTGAGGAACAGACGTGTATTTTTATGTAAATTTACCTCACATATCATATCTGAGAGCAAAAGTAAAAGATAGAACACAGGTATGGTCTTTTTAAATGTGTCTTTAATGAAATGATGTGGTAACAGTATAGTTGTAGGGATATTACTTTCCCCTCAGTATAGAATGAGTTCGTAGGAAATGCATTTCAGACCAATTCCTGTAGAGTTCCTCTGGTCAGCTCACTATGATATATGAAAACAGCATTTTTAAGAGTCAAGTCAAAATAGCTATTCATCATTTGCCTGGGACAGCATCATTACTGACTGATTGCATAAAAAAAAGTTGTAATTTATGACACCAGAACTCAACTGGAACAAGAATGTATTGTTCTGTTTAAAAAATAGTAATAAAATTAGATAAGAGGATAAAATTTATATTCTAATAGTCATTGAAATCAAAAACTGCAACTTACTGAGTACCTGTAACAAGACTGATTCAGTGTAAAACAAAGAAAAGTTGCCATCTACTCAAATTTTCTTATAAGAAATTAACAATCTCAGTAAGAGAAATGTTGTTTGCACACCTAAACCCGTGTTCCCTACCCCAAACAGGTGATTTTGAAAAAAAAATTCTCCACTTCTAGGCTTTGAATGAATAACTGACATTCTTTGTAACACTGTTTGTTACTAAGGGCTGAAACACCTCCTTGTGCTCCCACCTGTCTTTCTCACGCAACAAATGACCTTAATTCCAGTGAATTTAAGAGTCAGATAACTTCCTGCTATTTTTAACCTCTGAAAAATCCCTCTCAGCATTTTGTACCAGTATGTCTTTCTTATCTGCTTCTACCACTGGCTCTAACAAAGGCAGCTGACCCTCACATCAGAATTCCTACTTGATGAGTTTTCTATGCCTGTTTTCTTTTATTTCATGTCTCAGCTTTATCACACAGGCCTCTGTAGCTAAGGCCTAGCTTATGCCACTCTAATCACTTGAAACACTGAAAAACTGTTTCCTTTTTATTTTCTTCTAGACATTATTAACCTTCTACACTTCTCCAAAAGGAAATGCTTAAGGGTTCTTAACAGCTGATGCAGTGCTTATAATAATCACTTAGATAATAAAAATGAAACAACACCCAAAAAAAGACTTTTTTTTTTAATACTGACCCCATTTCCGTCTTAAATATTGTTCACAATAAAAACTAAAACAAAAAGATGAAAAGGGAATTTTTTTTAAGTTCAAAATTATATTATCATCATTAGTAGAAACAAGGCTTTCAACAAAATCATCAATTTAAATTAAATTTCAGTATAGTTTAAATCTAAAGCAATGTCAGTGTAAGTAGGCTGATTGGACTGGGCTAAACAAAGATTGAATGGGGTTTTGAGTGCTTCAGCTTCTCCTTTATAATACCGACATTGAAAGACACACTCAAAAACTGTGAGTCAAAAAAAGTGTTAAAAACAATAAAATCAAACATATCTTCGGGTAGAAAAATAATTTATTGAAAAAGCTGAATTTGCAAGTCTCCGTGTAATCTCTTGTCTACAGGGTTGATTGTTCATAAAACCCTATTTTCACAATGCAAAATTTAGCTCATGACAGACCTTAAACTTCTCTCAGAGAAATGTAGCCATCTGAGAAATGTGGTGGGTGTCATTGCAAAATATTGCATCATATAGTGATATTACAAGTGTCATAGTGACACGCTATGCCAGATCTGTGGTCTGTATAGCTCACCTATAGTCAGAATAGCTCACCTACTGAGCTGTACCAATACATATGGGGGACAGAGAGTGCTATGCCCTCTTCACAGGATGGAAACAAGGTTGGAATAACAGAGGTAAACAACTTAGACTTAATTTCTGAATTACATATATCTTCACCCAGGCATATATGCATGTTCAAAGGTTATAAGGACCAGGAAACTTCAGCTTAATCAGACATAACCTGAAACCCAATATTAAAATAATTTGTGTAGTCTTCTTCATTAATATCAGAGTTTGTAAATTTTTTTATTCTAAACAAAGTCTTATTACTGATGAAATGTCACAACACGGTTCTGCACAGTTCCTGAGGAAATTGAATGTGTTGGCCAAATGACTTTTGATATAAAATATGTAAGTTTTCTGCAACAGCAGCTTTGAAATGACTGAAAAAATAGGGAAGGTTTGAACAGCACTAGTTAATCTCATGATTGACATCTGCAATACTGGGCACTGTGTGTTAATTATGTTGTCTGCATGGGTGGCAGGTCCTTGTGATATTTGTGTAAAGTGCACAATTTAAAAAAATAAGAAATGTGGAAACATGGAATTTTGATAGTGATGGATCATTGAACTCTCAAGAAAGAATATAGCTGGTATTCTCAAGAATTCCCAGTGTTACATATGACAATCATACAACTATTCCTATGCTTTAATCTCTTTCTGCAGTATGAATAGTGAAGTCCAGTAAATTAACTTGGAGGTTATAAAACCATCATCCACTAAGTCGAATTTTATTCCAACAACTAGAGTGTGTAAGGCAAGGTGGCTGTTGACCTGTAGAAAGAATAGATATACATAGCATAAATGAGCTAATGTGCAATGATTGGAGTGTGGGAGACAGTCTGGTCCAGTCATTCTTTTCTCACCACTCATCTTAAACTGTTTCTAGATACACTGGTGCTTCTTGCTCTTTTGAGGAAAATAACCTGGGCTACATTTGAAATCAGTCAGAGCAAGAGAGAAGCTTTTCCCCAATTATTAGTAAAGGAGCTTGTTCAAAAGAATTAGAGTTGGAAGTTAGCCGTGATGGGATAAATAAAGTCAGGTTCCATTCAAAATCTGCTTGGGAAAGAATCCATGTGATAACACCTTTTTGTAAAGCTTTTGCTGTTTCTTCTCCCTACATCTCCTTAAAAAAATTAAAACGTTGTATTGCACTTCAAAGAGAAAAGCACTGGTTTTGTCTAAGTGAGACCAATTTCTTGTAGAGGCCCTTTGAGGCACCTCTCAGTATATATTTTGGGCTATAGAAATTCAGGTATACTTTTTTCCTTCCTGGTTTTTCTCATTATTATGCATTATACTTACATTACACTCTAATAGATAATAACATCTCTTTAGGCAGAAGTTACTAGGAAAAAAGAAATGTGTAAATTGTCTTATGTAGAATTTTTAGGGTTTGGATATATAGAACTGCTCTTCAAAAATGTTTACTTCAGTCTTGATTCTGTCTCTGATTTGCTATAAAATGTCAAATGCAATGTTTTCCTCAGATTTTCCAGTAACAGCGCTTTGGTTCTGTTCTTTCTAACAAGTCTATTTGGAGATGTTGGAGCATGTCCTCTGCCATTTCCCCTACTACTCAGAAAGTAAGATCCTGTTTCTACTAATTACACTCATATAATATATTCCCACAGACCAGAAGGGGACGAGAGCTTTTGCAATCACCAAAAGATCATGTGCCTTTCAGTTGTTTGTACGCTTGTCTTGCCAATTTGAGCAACAGCGATATTATCATTCAGTACTGATAGCCACAAAGCCTCATGTTTTCAGATTGCTCAGATGTTGTGAGACAGGGCATCCCTGTTGCTGATTAGAGTCAGGTGAAGTAATTTGAATAAGGCAAAGTAATTATATCTGAATGTTCTTGGCTGGAAAATTATGTCACAGATTGAGCAAATGAATGGTAAGATTGTACCTTTGGGCTGGTTTATGACAGTGGCAAGTGAGCACTCCTTTATCCATAGTGAAATCTGCTTACACTGGAGAGAGTTACCAACATATAAGAAAGCATAAAAGTAGTGGTCCTGACAAATCTAAAATTCAAGGTTTTATTTTACAGATTAAATATGAAGCTATTGAAATCAGTAAATTTGAAGGAATCATTGGAATGGAGAGAATAAACACTGAAAACAAATAATCTTCATTGTTATTTAAATAAAGAATATATAAGGTTGCACTGTAATCAAGGTTTTATCTATTCAACTAAAATATGTGAACCTACGTGGGCAAAAATGTAAAGATTTTTGCATTAAACTGATGAAAACTTTCCAAATTTACCCTCTATAATTTTTTATTTTACAGATACATATCTGTCAAGCTCATGATTGCTCAATGCAGTTCTGTCACATTAAAAAAAATGTATCTGTGACAAAGATGAGATGACTGTGAACAAGGCCAGTGACACTGAGCTACAGCAGGACAGAATAAAGCAGAAGGTTTGATAATGAGAGATTACACTTTCCAGCTATTCTTGAGGACCAGAGGGAGGGAATTATTTGGCTTATGCTGGCAGCAATTTCCCTAAGCCATGTGAGATGGCATACCTCAAGCTGTTGCAAATGTAGGCAGAACAACCACAGGCCATGGCTCTTGGTTGGGTCTAGATTCCCCAGGGTATAAAATATATTGAAAAGGCTCCTAAATAGGGGCTGATCACATAATTTGACTGTTTGAATGGAAGTCCCACATATTCTTCAATCACTAACCCTTGTTCACAGCTCCCTTGAAGCTTAATAATCACTTCTGATTATTTTTTTAAAATTAGATTAGCTGCTCAAGGATACAGTTTTACAACTGTAACATATCAGATGTGTTAAGCAGAACTTATGGACTGTACCCTTTTCTAGGTTCTGTGAAGCTGCAATGGACAAAGGTTATTAAGTTCCTGCTGTGTTTAAGTTTTCTACAGGTCAGTTTTAATAAAATGTTTGTTTCTTCAGAAATGTACAGTGGCCACATTAATCCTCAATCGTTGAAAACTTGAGACGTAAGCCAAGCTTTCCCAAAGTTTTCTTGAAAACAGAAATATATTAGTATTCATTTATGGGTATCTAATTAGCCCATAATTTATATTTTTCTGTAAGGAAATTGTGATTAATTGCAATGGTTAAAGATTGCGTTGTGCATTTTGCAGAAGTGATAATACTTAAAGCCTTTTGTCCTTTATACTGTCACTGCAAGAAAAAAGTCATTCAAAGTTTTCAGTTTTAGGGAACAAGAATCACCTTTATCAAAATACAAAAAACATCTATTCTTATGCAAATTCTATTTCAGACATCTAAATGACCCCTTTTGTCATTCCTCTACAGGAGCTGATTGAATCATGCTACTAGTCTAAAATATACATACAAATCAGAGCACTAAGAAAATTTTCTTTTCATAATGTCAGATAATGTAAACTTTATTATAAAATACTTCACTATTACATATATTGTATTTCAATTTAAACCCAGTCAGGTGTTCTGCAAGGATAATGTGCCTTAGACTGAAGTAAGGCACTTATACTAAAAATGTACCAATTTTATCCATCTCATTCTGTGAAAGTAGGTAAGAATGTCAATGTGTGTATGTGTGTTTGCTTGTGTGTATCATGCAGACCACTTGCAAATTGTCATAAAGATTAGTCACCTAATTAGTTGCTACTGTATATTATTTTTTAAAAGATCCAGATAGAAATACATTGGCAAATGTTCAGACCATCTTTATGTTATTATATCTAATTGTAAACATCAACACATTTAATTATCATGCAAGCATGAACAATTATGCCATTACTTTGTAAACATACATGAAAGGTTATTCATCACTGCCATATATTACAAAATATTAGTAATATCATGAAATAAAACCATATCAAACTTTTTCCCCAGTCTTTGGTCTACTCATCATTTGAGAAATTCATAGTAATGAGGTCACTAACATGGAAGTGTGCTTTTTCTGAGGGATAATATGTGTCTGTTCTATCTGAAACTGAGATGTATCTGCATTATCTTCCTATTAATTCCTAGTTGAAGTTACTTATACAAATTTATACATCCTTGACAATATTTAGTCACATATTCAGTGAATATTTAGTCACACAATATTTATGCCACCACAGGAAACGGAAGCAAACATCCATTTCCCTTCTGAAGAGGCCTTATGAAAACTGACTTATATATGTTTCAAGATATAGGGGACAACAGAATCTAGGATCATAGAAGCCAAATGAAAATCAAAATGCTATTTAATTTGAAGCCAAATGAAAATCAAAAGGCTTTTTAATTTGTTTGAAAGCAGAAAAGGAGTAGGCTAACAAAAAGGTAGTAATTTTATATTATCATTTTACATATGCTACTACACATAAAAGATACTAATTTTAGTAAATATCTAAATTTAAGGTTGTCTAATACTTTGCCATTTTTATATTCAAATTTGACTTGCATTTCAATTTGCTAAATTTTCAAACTCTGGACTGAAATTCTCAAGTCAGGTGTTGGATGCCAAATACTGCATGGATGAAAATTTGCTAATACTATAAAATCCTTTCATAAGGAATTCTTAGCCCATGCATGCTTTGAAGGAAAACCTCAATTTTGTCCAGCCAAATACAGCCAAGTTATGAACTTTAAGATATTACAATTCATCTTGTACTAAGGAATATCCCATACTAGATCTTAGTAAGAAGCTTTTTGAATTGCGCAATATAATTTCCTGAACAATAGCCAAACTTAACTAACTCAATAGTGCATGACACTGTGCACTAGGCATCCTTCAACTCTACCCAGCAGCCAATGTGCCCATACAGTCCAATGTATTCCAATTTAAAAAGTCCAAAAATGGTTTCAGCATGTCAGTTCCAAACTGCATCCATTCTAATACACCTGCTAAGACCACGGGCTCATTAGCTACAGGGCATCAATCTGCCAACATAACTATACTATTTCCCACTTAATTGCTCCGGAATTCTTCTGTTTTGAGAAAATACCTGTGAAGCATGCTGGGAAAAAGGCTGTAACATCAGCTTAAAGAAAATAGCCTATTACTTACCACCTATTTTTCCAGATATATATTACTAAAGTTAATTACATACAAGAGATATATATGCATCATTACTTTGTAGGTAATTTTTGCTATTGATTTTCTGGGGGAAAAAATAAAATCAGAAGTTTTATGTATTGCAGTGCAAGAATGTTAACTTTCTAAGTTCAAAATTTACGGAACCCAAGAACTAAGGTTGATTCATCAATGTTAATTCAGCCCTCACATCTACATTACAGTCTGTAGTTCCTTATTTATCTGTTCTGGAAGAATTTTTTCACATTTTGGCTAATTGAATAGAATACACTCCGTTCTGGAAGCATATAAAGGATAAACTGTGAGGGACAATAATGACCAAAAGAAAACTGATTATCCATCATATAACTAGGAAAGTCTGTAGGAACAAGGTATGTCTGGAAATCGCCGGTGAAGGATAATGGATTTGAATTGTGACAGTGAGAACTGCATCTATCAAAAGTTATAATGTGATGCTAATTGAGACAAACCAAAATTTTCATATGGCTGCTAATGGCTGCTAAAAATGGCCACATTTTCTAGGTACCTATTTGACTCATCCTTGGCAGATTCATAGAAGTGCCAAGTAATCGCAGCTGTGGCCGAAATGAGTTGGATCTATGCTTGTTATTTAAAACGTTCTAAAAATTCAGGTCCAAACTTGTTCAATTAGCAAAATATTAGTGAAAACGTGATCATTTTAATCTCTTTCAAATATTTGTTTTCTTGCACAGTTTCCTCAATACTGGCAGAATTATTTTACAAGTTCTTGAAGTTTTAATCATCATTATGGTTTTAATACAAAAATTTTTTGTTGTTTTAATGTAGCTTATATAAGCAGACTTAAATGCTCAGACTCGACCAATAATACACCAAATTATCTGTGCCTAAGGTCAAATTCAGAAATTACATTAATGCTTGCAATATTGTTTTTAATTTCAGTAAGCCAGCTGAGCCTCTGAATGAATTTAGCACTGTAATGTTAGACTGACCGTAAATCTTAGCTGGTTAAATGAAGTTTCAGATGAGCATAAAGATGCTATTTCTATTGCATTATCCAGGAAGTTCACTTTCTTGCTTGTTTTCACTGTTCCTACACCCACTGGAAATGTGGAGCGTCTTCACCATTTTCAGAAACTTACAGACAGCATCATGCAAGGACATATGTTAAAGACTGAGATAATCAAGCATACATCAAAGATTTCAGTTTCTGACCTCTGGGCTACTTCCAAGCTAGCTTTCATCTGAGATGTGTTTTTATTTTTTTAATTAATTAAAGTAACTGACAGTTTATTTCCTAGTGGTAACAAGATCATATTTATAAACAGCATATATCCTTTATATCCTATTTTGCAGCAACAGAGTTTTAGTAGGAAATCTTGGCTGTTTCTAGCTAATGAAAGAAATTAGCCTGGGAGGATCATGGAATCACAGAAAGGTTGAGGTTGGAAGGTCATTAGTCCCATCCCTTACTCAGGCAGGGTCAACTAAAGCAAGTTTGCTCAGCACCACTTCCAGTCAGGCGTTAGGATTATCTCCAGAGACGAAGACTCCACAACCTCACTATACTAACACACCTGTATTGAAGTTAGCTTATATTTTTTCTACCTTTTTTTCTTTCTTAAGTTGCTTAAAGTCTTCACTATTAAATGGTTATACCATTATAACATAACGGGGATGAATATTCATCAGTTTTCATCAACCTCTAATCTACTTCTTGGACAACTAATTTATTAAATCAAATACCAATTAAACACAGTACCTTCCAAGTCTGATAACCAGAAGCAGCAGACCAAAACCTCATAGAATTAAAGTCACAATGATTTTGACTGAATTCAATTTTGTATTTGTGTATTTTCATTCACTGGACAGATTTAAACTGTATAGTCTGCATTTTCTACTCAGGCGCTGAGGCTGTAACGGTGTAACACATGCTTAAATTTAATGGATTTTATCTCCATCGAATTCCAAAGCATTAAAGTTTTCTGTGTTGTAAAGTTTCCATGTTTCACATGGTTGTTCTGCCATTGAAGAGCTGGTGTTCGTAGTCTGAGAAAAAATGTTTTCATCGATTTTGTTGAATATCATCTGTTCTTCCTGAAAATTGAGCTTTGAGCACTTACAATGTATGACCACTTCTAAATTGATAGTAATATTTTTACTGTGATGGGTTGCCAGCTGCCTTCTTCTTAAACACTAACATATTTTCCAAGTTATTGCTGGGCTAACTTTTTGGCATTCCTGTTCCATTATTGTTTAGGTTTTTCTGAATTGTTTTGCTACTGCTTACTATTTTTTGCGAAAGAACATACTGAAATTTTGTAATAAAGTGTATGTTCTTCTTCCTATAAAGCTGATAATTATTGATTCTAATTAAATATTATGAAAGATATTGTAATAGTTCTGTAGACTATTCTTTTGGAGAGACTGAAGAGATAGAAAAGTCTGTTTGTAGCTAACGTAGGCAATCTCCCTCCATGCAACATTCGTCACTGCCTTTGTAGCTATATGCCCAGACTCTTCAGTCAGTAAGTAGTGCTGATGGTGCAGAACAGGGAGTGCATGTTTGAGTTGTAGGGCTATGGTGAGAATTGGGCTTTATTATAAAGGAAAGTGAGTTCTCAATCAAAGGAAAAGCTTTGATCTTAAAAGGGAATGTAGGAAAGGAAAGACAGAAGAATAATACTCTGAGCCTCAAAGTGTCAAGTGATGGAAGTTTCAGTGTTGAAGTGTTGGTCCTGAGTGCAAAATGATCAAACAGGAGGAAGAGGAAATGGGATAATACAAAATGGGATAACATTTCTGAAGACAGAGCTTAATTTCTCTTGGAGATCTTAAGTATAAGCTCAAAATGGTTCAATTATGTTGTCAAAACTCAGAGCAGAAGAAAATGTAAAATAAATCACATATAGAATTGGTGGTGTGCATGTTGACGTAAGAGGACAAGGCTTGAGCTAGATGTGAATGAATGAAATTGAGAGTGAAGACAGGGAAGAGGTGACACTGATAAAAATTTATCTCAACCTGTCCTTACTACAGAGTGTCACAGTTTTCAGTTTTCTATTTTAGTACTGAAAGTAAGATGAAGACTGCCCCCTTTTTTGTTCTTTTTTTTTTTTTTTGTATTTCTGACCAACTCCCCTTTTCCCTGTGCCAGAATGTTTCCCTGAGAACCCCTGAACAAAACACCCCAGTTTTTCACTTTAAAAATACGATCAGTCTGCAAGGAGATAGAAAGAATCTGCAGATTGCTACTGACTTACCAGTTAGTTTGGCATAATTTTCCACATGACCTATCTTGGGCGATATTTTAACTCACTTTCTGAATGATGCTTCCAAATGAAAACCTAGATCTTTAATGGTTGATTTTGCAGCACCAGACAGTCTCATAATTTTGATTTGAGTAACACCTTGGTCTGATGCTTTTCATATTTGCTATGTTTGCTTTCATCTACACCAGTGTAAATATATTAAGTGTCTCAGCCTACTGAAGGACAATTGATTTTGAATTTCGGTCTATCATATCATGTGGTACAACAGAGGTTCAAAACACACACCAACTTTCTAGAATGTGGTTAGTCTTTTGGTAATCATCCAACTTCATTAGCTGACTGAATACTTAGTATATTCTATCTGACAAATAATTACTGATTTTCAGGCAAAAGGATTCCAAATATCTGTCATGACAGCTAGAAATCTAGAATCTCACCAGAAGTCTCTGTATCTAAATGTAGATTTCATGTTTGAAGGATAGAAGTGGGGGGTCAGAAAGGGAAATAAAACCATTGATCTTTGACAGAAAAACATAAAATAAATTCTGACTTCCTCATCGCTGGTTACCTAGGAATACTTGGGAATTCCATTTGAGCATAAGTCCAGTGGAAAGAAAACAATACAATCTACATTCTCTTGGATCCTCAAATGTCTGCCATCCTACCGGGATGACGGTGTTTCTCCCTCTTTTGGCAACAGAGGAAAAGGACATTCTTCATTCGTTGTGTCAAAGAATATATTCCACTACTATTCAAAATGCAGTTTTTCCCCGTACTGAGTAAGCCATAGTATTTAGCTTCCTAAAACAGCCTCTGGATAGAAGTGCAATGTGTTCCAATAGAGTTTGCTTTCACATGTGCAATTTGTTTGTGACTCATGAATCCCCATCAATATGCCTTCTGTAAAAGATGTTATAAATGCCATCAATCCTTTACTTGTATTTGAATCACATGCATAAGGCAATAAGATTTCATAAGATACTAAGCAGATTTTTAGAGGACAGCAGTTTTCAGCCTCAGAACAAAAAAAAAAAATTCATTTATGTGCAAGATTTTAGTGAAAATTCAATGTGAAAGAGCAACAGAAATTCCTGACAATGCCTCCTCCCCTTCAATCCCTCCTGCTGCCTCTCCGTTGTCATCCTTCTTAAGTATCACCTCTCCTTTCCATCAGGACTGGCACTCAAGGATAACAGATGGCAGCCTCAAGATTGTAGCACCCTTTAATGTCTGCCCTTTACTGTCTGGCAAAAGTGTTGACATTTCTGCCTTGAATGAGAACTGAAAACATGTAAAAATATATTCAACATGAACATTCAGTGTCTAAGATGTTTACACACTGCTAATGGGCTTTGACTTTAATAGAATGATCCTTAGGTCTGCAGAACCCACAGTCAGGTGTGAACTGGATATTTTCTTCTGTTATTTCCATTACATTAGAGAAATAACCAACCTTGTTACCCAAGGACTTAAGGGCTGTGCATACTATTTCCATCAGCAAATATGAAGGCACTGTTGTGGGTTTTCTTGCAAGCATCAATCAAGCAATGGGAGTACAATCTCCTAGAACTGCCCACAGGAAGCTCTGCCTCCTCCTCTGAGAGGAGTCACTAAATGGGTAGGATCAGAAAGAGATAAAATAAGAAGCTCAGGTGCTATTAAACACTGGAGTCTTGAGCAGTTACTTAATTTTAATACTCACCATCACAGGTTTTTGTCTTTAGTAGTGCACTGATGTTCAGAAGATAAATTGTATGAATGGCTCTTTTTTGCTAAATTTGTTTGCTGAATTAAGCACAGAAGTAATGGAGTGAATTGATCATTTCTAAGAGTAAGCTTCAGGAAAATCTCTGAAACTATTTTTTTCTTAAGGACTCAAAGCTGGTACCTGAATTCATAAGACCAGTATTTCTGTAAAACATTAAACACTCTCAACGTACAGTGGAGCAGAGCTATGTCATGGTATTGGGCACTGGCTGAATGCCCCCCTGGCACTTTTCAAGAAAGCATTGCAACTCCTGCAACTCATTTATAGAACCAATTTATTTCTGATGGAAATTAAAAAACCCTGCCTCCTCTTCATCATAAACTATTAGATAGCTCTTACCATAAGGTTTTTGAAACAGCATTTCATGTTTTATACATTTGCAGAGTTTTCTTTTTGTTATTGTTTGTCTTTTAATTATTCTCAGTTGTTATCAGGTAGAAATTTCCCATTAAAAATATATATGTCCCTTTAATCTTCAAATATGTAGAACAATTCAAGTCATATGGGTGACAAAATACAGGGCATAATTTACCAACAAATCTCTCAGACTAATGTACACTGCTTAGAGATTTAGCACAGGAGGACTACATATGTCTGAGAAATGAGGACTACTTTCTGTTTGCAAACCCTGTATTTTGACAGGCCATATTGTCTTGAGATAGAATGTCAGAAAATGGATGAATAATTTAATCAGAAATAAATGAGACAAATTGTATAAGGGACAGTACATGGATTTCCTTCTTGAAAGCTGAAGTCTGCCCATGCTTCACGACTGGCCAACCATTCCACAATATATGGTGAGCTCATCAGAAGCAGGTTTCTTCTTGCTAGTTTTTAAACCAAATAAATAAAACATTCAGATTGCTAACAGATGCAGTGAGTTGTTCTGTGGATTTAAGGAGGCACATAGCTTTTAATGTTCTTAATAAAAGTCTGTAAAGTAATTTTAAAATTACAAGTACTATCCAGTTGATCTGAAAATTTTTAATCCATTTTTATATTCAACAAAACAATGAAAATAGTAGAGTTCACTTCCATGAAAATATTACATGGATTTACTTTTTTTATGCAAGCTTTTAACTGAAAAAATATTCCATTCATTCCATTGCTTATCTGAAAAAATTGAATACCTTTGTACTTCATTAGACATCTCCCTTCTCTTCCTCAGCAACATGAGGAATTGTAGCCCAGAGTTATTTTTAGATGGAGAGAGCAGTGTGAGAAAATCTGTGTCTTATTTAGGAAAAAATACGTATATTAAGAATTAAATGTGAATGGTCTCTTTTGATCAAAAGTGTTGGAATAAGCATGTGGGACACAAATGCCTGATGTCGAGGCATGCTGTTCCTGCATTTCCTAACTGTTCTTTCGTATTTCAAATGCTGTTTTATTTCATCTTCACATTAGAACATGCTGAGTGATAGGGTTAGAGAGACCTAGTGTTTTTAAATTTGCATGTCTAAACCCTGTTTATAGGTATTTTGATGACATCTAGTGGTGACAAAGCTGTTCGCCAGATTTCTGTCCTACGCTGATGTAGCAGGATCATCACATTATGAAGAATGCTTGTAAATGTGGGTGTAAGGCTGGCATTTTGTAAGATGGAGAAGAAAAGGCTCAGCAACCGTTCCCTTCTTTCACTGTCTAATCATAGGGAACAGCGAACTTCTGGTACTTTCAAATACAAATAAACTGTTATTCTTGTCGCTAATTTTAGGATTTCAAAGTCAGGTTCAACTGATACTGTCAAAAGGGGTAGCAAAATAGAAAATTAGAACCAGGGTTAGACGAAGCCATAGTGAATCCGTGATAGCCAGCCTGTTCTTCAGTCTCCACCCACTGCCAACAAGTTAAAAATATTGTGTACAAATTGCCTGCAATAAAGCAATACCTGGTGCTGACAGAGAGTGACACAGTGATTTTGGATGTGTCTAAATGAAAGAGAACAAGTCTCAGCTGCCCTAGTTGTGAATATCAAACCAGTTCCACATATATTAGATGGTTGCCTTGGTTAGAATGCACCTATATATCTGCAAAATCGGTCTCAGGCCCAGTGTATGCAATAAAATAAAAAAGGAATCAAGCTGTGAGAATTCTCTTCCCCCTCCCTCAGAGAATTAGTGTTGAATGAATAGAGATACTTTGGTTGAACAGCACTATTTTCTACACCACAAATGTTTTACTTTTAATAAATATTTATGAGGAGTTGGCAGGGGAGGAAGAGGTTATATTTTGATGATTAGAAAAAACAGTGATTCAATAAATGACATTAACTTACTAGCTTCTCTGCTTTTGTTTCAAAACTATGAATATGTAGGAGAGAGTATGTGAGTGTGTGTGTCTGTGTGTATGTGAGAGTGTGTGTGTGTGTGTGTGTGTGTGTGTGTTTGCAGGAGAGTGTGTGTGAGACAGGTGGCAGTGGGGTTGCTATAGCAATTACTTGTCACTAATGATAGGAGGGTAATTACTGCAGCAAATTCCCACATAGCTATTCAGCACACAAGTTAGACTATTTCCCATCCCAAAATATTCTTTCTGTATGTGCAAGATTACCTTTTTCACCAAATGGCTACCAGCTATGTTTCTAAAATTTATAATAGTGTAAAACCAGAAGTTCAATAATTATAGTTTCACTGGAATCAGCATTTAATCCTCTGCATCAGTTTTGAAAGAGGCAGCGAAATTCTGTCTTTGGGGGTATGCTTTCCTTAAGGTGCAATACAAAATTTTGTTTTTCAGAACACTCTTTGTAAGTTCAATGTCAAAAATATCTTGAGGTCACCTTCAATGTAGCATTCAAGAAATTGAGATTAGTATGTGATTGAGTCTGACTCATCACTTAATTGCACAAGATGTAAATCAGGTTTTTCTGCAGTGAATTAATAAAATTAAACTATTAATAACTGTGAAAACAACTACAAATCAGGCCATGTTTGAAGAAAAATAGACACAGGTATTGAGAAACTCATTGACAGAGTTTCTTTGCAACATGTTCATTAGCATATTTTTCATTCCCTTTTTTTCCATGATTTGTAGCTTAACAGTGGCTTATCACCTCATGCAAATCAGAAAATGATCTACATTGCATTTCATTTTTAGGCTGGTTCATTCTACAGTGTTTAATACATTTTCAAAGCAATAAATACAGATGAAACTTCTTTGCTAACCTATGTAATGAAATTTTTGTTTTGTATAATCTCCACTAGTAAAATGGACTCAAAAGGTGTGTACCTTATTTCCACAAAAACATGATGTTACCTAAGCTACAGTATTTCTTAATGATTCTTTCTATCCTTTTACCTTCCTTTTACTGAAGGAAATACAAATTACAGACATTACCTTTTAATTAACTGGTGGCAAATATGTGGAACTACAAGCTGCTTTAGAGGGTTCATTTTTTGCCACCCAGCTGGCTGGACTGTGATAATTTGAGGGAATATACAATTTTTTTTTTTCTTTTCCAGAATATGAAGTAATGAATTTCAGAACTAGAGGCTGGAAAGAAAGCACCTGGGCTTCCTTGGTGGATGAGATTGTCTACCATGCCATATCGAACAAATGTTTGATGCACTCCTACTTGTGTATTTCTTTCGGATTCACTTGTTATGAAATGTAAAACTGTGCATCTCTCTGGTTGCTCATATTAAAAAACAGTACAAATCTGCTTACCTAGGCTTAGCTCACTTTCCATCCTTGATAAACTTTTTTGTATCTCCAGTGTTGCATTTTATTAATGTGAAAAAAAAAGATAACTGTTATTTGGTGTACTAATAATGCCAGAAGAAACCTCTATAAAATGCAACTGTTTTCAGATTTTTTTAGTACAGTTATTTCAATTTGTAGATAAAACCAGGTGAATATGCTGGAAGTTAAAATCCACTTGGCAGCTGGTGACCTTGCATAAGTAAGTAAAATAATACTTGTTGTAACAACATGAATAATTGTATGTTTAAATAAGGATTTTCACAATTTTTTTTCCTTTGTGTATGCCTCAGGTGAAAGTTGCTTTATAATCTGCTTCTGATGTGTGAATTGGTAAATCTTATGAATCAGTTTATCCTCAAAGACAGCACTTGAATTCCCAAGGATTTAATGAAAAGCGCTTTCCATTTTTCTCACTAAAAATATATAGCTTGGTGCCAATTAAAATTCAGTGCATAGTGTATCCAGTAACCCTGATAATCAGTAAAAACATGTCAGAGAGCAAAATGGTTTCTCCAACTGAATGGAAATCTCAACGAACAGTTAACCTACAATAGGAAGAAATTCATTATTGGGATAGCTTGCTGCCTTACAGTACTTGAAAAGCTGATTAAAGAAATAATGATGTGAAACTATATAAATCCTGGCAAAAGTGGCAGGGAGGATAATGACACATATTTCAGCTTGTACCAATACTTATTTTGCCTCAGAACAACAACAAAAAATGTTGATAAGCCTGCTACATGTTACATCAGTGTACAAGAATGACAATTTCTTCCCTAAAACCCCACACTGTTTTTATTGTTTCAACTCTTTGACTCTTGCTGACTTGAGTTCAAGTCTCAAACGGACTTCTGATCAGCAGGGTAGCTGATTTCAGAATACAGAGAGAGAAAAAACGTGTAAACTTGGCGAAGTACTCCACAAGCTCCAGCTTGCAAACCTCACAGAGATTGCAGCCCATCCAGCTCGCAAGCTCTCACCTAATACAACATGCTGTAAGTTGTGAAGAAATGTGTTTAAGTATAAATAGTCTCTACTAGCTTCAGGAAGTAAAACTGTTCCCTTAGTTTAGTCAACACATTGCTTGCTGTGGAAGCTGAGAGGCCAGTGTCCTAGACTCACCAGTGATTTCTCCCTGTAAAATAAAAGTTACCAATAATTGCGTGTATAGTATTGTCTATTAGGTGGCGCATAAGGGCTTGCATTGTATGTACATACTGTAATTGTATAGAAAACATTACAGAGTGAGCCTGCTTTTAGCCTGATGCCTCATACAGTGGTAATTAAGGAGAACAGTCTTTTGATTTGCTACTATTTGCAGTTCTGCAGGAAAACTGAGTTTAGGCTATCTTGTGCTGTGTATTGTTGCCATGTTTAATCTCCTGATTCGCTAGGAACAATTACATGCGACACCTATGGGGAATTTAATTGCTTTGCTCCTGCCTTTATGGCAATTGTAATTATGGTGCAGTACTATTGGGGGGGGAGGGAGGGCAGAGGGGGAAGAGAGAAAAAAAAGTGTGATTTTTTTAGAACATAGCACTGAATAATATCAAGGTTAGATTTATACAACAGCACAGCTCTAAGAATTAGCTTCCAGAATTAAGCCTGTACTTCTTTTCATGAGAGGCCAGACAAAGTAAAGCATTGGTTATTGCAAATATTCTCATGTAAAGCTTTCCATTCAAGCCTATCAAATGCATGTATCCTCCCAATATATGTGGGAGTTAGCACAGCTTCTTTTCCCCCTCCTTCTCCAGCTGAGGAAACTAAGGCACAGAAATGTGGTGCCTGATTTGTCTTTATGAAAAATCCAAAGGAGAGCAAATTAGTATGTAAGAAATTTTGAATTTCTAGCATTTCCAAGCTCCTTTTACTTTTAGTGGATGCAGCTTTGAAGGAAACATAATGGGTAAAACACATGGCTTTTTAAGCTATAAGGCCTTAAAAAAAACCTGTAAAATGGAACATAATAAATAAATGAAAAAATGTTGCCGTGCACTATTCTGCTGATAAATCCTGTTGAGCAGAATTGAAGATGTCATTGTCTGAATCATACTGCATGATCCCAAGCACAGAAAGTTGTAGACAGGATTATCCTATTGCATTCTAAAGGAAATTTTAAAGAGAACCCAAAGAGCAGTACTGTATTAGAATTTCTTTTATTCCTTGTAGAAAAGAAAAAATGATCACTGCTTCATTTGCAGTAAGGCTTTTTGATTTCTTTTATCGTCTAGATGATTTTCAGAACTGATCTTGATGGCAATTCAGTTAGAAATTAAATTCTCATCAAGAAGTCCTCCAGTGGCTTTACAAGTTAACACTCTTTGAGAAGTGGTGTACAGATCAAAATCAGGACAAATGCTCCACAGAATAGAGTCTGTTCTGGCTGAAGAACTCCATAATAATGCAGAGGTTTAGTTGTCTCAAATAAACACTAATCAGACAGAAGTGAAATGCACTCACAATTCTCCATGAGTTACCTGTTCACCTTCAACACCTGCAGTAGTCCCCTTTAAATTATATGCAACATGGCCAAACATGTGACCTATAGATAGCAAAAAGGCAACCCACTCCTTTGGTATAATTATACTGTACAAGAAATACATGTTTAAGATAACTACTGGGGTTTTCTCTTTGCAGCCTATCCAGCATAAGTTTAGTCATGCCAGAGAAGGTATAATGTTATAATTGCCTGTATGAATCTTGGTAGCAGTTAGACAATGTGCTGCAAAAGTGAAGGTACACAGTACATACCCCTGCAGATCTGCTGCTGTGATCAACCTGAGAAATTTTGTATGAGAAAGAAAGTAACTAAGAGAAATGTGTTTTTCTCAGATAATTATCAACTTCTTTTGATGCTGACATCAACAGAACTGACAAGATCTCTTTGAACGTCAAGATTACCTTTCTGGAAGTTTTGCATTCTTTCTTATTAAAAGAAAAAAAAAATCTTGATTGACATTTTAAGCTTTTCCCAATTTTCATCTTAAAAAAAAAAAAACAAAGGAGTTGATGGAAGACTCTTCCAAGGCCAGAGGGAATAATTCTATACAAGAGCCAGTGTCATTTTTTCCACAGAGTATATTCTTTTTTCTTTCTCTCAGTTAGTAACTGTAACTCCATATAGTTATGAAAACAACTATAGCCTTTTCACTGAATTAATAGTTCCATGTGTGAGTGATCCATATCCATTCTCCCCACCTTTTATTATCTTGTAAAAGGCTTCTGGACTGGTACAAGACAGGTCAGGTTTTCCACTCAGAACACAATATATGTGTTCACAGCCAATGTGATGATCTCCTTGAGAAGTCAGCACATGAGAACTATCATTTGAAGACCTGTATTTTGCCACTATCTGGCCAAACATTGGATAAGTCACTTGCAGTCTTTGTTCTTTGAATTCCTCATTTATAAAGCCATTATCAACCAAGATTTGCAAATTGCTTTGTGTTTCTGTTGTATGTTTAAAGTAATTTTTGTCTTTACTTTAAAACCATGTTCTGACTTTGTTTCCTCCAAATTTACATATCTAACCCTCAATCAAGCTGAAACTGCATACCTTGTTTTGTAATGTTAACAGTGCAGGCATAGTACAAAAGAGAAGAGACTCCAAACAGTGAATCTGAATGCACTTTTAAACATGCTTTTCCATTGCAGATATTTACAAATGAAACCCTCTGATGCAGCATTTAATTCCCACGAGAAGTACTATTCTCATTATATCTTCTGTCTGTATACAAGCTTCTGCTGTGTTACTTGTATTGCCATTTTCAGCAGGGACTCAGAAGAGAGAAAGGATAGGAACTCAGACAGAATTACTAAACTGAAACACAAAGATAATGAACTCTAATGCAACAGGACAGCAAATTAGAAGACTGGGAAGTTGTTAGCCCATGTAAAAATAGGAAGAAAAAGAGCTTTATTCCATACTTTTGAAGCATTCTTCAAAGCTCAGAGGGCCTACTAAACGATGCAGTCCAGTTAATCTGCCTAGAGCTCCTCAGTTCGGCTCTCTTTACAAAAGAAATCCAAGCAGACATTTTTAAGAGCAATTATTTTTTTATGAAAAGGAAATAACTAAGACCTAGAAAGGCACATCAGGGGCTAGGAGACAACCAATCAGGAAATGGTTTAAAATGCCCATTCAGCTCAATTTGTTTTAAAGTATTTCAAACCCCCTGAATACAGCAAATTCTACAAATAGCCAAGTGGCTGGGAGACATAGTGCATATTGCCAAACAGATTTACATGCAAAACCAAGACTCCTGTTTCCCAAAGCTGTGGAGGGTGATTTTAACACTGTCTAGTCTTAAGGCAAAGCCAGTCTCTCTGTTTTTATGCATTTCCCCAGCAGTGTCCTAAAGTTTCCATTCTGTGCAAATATACCTACAGATAAACAAATCTATACAGAAATTTGGTAGCTCCAAAAATGGCATACATTTGGCAAAGCTGTGCCTTTTTTCACAACATTATCAGCCACAAGCATTCAAGCATCATAAAACACCCCCTGTCCTTTGCTTTGGGACCAAAATTTTAAAGATTTAAAATTATACATTTAATGACATATTTTAGAATTTTATTTACTTTTCATTTTGAGAACTCTTGTGACAATCTAGATAATACATTAATTTTTTTTAGAAACATGAAGTTATGAATTTATGTTTTTATTAAAACAAATCCTCAGATTCCCCCTCTATACAAATAATTTTAGCAGCTGAAACATATAGAAATGCGCCACATATCACAAGACTGTGATGCAATTTGGAAGATGACAATATTGGATCCATGGGCTGCACTATAGTTTTATTATTCCAGAAGTTTATGGGTACTGTCACATGAAAGGGTACAAATCTATTATAATCCTGACCTTTTCAAGCAACTGACATTCTGAAAATGTTCTGACACTTATGTGGAATGGGGGAATTTTATTTTTATTCTGGAAAAAAATAAGACATCTAAATCTCTTAGTCTGGATAGGAACTTGAGAATTGAAAGAAATGAAGGCAATGTTTCCAGATTTTTGTAGGAAAAAAAAAAAAGCAAAAAGCACTACCACTCAGGAAATCAGATACTCAGCTGCATCTATGGAAAGCTACGACGTAATCTTTCTGCAGAATGAGAGAGTCCTTTGCAAGGCTTGCAAGACAGAATAATTCAGAATATTTCTAACAAGACTATTGATTGCAAAAGCACATTTCCTTTCCACTTAACTCACATTTTGTGATTTTAAAGGCCTACATGATAATGGTAAAGTTATATGAAGCCTAAAAACCAGCAAAAGCTGCACACAGAATCCCTGATATCTGATCAAAGGCAAGCTATTTCGTAAGCAACCACACTCTTTGAAAGATAAATTAAAACCATCTATTAAGATATAATATTTGAAACAATGTCTGCTATATAAAAGCTACTAAATGGGCATTAAAACAGAATATGAATATAGTCAAATGGCAAATATCAGATTTCTTTTTCTAAGACACGTGGAAACAATTTCAGAGATTTTCAGCAAGGAAGCACCACGTGACACGCAGTAAAAGCAGTCAGCTTCCATGTTTCAGCACAAGTTGTACCACATAATGCAAAGAACAGCAGGAGTTTATTAATAACCATGTAACTAGCAGACAAAGCTGCTGCGATGACCATGGTTGTGCAGAAAAAGATTCATTCTTGGATTTCATAAAAATGTACAGAACTTTTTTTCAGATTATATATTTTTCACATTAAAGAAGGATTAGGAATTATGAAGACCTCATGGAAAAAAGTATGAATTATGCCTCTTTTATGTGTAGGTGTATGTTGCAAATTCACAGTGGCTTTTTTCTGGAATACTAGCCATCCTTCAGATTGTGAAACAAAAGTCTCTGAATGCAAAAACCCAAAGGTGGGTCCTCATTAACTGAAGAAAGAGGTGGGGAAGAAAAACACCTTAATTAACTTGATGATATCCAAAATTACAATATATGAAAGGTATAATAATGAGAACCATGTGAAACACCTGTATTACATGTAAGATTCATAGCCATTCAGACTAAGTAAAAGCTGACCATGACTGAATTCTCAATCGTGTGACTGGAAAATCAGTGTTTACCACAATAAAGCAAAACTAGTCAAGAAGAGCTACGGAATAAGAGCTCTAAGTAGGTGAACACAATTCCTCTTGACAGAAGTGCTGTATCAAAGATAAGGGAATAAACCTTCCACCCCAATAGGTAGAACACAGTTGCAAGACATTGGTGTGAAAACAGAACTACGGCAAGAATGATAATTGCATGTAGACGAAATGTTGTGACTTCAACCTTTCCAAGTAATGGTGAAGTGAATCATTCCATGGTCACGATAGCTATTCTTGCAGTCTGGTCACACTCAATTACTGAGGATCAGTCCTCCAAAAAGCATCAAAGCTAAAGAAAACTAAAGCTAATACAGTTTACAGTTATGTCAGGATACTCAAAATACTACAGACTATGCTCCCTCACTGACAAATTGTTTCCTAATCGCTAATAGTGAAAATCATGGCACACACAGAAAAGAAATGCTATGATAGAAACCTAGATGAATTAATTGTTTGGATGATAAAGCTCTGAGATTCAATATTTAAACCCAATGAAAAAATGTCTAGTGGAACATAGAATCACTTTGGCTACAAATTTGCCTGTCTCCTGGACTGTGCTACTAAGTGAGTTTATTGGGCATTTGTTGTTGGTTTTATTTGGCATTATGTTTGGGTTTCATTTGCAGTAAGTGGTAAGCAAAATGAAGTCTCAACTTCAATGTTCAATTGGTTTTATTTAAACATTAAAAAAATTTACTGTTTCATGGAATCTAACTTCCTTTTAGCCAGATTTTATATACTTTTTGTCATTATCTTTTCCTATCCTTCAAAGGATGTTTCAAGAAAAATGTTTATAAAATCTCGTTTTGTTCTGCTAACCCTGAAAATTAAACATGTTTCATTTATTTTTACATTAAGTGAAAATTAGCCAGGTGTGATAGATAAGTTTTCTATACACAGGTCTAAATATTGACAAAAGGAGACATGTCACAGAAAAAATCATCAGTCTAGTAATTATCACGTTAGCATGTTAAGTGGAAAAAGATGTGAAACTTCCAAATGTGTCAATACAGATTATTTCATTTCCACCAGCTATCAGCTATACTGTGAACATCAGTGCCTTAATGTCTACTCAGTAGTAAGTTAGTTTTTGCAAGCAAATATCTTAACATGACATCCAGAATTGTCAGACCTCTGGCAAAACCATGTGTATCCCTTAAGAAATGGTCTGCTGAGTAAATATTAGACATTTCTAGAAGAACAGATAGCACAGAGATAGAGCCAGAGGACAAGGACAGGAACAAACACTCAGCTCTCACAGACATGGCAGTGACTTTCAGGTCCAAACCCAAAAAGGTCCTGAGTGGACAGGGAAAAGAGCAGAAGGAGTTGGTCATCATGTCCCCAGAGAGGAAGTAGTGGCAAAACCATGCTAAAACTCTTTTTAACAGTAGGTCCAGAAACCAGCTGTGATTTTAAGGGTTGGTTCTGCCAAATTAAGTCAAGTCTCCTTCAGTACAGTCTTGATCCTTTCACATTTCCTTGCCTAAAACTTAAATAGGATTGGCAGCCAAAGAAGAAAGCATTTTCCTCACTTTCTTACAATCTCTGCTACTCTTTTAGATTCCCTATATATTAATAAATTCTCATATAAGGAATGTATTTGTAATTTTCATAATCCAGTCAATGTCACATTATTTGCAAGTCAGTTTAACCTTTTCTATTGCTGCTGTCCATCAAAAATTTTTTCAAGAAGTTAAATTAAGGTGCCTTGATTAATGAGCAGCAGACAAAGCAAGAAAGACAGAATAATGATTCGTGTACTTGAACAGGGTGCATTTAAAACATATATTTTTCTTTACAATGTAAATAATTAATTTCAAGATCCCTGAGTAGACTAGTGCCTAAAATAGGTTTTAAGTTCTAACTCTTTCTCTGGTGAATAATAGCACTGGCAGTTTTGTAGCAGCTTATAAGAGCCAGGATCACAGGATAATAGCTCACAGGATGCATTTTGGAGGGGGAACTTACAGAAAGTTCTCACCCCAGTGAGAACTACAGTGTGAGATAAACACATCTGAGACCAATAACACTTTCTTGCAAAGATCTCATATAATCTAAGCATTTTTAATACAATTTTTAAAAATTAGTTTTGGAAAGCCAGCATTGCATGACGTGTGCTCAAAACATGAGATATTTTTGGTACTGATTAATCCAATAAGTATCAGTATAAGGTCAGCAGCATGGACAGCACCTCAGACAAAGCCTGGGACAACTATAGAGAAAATATCACCAATTTCATTGACTTTGGTCCAGACTGTTACTGAATGACTCCAGGCCACACGTGCAATTTGTACGGTAGTTTTGTTAAGAGCTACAGTACTCGAGTATTGTTTTCTGGCTAAATTATGTCCCATCTTTGCAGACTAGTAGGCCCTGTAAAATGCATGTGGGCAAGGTAGAATTTATGATGATAATTTGATCACAGGTGCTGTATTTGTTTATAACAGCTTTAATTGTACCATGGTCTAATAGATCTTTTTAGGTGAAGAACAACAATATCTTCTTAATTTTATTTGTACTGCTTTTTCCTTAGAAGCATCCTTATTTGATATTTTAAGCCTATTTTGCCTTAGAAGTGCATTATGCAGGCTGCTGGTGGGATAGGGAAAACATTATTCAAAAGTTGAAACTACTTTTCCAAGGAAACAAATCTGCATATGCTAACTTAAAATAAGTACTGGCAAATTATTAAGATCTATTTTCTTCCCATGTATTTCCTTCAAAATTTTACTATTCTTTGACTTCTAAGCAAGAATTCTCAAACACATAAAACAGTGACAAAGAAATTACTTTCAGACAAATATCACAATTTTTGTGTAAAATGCCTCAGTGAACAAATGGGTTTTTCCTATTTTTCATTGTAAACAGTTTGCATGGTATTAAATTTAAGATATTGCAATCATCCCATTCATCTCTTTTTCATTGCCCTCAGGATTCCAGGGCTTGCAATCTCTTGACACAAATAAGAAGCATTTCAATATAAAATTTCAGAAGCAAACAAAAAAGATATTTTAATATTTCCTTTATATTTTTTTTACTCTCCCTTGGTGCTCAGCATCAAGCAAGATTTGGCCCCAAGTCATGGAGATTTTAGGCAATAGTTTCCCCATGCTTAAATTTTAAAAGTAGTTGCCATAGCAACTGCCAGACACAGCATATGGTGTGTCTGTTACCTCCAAGATAACAGAGCAAGTTCTAAAGAATTTTCTTTACAATATGTTACGAACCTTTGTACTTTTTTCAATTTTTCAGAGTGCAGTATAAGGTACTGCTGTTCCCTGACATTCTCTTCAAGTTGAATGCTCATTTTGTAATTCTCTCCTTCATATTAGGGAAATATTTCCCTCTCTCACTTGTATTTTTATTCACCCAATATTCAGCAAAACAAGAAAGAATAAAGTGGGGAAAAGGAGACATCTATTAAGTTTTATCTAAAGATTCTACTTAGTTTTGCTACAGTGTTCCCTTTCCTTCACAGTGACAATCCAAAAGACAAAAAAACCCAAAACCAAAAACAAACAAAACCCAAACAAAACAAACAAACAAAAAACCCCCACCACACAACTCTTATTAAAACTCTTCTATTATATAGGTGCTGGGCATGCAGACATTTTGCAGAACTCTATGCAGCCTTCAACCTTTGACTCCCATACCTGCCCAGCTTCTCATTTCAAAGGAAGGATTAGTATCTGTGCTAAGTGGCCTCAAACAAGAGGAACTCAGAAACACACCTGTCACCTCTCATTTGGTATGCAGTACATGGCCCTTGGATAGCAAAGACCCCCTTCCAAAATGTTTTGTCTTTGCTGTGTGTAGCTCCTGAAAAGAAAACCCCTAGGACAGCTTGTGGGTGGAATGACACTCCCTACCTTCCTCCACACACCAAGAAGATCCCACTATCCAGAAGAGCTCCCAGCAGTTTAACCTTTCAATGCTTGCCTTGCTTTGCAGGATCCCATGCAGACTCAAGAAATAAGAGAAATAGGCCTTTATTCCTCCTTCTGCACCTTTGTGGTTATATAGATCGAGACAGAATTAAAAAGAATAGTTACTAGGATACATAATAATGTTCTGCTCTATAATTCTCTGTCCCCTGAGTCCTTCATTCTGACAACTTTCTGCAATTCAGGCACTTTCTGCATAAATCTTCTAAAAAATTAAAAAATAAAACTCCACCAAAACAGGATGTAAGAGTGCACATTTAACTCTCCCCCTGAGGAGAAGTTAAAAAAAGGAATGAACCATTCATTATACACTTCACTTAGTGCACAACTACATGATGCTGACATTACTCTGATGAAGACACAAGATAGTGTAAGAACAGAGTAAAATATTTTAAAGGGACTTTGCACGTTTGTGGGGTATTTTTCTTTAATTTACTCTTCATTTACCGTGGTTACTTCTCAGGGATGGGGTAGTAAATTTGTAATTGGAATTGCATGTAATTACCTTCAAGTAATACTTGTTTTGCAAAGAAATGCTTATATTTATTTAACAAGTTGCATGGTTCATTAGAGCAATTTATAGTAGAGATGTATTTTTTTGAAATCTTTTGCTGCCTGGTCAAGGGGAGAGAGAGACTAAAGAGCATAGCAGCAGGTACTATTTCTGGGCTATAGCTTTCAGTGTAGTTTTCAGTAAAGGTTGAATGATTCTGCTGTGGGGAAAAAGAAGATATTTTTGCTGCTAAAAAGAGACTAGGGACAGCTTCTTTTTTTCCCCTAGTAATAGCAGTTGAAATTAACTAATAACATGAAAAATACAGGAAAAGCAACGGTAAGAACTTCAGATTTTCGCTGCTAAATAGCATGTAACAGAGAAGGTGGGTCATGTGTGAGTTTCAACTCATCTTGGTGATGCATAATTGATTTATTAGTCTGGAGCATTGAGAAGAAGAAAATTACTCAGGGTGTCCTGACTGATTGAGGGATGGTGAGAAAAATATGATAAATAAGTTAATTTAAAAAAATATTGTATTTATTAAACATAATGAAAAAATCATAAAGAAATTAAAATTCGATAATGTAGGAAGACATAGTTGTCACTCTCCATGCCTCACTTTTTTTTGTGCTGTAGACAATATCAGAGTGCATAAGTAGATCATCAGTTAAGTTACTTCAATACCCATGAATGCCATGTTTCTCTTAAATTGTATTTTCATAGGTTCTTGTGGCTTAGTTTTCCTTGCCAGCCCATGGATGGCATTATTTGTTGCATTGGACATACACTTGACATTAGATCTCCACAAGTTCCTAAAGGAACACATACTTATTCACTTCCTTCTTCTAAAACAAGCTCTTTCCACTTAACTGTGATTTTTTTCCTAGTTCTCCTCTTAGCAATCAGCAAACAAATCTCCATGGACATTGTCTGTCTGTACCAGACCACACAGTGTACAAGAAGGGGATGAAAGAAGCAGTTTGTTCAGTCCAAAGAAGAATAAACAAAGGGAGATCTTAGTGACCTTCTTGCTGTCTTCAACTACTTACTAGGAGGGTATGGAAGAACAGAGCCAAAGTCCTTCTAGGGGACACAATTATAGGATGAGAGTTGGTGAGCACAAATTGTAACATGGGAAATTCCAACTAGATAGGAGGAAAAATATTTTCATCATAGTCAAACAGTGGAACGGGTTTCCCAGAGAAGTTGTGGCATCGCCATCACTCAAAACTCAATCAGGCAAGGTACTGAGTAACCTAATTAAGTTGGTCCTGCTTTGAGTGGGGCCAGATGACCTCAAAAGTTCTCTTCCAACCTAAATTATGTTGTGATTCTGTGGTTCTATTCAGCTCAGGAGAGCTCAGCAGGCAGTGTTTGCCATTGAAAAAACTACTCTAATTGAAAATCTGAGTATGTCTGACAGAATGGGTCTCTCTTATAAGTGAAAGGGTGTGATTTATCTAAAGTAGTTTGTGCCACAGAGGGAGAGGTTGCTATTGTTCTCCTTTGGATGGCTTTTTCCTTTATTAGTATAGAGTATGTTGAATTTAGTAAAGTTATTTCTGGTGAAATTACAAATAGCAGAGAATCAACTCTTAAACAATAATTTGCCAAAAATAAAATAACTGTTAAGTTTCTTTTCAGTATGGCTTATTCTATTTCAGGAAACATAGGATCCAATAAGTTATCTGCAAAGCCCCTCTAAGTGTAAGTGAAGTATATTGCTACAGTGTATTAGTGACTTGATATAAACATATTTTCCTCCTGAATGGTTATAAACAGGCATACCATAACCTCATTTTTAGGTTTTTTTTTCCACATTATAAATTCATTTTTCTCTTTGCAAAATGTCACTTTCTTTCCAGCAGGTTAATCCCAGGAGGTCTGGTAACTACAATTACTCCATTTAAATATTCCACAGATCTGTCAAGACTCAAAAGAATTCTGTAGTGTCAGTTTAAATATAAATATATATAATTCTAGTTAATAGTCATCACTTCAAATCTGTTATGAAAACTGTATTACTCATTCAGAGTGTGTGTGATGTTATGTATGCACGCAGCATTTGTTGCAGCATTTTCATTGATTTATTGGTTAAAAAAACAACCATACTAACAGCAACACATCAATGACCTCAAGCAGAAACCAATGCTTTTCACAGGTTAACTGGTCTATAAGTGTTTTTTTCCCATTACTTAAGGAAAGAGCACCAGAAATTTCCAAGCTTCTCATACAAAGAGATCTGAAAATGTATATACTACTGTAAAAGCAAATACCAGCAAAACATATTTGATGCTTTTCATGTCTATAACATTTCCACCTAAAGAAAATACTTTCATTTACCAGTGACCAGAACCTTATTTTTTTCTTGGTGGTTGGTAGGGGCATTTGGAGAAGTTGAGAATTTTCTGCTACCTTATAAATAGTCTGAAACACTACACGGTTAAAAGACAAGTCTCTTAATGGCTTCAAAACTAAAATTGTGATGTTGATCAAAAATAGAACACAGTTTATTTTCTTCAAGTTTAGTGTGCTCATCAAGTGTTTATTTACTTATCCTGCTAGAACAGCCTTTGCAAAACAGGTAGAAGTGTAGCTGGTTTTACAACGAAAGTTTCAGAGTAGCAAAATGAATACCATTATGCCCAGCAAACACAACTAATACCAATGAATAGTATTCTGAAGCTTTTTATCTCCATGACAACCCACCTCAGATTCTTCAATAAAATGCCACAAACATACTCATTTATACACACCTACCATGTGTTCATAAATATCACCAGTGTTGTGCATCTTAAAACCATATATAATACTATTGATGTCTTTCTCTTGGAAAACTAATCAGTCAGCACTCCAGATAAAAACTTCATTTGTATCCTTCTCATATTAACTATTGTATTATTAACTGCTTATATTAACTGTTGAATAAACAGTTCAGTTGAATAAGAAGACAAAGAAATACATACAAATTATGTATAGCTCAGACATATAAGAACATTCCTCGAGCTTGGCAATCATAAGGAAAAATAAATAAATTGGAAGGATTACTTCAAATATCTTCACACCAGAATCACAAATTGCACAGCAGAACTATTCACAGTACTTTTTCTGTCTCAGAAAGGAAATAGCTGACTTAAATATTATAAGCAGAGTGCTCACTAAGCTGTGTGAGTAAGGTTCTAATTATTGATATTAGTCACGTATTGATGTACATGTTGCTTAAGTTAAGGCTGGAAAAATCACAATAAATGTTTAAAAAAACTGTCCCAAGACCAAAGTTCAATTTAAGCCACTCTGGGAAATGGGATATTACAGACATCTACCCATGTAAAGGAAACAGATACCCACTGCCATTTGCTCAGCATTCACAAAATTCACCATTTACAGTCCATTATCTTGCCTGTCCTTTTAGGACTGATTTCCTGGGCCACCCATGCTGCCACAGCTGTAACATACGTGCTGGGGAGATGCATGGCATTGGTGCAGAGCATAGTATTGTCACAAACGAAAGAACACTGTATGCTCGGGCCTGGATGCAAGCCTGCCTGAATGGCTCACAATAGCTGCAACCTGTACCTCCTACAGCCTCCACCTTCAAGAGGCAGTGTGACCCCTGCCCCAACCCTCTGGAGCCTCCACTCCAGCACATTCTTGCCAGCATTTCCACACAACCTATTTTAACAATCTCTCATATCTAACACCCTTACCTAAACACATAGACTTTATTAGTCATGGTTAATTGCACATATTTCAAATACCTTTTGTACCTGTTAAGCCACTCTGCAATAGCTGACGAACTAGGCAGATCTCTTTTTCCTGCCTTCTCCCAGGGTGTGTCTAAGGGTAGCCTAGCATCAGCATCAATTTTGGGAAAAGCAAAAGAAAAGGGAAAAGCAAAAGAAAAGGGGAAAAAAAGTCAGAAGCAGCTTTCAGCTGTGGGAATCAGCCTTCTTTGTGGCATCCCAGGCCACCCCTCATTTTGGCATGAGTCTGCTCATCACAAGCCATTTTATCCCAGTTTGTGTGGTCAGTGCATAGCAGCTGACATAAAACACCTGGGAATCTCCCTGCCAGTCTGGAAGCACAGGTTATAAACTCAGCTGAGAGAACTCTGAAATACGACCAGATATCTTTAGTGATAGACATGAACAAAAATTCTCTGCATTTTCTTCTTCTCTGGTCCTTTCTGCCATCCCTGCACTGAAATCCACTATGGAACAACACCATATTTATAGAGGAACAAAGGTCACTTCAGCATATCCGTATTTCCATGTTATGTCATAGGACTCAGGGTATGTTGAAGACCTTCAGCGTGCACATGAATGGTTTGGTCGCTAAAAGAGTCTTAGAAAACATTATGGATGCAGGCTAATTGGCTTCTATACTTTGCTAGAAGACACATAACAGAACTGTGCTTTAGAAAATGTGAGGGAGGAGGCAGGGCAGGAGGGGCTCTGCAGTCTGGGACTAACCAGTGCTGCACTATCTGGCTACTCTGAGACATTCTCCAGCAGTAATCTAGCAGGTACGTTAACTCTGTCTATTCTTTTAAGATTAGCTGTAAACATTTAATAAAAATGCCAGTTTAAATATCAGCACAAACTTCTGCTTTTGCTTTAGGTGTCCACCCAAAAGAGAAAAAAGCTTCCTGCTGGCCAAGTACATCTCTCATAATGTATCAATACTAACAACGCTGTCTATCCCAAAAACCTCCAATGTGGCCACTCCCATTCCTATGACTATCAATAGTGAAGACATATTTTGCATTCTAAAATGGCATTTCATTATACTATCAAAGGTTGTATTCCTCAAGTTTCATAGATAACTGCCAAATTATTATGTGTATTTTCGGATTTCAGTGCGTGAAGTCTGAAGTCCATTTCACTGCAAGCCAACAAAGTGAGTCTGTCAAGATATATTCCTCAAAATTTCTTGCTTTGCCCTGTAACTTCTTCATATAACACTTTCCCTGCTTGAGAAACTGCAATATGAGCCAGAAACTCATCTGCCCTTTAATTAGACATTTATGCTCAGTCTAAACTTGGCAAAAGGACAGAAAGTCTAAAAGTCAAAATTTAATTCTTTCCCTAAAGAAGACTTAAGTATTTTCTCATACTAAAAAGGTTCCAGGGCATCAGGGGTATATACAAGACTTTACAAGGCAAAATAAAACCTTCCTACAAAAAAACTCAAAAAAAACCTTGAAATTCTTCCTCTTCTAGCCTTTCCTCACTGATGGCCTGTTGCAGCACTTCAAAGTTTTCATTACCCTCCCTACATTAAAATGACAACATAAGTCACCAAAAGACAATGCATAATATATATTTAATGCATGTTGAACGCCACTTGCAGTGTCAAAACACTAATGCTTGATTGTACTATCTGTCTAGACTGAGCATCCAAATTTCATACCTAGAGCTTCCCTGAAATGCTTTGTTTTGTTAGCCAGAGCTGATGGTGCCAAAAGGGCGCAAATACATTTTTTAGGTAGTCATTACTTTAGCACAACAAAAGATAGAAGTTATCTTTTATCTGCATTTCTAAAATGTAGACAACAACTAGAGCACGAATCATTGTAGAACATAAACCTAAAGAGGTTAACCTTATTGTTTTTTCACAGTTTCTTTAAGGCACTGTTAAAATCAAATTAAAAAGACAGTGAGCTGGACTTCTCATGATGCTGAATATAGCTGAGAGCAGATTAAGAAAGTCACAAGTCCTGAAACACTAACTCTTATTAATCATAATGATATTGTTTACACTATAGCAATTACATTAGTAACAACTTCATTTTAGATAAAAAAACACTGTGAACCTGTGTTTCCAATGGAAAACTAATACAGGGACCACAGGTTTTATGTGAAATTAGCAGAACTTTTATGCTGCTGAGACTAAATGCAGGTTATTAGAATATTTATACATGTAACTCATAGTAAAAATAAGCACTTTCTTCCTACTGAATGAGTTTAAGTTCTAAACCAATACTTTACTTTTTAAAAAAATGTTTTATCTGTTCATTTTATAACTATTGCATCACAGTTAATTCTCAAGTCAAAAATACTGCTTGTCTAGGATCCTAATGACATTTACAAGGCCTACAATTAATAAACAAAAGATACTTTACCATCTCTCAGTGTCTTGTCCTTATAAAAATTACGTACAACACTTCTACAGAAATGTATCTTTTCTTCTGTTTAGTTTTTTGCCTACAGAAAAGAAGTTTTACATAACTTTTTATGTCTTGTAGCTGTAGTCTCTAAACTATATGCAGGTACATTCAATGAAAAGAGAAAAAACTATAATGGGAATAGCTTTACTGTCATATTTTTACTAGTGGGTGTGAGAAGTGATTTAACTTACAGGTACTGATTATTTAATTGTATTGATATAGAGCACAGAGCCTACCATGACTAGTGAATCATTCAGACTGACAAGAGGAGGTGTAAAAACCCTTCTTGCTTCTATTCTGCCACATCCAGTTTAACAAAAGAAAAAGCTTTATTCGCAGGTGGGGGTTAGTAAGCCATTAAAGTTCTTGATAACAGCTATGAATGCATAAAACAAACATGTCAAATCCATGCAGTATAATTCTGAAATTGATTGGATAATCAAACAAACTATTCCAAGAGATGACTATATCATCAGATGCACAATATAGCTGACTCTGAGCCTACGTATGTTTTAAAAATAATCTTTGTAAACTTTACAAAATTTAACATATGTAGTGTGTTCCATTTCATTTGTTAGTGTGTGACCTTTATTCAATGCAATTGCTGTATAAAGCCATTTATTTCTTTAGATTTGAAAAGATATCACAATCTATTAAAGTTTTAGCTTCCTCATTGTATATGAGAGCAATTGTACTGTGTATTTTAAACCTGTGGCCCTGGAGCAGTAGTTTCAATGAAGGAACCTGAATTTAGTCTGCAAAACAATTGTTCTTTGGACAATACTTAACCAAAAATGAATATGAGTCAGCAGTGTGTCCTGGCAGCCAAAAGGGACAACTGTGTCCATTGCTGCACCAGGCACAGCATCCTGACTGAGGTAATTGTCCTACTCTACTCTGCTCACCTTGAGTATTGTGTGCAGCTTTAAGCACTGCAATATAAGAAGGAAATAAAGCTATTAGAGAATGTCCAAAGGAGGGCTATGAAGATGGTGAAGGGTCTAGAGGGGAAGCCATGCAAGGAATGGCTCAGGTCACTTGGCTTGTTCAGCCTGAAGAAGAGAATGCAGTCTGCAACTTCCTCATGAAGGGAAGAGGCGAGGCAGACACTGATCTTTTCTCTGTGATGACCAGTGACAGGACTCAAGGGAATGGGGTGAAGCCATGTCAGGAAAGCTTCAGGCTGGATAATAGGAAGAGGTTCTTCACCCAGAGGATGGCTGATTGCTGGAATAGGCTTCCCAGGGAAGTGGTCACAGCACCAAGCCTGACAGAGTTCAAGAAGCATTTGGACAACACGCTCAGGCACATGGTGTGATCCTTGGGGTGTCCTATGCAGTGCCAGGAGTTGGACTAGATGATCCTTGTGATCCTTTGCAACTCAGGATATTCGGTGATTCTATGAAAAATAATTAACAGAATTTAGATAAATTCTCAGTCTGCCTTTCAGCAACCTGAATAGAAAAAGCTACCTATAGATAGGTTTGAATATGACTATTTGTGTTCTACAGTAATACTGTAAAGGAATAATAGAGCTCACATTTTAGGTATTTAACAAAGCATGGGCTTTTGGATCAAAAAAGTCTGTTTTTCTCTTCTCCCTCATCAATTTTATCTTTTTCACTAAATGCAAGAAGGTGAAAAGCAAGCAAGTAAGGGAGTCACCTAAAACTCTTAATTTCTTTTCAATATCACTTTATGATGAGGGTAATCAAAAATACAATGCAAATCATCTGCTTTCTTTAAATAGTTATAATTTTGATTATTTACAGCCAACAATAGATTTTCAAATTATACTTTTCCCCTTGTTTTTTCTATAGTATTTAAATAACACATACTTTTCAGTTCGCATGGTTTTTTACTATGTAGTATACATATCAAAAAATTTTATCTTCTATTTTCAGTATCATTTCTATTTCCTTTATTAGTAAAAATTAACATTCTAGGAAGCTGGGTAAAAGCAGTATACTGAAGGCATTAACTAATGTGCCTAGTAACAGAAACATGTAAGATGTAACATGTAAGATGAGATTTTTATTTTTATTAAGTTTTTTTGTTGCTATTGTAAGAAGAAACAAAGTAGGGTAAAAGCTGTATTAGAAGAGATTCAGCACTGGTAAAAGAGTTATGACCTAGTGATCATATTCACTAAATGGTGAGAGTTCCTTTTAAGTACTGACACATACTTGTTTTGCCAGAAATGGTTTCTTCAATAAATTACTAAAAATCTATCTCATACTTGTAGTCCAAGAAAAGCAATGTTGTTGAAGGGAAACCTTATCTCCTTTTTTCATTTCATACAAAGGACAACTCCATTGGGTCTGTCTGCAGGGCAAAATCCTCAGAAAATGAAGTTGAGAATGGTTGTATATTCTGCACAACTTCAGAAGAGACACATTCAGAAGTGGCCCATTGGAAGAAAGCTAGCATGTTTGGACAATTCTTTAGTGAAAACAAATTTTATTTTACAGAACTTAGACTTTCAACATGAAAAAATTGTTACAATAATCCTGGCCTAAGGTGAACTTTGCAGATCCCACAGAAGAATCTTTGTGCTTGTAAATTTAGCACAGTTTACTCCTAACAACTGGGATTTCATGATTGTTGATGACATCCAAGTTGCTTTTCAGAAGAGTGTATAACAGTATTTTTATTTAAACATGAACTAAAAACTATAAGTCTGGCAATTCACCCCATTTATCAATTTCTAATTAATGAAAAGGATAAAAACATTAGAATTGAACTTACCCTTTGAAATGACAGGGTTGAAGAGAATCGTAAGAACAACTTGGAGACCTGAATAGGGAAAGTGAGCACTGATACAGGATGTTGTAAGTCTGATAAAGAATTCTATTCAAATATTGCTATTCAGCATCAAATTGTAAAAAATCTTTTTAGATGAGGTGAAAAATCATGGAATTTTAAAGCTCAAAGAACAGATAATGCAATTATAACAAGATACATATGAGCTACCTAAATTACCATATTCCACTTAACTGAGTGATCATAATCATTTTGCAACTCTATTATATCGAGCTCTGATGAATAATTCAGAAAATCATTGACTCCATCTAGTGGTAATTTTCTGTAATTTTCACTTGCAACTCTGCTTCAGTAGAGAACTAAGTTCCAAACTTTGGTTTTAATTTGTTACAAGCCAAGAAACAACAACAGATAACAACAAACCAGAAAATCAGTGAGTCGTAATGCCCGCATCTCTTCCAAAACCTCAAGATATTCTGCAAAGAAATTCAACACCATTTTTTATACACTTAGCTTGAGAAGCTGAGAGAGGGAAATGAGACAATTTTGACCAGTGCTAGAATGTGGACAAGAACCTCAGCTTCCCCAACAGGGTTAACCCCCAGAGAACAAGGACGAGGGAGACAATCTTTCTCTGTGCACATCTTTACCTCAGATCACTCAGATCAGACTAATGCTGACTGATACGACGAAATGAATTTAAATTAAATTAAAAGGTATTTTTCCTTTTTATAACTTAGAGAGAGGAGCCATATCACTGCAGCCACCACCTCAGTCAATACAAGTAACCACATTTGCAGCCCTCTGAGACAATATAAAGATTCAGACTTCAGAATATGTTCTGTATACTCAGACCCCACAATGTACAATTGAATCAAAGTGACAGCATGGCATGAATAAATTTTCACTGCCACTCCCCGATGATCTACCTTATTCCATAAAACAAAACAACAGGTCAAGTCCCCTGGGCAATTAATGTAATTTTTCAAAAGCATTTAATCCAGATGAAGTAATTTTGGATATTCTTGTTTATATAAGAACTAAAATGTAAGTATGTTTGAGAAGTTGGAGGGAAGTGGAAAGCAGCATGCGCAAGGCTTCCACGTTTATTCAGTCATTGAAGTGAAAATTAAGCCTACAGTGATCAGAATCAAAGGAACTAAGAGAAATGTGATTTTAACTTTTGAAGGTTTGGGGCTTTGGGGGAATTTGGACATCAGAAAAGACTAATTTATTTATATTTTTACAATAATACTTGTTATATTCAAGCAATATGGTGGACCTCAGGAAGGAGCCCCAGTATTCATCTCCAAAGTTTCCATGACAGGGCAACAAAAATGTCACAAATACTGTTCTATTCTATGTAAAGTCAAACACATAACATTTCCCAATAAACAATTTGGAAAGGTATGAATAAATTTTGAACTAGGCCACAACTATGAGAAAAATAACAGCTACTGACAGAAATCAACATAAGTCCATAAGCACAAGGATTGGGGTTCAACTCAAGTTTGATCTGATTATCAGTCATAGTCTGCAGCCCTAACACCTATGACACTGAGCAAAGGATGAGCACTATAGTGAACTGGGCTTTCAGAGCTAAAATTTGAATTATGAAAACATTCACTGGTGAAATTACCCAAAGATTATTTTGAACAAGTAAACTTGGCAAACAGAGTGGTCTCCTAAAGGCCGTGTAAACACTGCATGTCATTAAAGAAGGCCACTTTCTCTCTGCTGTTTTAATCAACCACAGTTGATTTACAGAATTTCTACACCTGAACCCTCTCCCACTCTAACCTGACTTGCTTTGACAAGACTACTAATGAAAATTCACTGAACTGAAGAAATTTTTTAGCTCCTATCATTCCTTCTCCCAAGCCATTATGTTCAGTGTTCAGTACATTGCTTCCAGGACAAAGTAGTTGTATTCTACACGCTGTCCTTGTCAACGCCTGTGAATGAGCAGAGCATCTTTAAATAATTCTCTACACAACTGAGAGTGACTCTGTAGCTAACCAGTTAAAAAATGCTGGAATTTCATAGAATACTTATCTCTCAGATTATCAAAACAAACAAAAAAGATAGAGGAAAAGTTCTTTTTTAAAAATTTTCAATAATGGAGATACAGGGTGACTTCTGATCTTCATATGAGCTAACTGCAGCCTAGCAAGAGGCCTGTCAGTTAGGATATATTATATCCTCTGCAGCATCTAACTAATAATTTGGTATAAGTAGTTTGATATGATGATGAGCTCACTTCTGACTTTTTATAAATGAGATGTAGATCAACACAATAAATGCAGAACTTGAAACAAATACAGTAGCTATATTTTTCATGGTAAATCATGCAGCATATAGAGCTGTAAAAAACCCAGCTTATTAATGTATTAAAAATACCAGTGTCAGGTACTGGTATTTGCCTTTTAAATTAAATTATGCCACAGAGATAGTCCCCAGTGCATACTTCTAATACTGTGGTCTTATAGCTGTATATTAGAACCTTCTTCTCCTATTACAGTCGTACCTTAGAGAAAGGAAAATTATCTGAACAGACCTCTTAATAGGAATAATTTCCCATGCTTCTAGCTAAAAACCTATCTTTTTTATAATAAAATTCTTAATTTGTAACTATTTGTATTTTTAAAAATAATAAAGGCTGTTCTCCCTTGATAATGATCAATAAAAGAATGTATTCAAGGTATTAAGTAATCTCCTGCTAATTTTAACCTTTTGTCTAGCCAATTTTCAGATCTTTGGCAATTTGCAGAATGTGAGAAGTCTGGATAATCATGGATTGTGGTAGTGAGTTTTAGCTCTAAATTTCTGCAATGAGATAACACTTATGAGACAACATCTCAACCTAAACTATTTCTGTTCTCCACAGAAGGTCTTCCTCAATAGAATAGAAGATAGTCAATTAAACACAGAATCCTTATGTAAGTGTACCACAGCTAAATTCAGGTGCAGAATATATCATAATCCTTAAAACAATCAAGATTTCAGGTTTTCTAGCCATTTCAGAGCTGAGAATTTAACCTCATCTCAGCACTTGAGAAGAAATAATAGAGAGGTTTAAGATCAAATTTCCTTTCTCTGTAAAGGCAAAAGAAGCACGTGGCCAGTATTCGCGAAC
>JAWWLV010000179.1:36192294-36250340 GCA_035041135.1 Platyrinchus mystaceus
GTACATCTATTCACAAACTTCATAAGAGCAGTGCACAAGTCCTTCCTCCACAGACTCTTTATTGAGGCAAACAAACTGTAGTCATCACAACCCCCTGATACCTTCCTGCTTTTTACTTTTACCCACCAAAGTCACTCTATTCTTCCCCTCCATAACTAGACAAGGGAAGAAAGGAAATATAATAAAAAGTTCACGAGTTGAGATAAAGAGTGTGAGAGATCACTCATCAATCGCCTTCACAGGCAAACCAGACTCGATTTGGGGACATTAATTGAATTTATTACCAATCAAAATCAGAGGAGGATAATGAGAAGTAAAACAAATCTTAAAACGCCTTCCCCCCACCCTTCCCTTCTTCTTCAGGGTTCTACATTCTCTCCCTTCCCTCCTCGCCTCCCACTGCCCTCCCTACCCCTCACTGCTTGGTGGCTCAGGAAGACAGGAAATGGGGGTTACAGTCAGTTCATCACAGGTTGTTTCTGCCGCTGCTCAATGGCAAAGGAGTCCTTCCCCTGCTCCATCGTGGGGTCCCTCACATAGAAGACAGTTCTCCCCAAACTTCTCCGGTGGGAGAGTTCTTCCCACAGGGTACAGCTTTTCACGAACAGCCTGCCCCAGAGTGGATCTCCCACAGGGTCACAAGTCCTAACAGGAAACCTGTTCTAGCATGGGCTCCTCTTGAGGCTAACATCTTAAGAGTCAGAAATATAGGACAGTTTGCCCAGAGAGTTACAATGACTGAGAAGGGGGTTATGAAACTGGGTCCTGCCTTATTATTGCAAAATGTGGAATACGTAAAAATTTTCTTAAGAAAGGATGTTCTTTGATGTTTGATCTTTCTACACTTTCGAGCCTAATCAACAAGAAAGGATATTTAATCCGTGAATCAGATAGTAGCTAACAAGCAAGCTCTAAGTGATGTCCAGATGCTAGAAAGACAAATTACTTGCTGGCCTTGTTAAGGTTTGGGGCTTGACATACTTCAATAATCTCAGACCTACAGGGAGGTTAAAAAAGGTTGTGAGAAAGGGTGTACCACTGATAGTAGACATGAAGAATGCAGAATTTATGAGCCACAAGGACATTTGTCAGAACTCCCAAGATAAGGAAGAAATAAATAAAGCCAACTCAGCAATTGTGCTGAAATCAGCTCCGACTGAGTAAAAAGTAATTCCAGCAGGGGGAGATAGCGACCATTGACTCAAGAAACTCAGACTCAAAAGAAAGACTAATTAGTATGAGAAGCAAGAGACTCATTAACCAATAGGAGAGAGAATGCTAATTAAAAGAGAACTATCTAACTTGTAGCCAAGGAATATTTATGCCTTTAGTTGTTAAAATGTATAAAAAGGAAAAAGTTTTGATAGTTGATGTGCTTGATTTGTGGAAACCTCCACCTTGCACTCTGCACAGAATAAACAATGTCTCCGTTCTAAACTAGACTCTGTGTTTGTATTTACAGAATCCTAAAATTGGCACACTCTCTCCAGAGGTCCCTGCCAGGGGCCTGCTGACGTGTGGACTTCCCGCGGGGTCACAGCCCTCTTTCAGGCATACATCTGCTCTGGCATGACTCTTCTCCAGGGGCTGCAGGTGAGTCTCTGCACCCCCATTGACCTCCACGGGCTGCAGGGGCACATCCTGCTTCACCATGGTCTGCTCTGTTGCCTGGGCCACCTCCTGTCTCTACTTCTCCACTGACCTTGGTGCCTGCAGAGTTGCTCCTCTCACATATTCTCACTCTTCTCTTCTCTGGACACAATTATATCTGCAAAATAACTTTTTTTCCTTCTTAAATATGTTATCACACAGGCGTTACTACCAGTGCTGATTGTCTCTGCCTTGAAGCTGACTGCCATTGGCTCTGTTGGACGTGGGGGCAGCTTCTGGCAGCTTCTAACAAAAGCCACCCCTGTAGCACCCCCCCAACTCCCTCCAAAACCAAATCATGCAAACCCAATACATTCTTAAGTGAAATAAACCAGCAAAGACATCACTGAAGCCATCACCTTTTTCTTCTGTTTTTGTCAGACTCCAGAACTAATGTTTTGTGGTGAAATTCCTAAATCTTTTTAAAAGATATGAAGTTTTATAAATTGACAAAGTTGCCTAGGGCATTCTGGACCTTGAAGCTGGGATTTGTGCTGCACTGGACCATTACTGTACTCTGGACTGGTGTTTCTGTCTTGCCTGGGTTTGATGAAAACAAAGTGTTTGCAAGGTGCCCTGAAGGAGGATCCACCATTGCCTTTGAAGGCAAAATTAGCATCTTGATTGTCCCAGTTAAACACAAAGGTCTTAAAAGAACATGTATTTTAAAAAACCCAATAACTCACTTTTGTCAGGGCAGCTTCTTTTTGGTGTGTGAAGATTTGTCTGTATGTATCTGTAAAAATTATGAGGAACTTAACTATCCTAGTTGTGAATTATGTTAAAAGCATCAGTATGAAAGGAAAAGAAAATATGGACATTAGGTGAAAGTAATTTAGAGTCAACTCTGAATGACGGTTAGCCCTCAATGACAATTCAGGAATGTGTTTCCCAATGCTTCCATGCTTTCCAAAATCTGGGTCCTCTCAGATTTTGCTGAAGATCAGCAAAGGAATAATAAGTCCTAGTCTATTAAGAAAGAAAAGCTAGTATCAATCACCTCTGCAGTAGACCTCTCCATGAGGTTTTTAGCAGAAGTAACATGCTAACGAGGAAACAGACAAAAGCCTTCTTCAAATTAAAATAAATTTAAAAAAATCATCTAATGTGCACTTTTGATTAATTTGAATTTTGACTGATTTCTGCATCCACTGACTGCTCCTTCATCTGAGTCTTCTTGGACAGCTTAAGGTAACCTGTTTCACTCTTCACTGTTTAGTTATTACTGGGTGAATAGGCTGACTAAAGTCTATCCGATTGAAATATGTTGCTTCAGCAGATTTCAGCTAAGTTTGCTTACTTCTGCTTATTTATAAAATGTAAGATTTCCACAATAAACTAAACAGAAAACACCAGCCCTTAAAAGAACAAGCCCTCCCTATCTTTAAAATAAATATTTATTTAAGTGCTCAAAGAAAATATTTTATATTCTACTTAACCTTTATAGGTAAGATTCTGAGGTGGATTATGAATTTCATAAGTAAAGTTAGCTATCTCCCAAATTCTGTTAAATATCTGTATGCTCCAACAAACATCACAAGAAATATTAAGCTGTTTTAAAGGTTTAAGAAATACTGGAAGACGTCAGCATGCAAAGAACTAAGTGGTAGTAGAATATGAAAACATTTTCCCAACTAACTATTTTCCCTAAAGCTACTTACTGTGCAAAAAGAGATACACTTTTCTTTTGGAATATTTTGTAAGCCTCTGAACCAAAAGTATTTCTCTTTACAGTAACTAATTCAGAGAGCTGAGGAAGCTATATAATACCATCTCTCTTTAAGACCTAAGAGTGTTCTCCTGTCTTTTAAAATACAGGGTATATCTTACTCTTGGAAAAGATGTTTTGGCTGGCCATTTGCATCTTAATCAAATAATTCATGAAGTATCATCAGCATCACCCACAATCTGCAATCAGTGACTCTACAAAATGCTTTCTGCAAGGCAAGTATTAGCTGACATTTAAATATAACTTTCAAACATAAACCAAAACATGAACTATTCAAGTGAAACAACACATTTGCATCTACAGGCTAGATGTTCACTTGGATTGGGAGAAGTGGAAGTTTTGTGACTCTTTAAAGGACGAAAAATGAAAAACTATTAAAGTTTTTTTTAATGAACCTAAAAATCTCAATAAACTATCAAGTAAAGAAACAGAGATACCTAAACTACAACTGGTCATCACATGTAGAAAGACAATTTTAAGAGTTTTGTCTACCTTTTTTGGAAGGGTAACTGATACAGTGTGTAATCACTTTCAATATCAATATCACAGTTGTTTCCCCAGGTTCATCTATGTACCACAACTGCCCTGGGCAGAGCATTGGCCATGGATCACAGTGTCCAGATACATCAAAAGGGAAGTAGCATTTAAAATTTGAGCTTGGGAAGGAAAAATTGTAAGCAATTTAGCTTCTGTCCCATCTGAAAAGCTGAGGAGTGGAACAGTGTTGTTGCATTTGTACAGGCACATTAAGCTCCTGACCCGGAATGAACACAGCAACACAGGCAGCACATGAGCTCTGCAAGGGGAAGCCTCACTGCCTCACAGCAGGAGAAATATCACCCCTAACCACTGCTGCTCACATACCTGCTTATTATCAGAGCAACCCAGTAAGTACCAGGAGACCTGAAATTGCTGTTTTGTGAGGCAGCTCCTGCTGCCAAGAGGTGGTATGTTTGAGTTCAAAAGACAACGAGAACATTCAGAAGTGAATTCATATCAAAACATTCAAACAACAACCAGAAAATATAATAGGGGAGAACTAGGAAAAGAAACACTTGTGTTTTGTGGTAAACAGTGAGCTATTACTTTTCAAAGGCTTATGTGAGAACAAAAGAACGAGACAGTTCGTGATTAAAAACAATATATACAAATTTTAAAGTAGCCTGGCCATCTTTTTCTAAAAACAATTAAGAATTAGGACCTTATTAGTTATACTTTTAATTTTATTAACATATAACCATGCAAATTGAGCATAACATGGTGTCATAATGGTTAGGTCCTAAAAACTTTATAAGCTATGCCATGACTGAGCATCTCCATATGTGATTTGGAGTTTTAGACAGTCTACCATACTTCAGATGTTTAGAAGATGATGTACTGCTAGTCAGAGTTTTACATAAATATAGCAAAATATTTGAGACTGTCTCATTAAATAAAAAAATAAAATTCCATAAACCCCAGGAAAAGACATAGACACATTCAAATGTTAATTCTTCCTTTAGAGCTTTTTCTCCCTAATGCATAGTACTACCTGAATGACTGATAAAGACTGAAAGAAAACAAAAATGTTCTATTTTTTTCTGACTGAGAATAATAATTGTTATAAATCTAACAGAACTTATCAGCTGAACCAAAATGAAATGCTCTGTATTTGGAACCTAACAGCATACAGCAAAGAAAATAATGGTATATATTTAAAAAGATGGAGGTAGTACAATAACAGTAACATTATTTATTCAGTAGACCATTACTTGGGACACTTATCCAGAATGTGGCAGACTGGGGTCAGACTCTCAAATGACAACATTAAGGCTTGTCATTCCCACTGGCAGGGTGACAATTCCTTTTATATATCAGAATAGTCAGCAAGCTAGAGAAAATACAGACAAGAATGATGCTCTACGCTTCTTGAAAATGTACATTTGTATCCATGTAGGAGAATGGAAGCTATTCTGGATTTTTCATATAGCGGGTAGGTTGTCAGTTATTGGATAAAATGGCACACCCACAATACTGAGGTACATTTAGGAAAAACAATGTAAGTTCTTTAAATTCTTTTTTTTTTTTAAACAATCAAATAATTGCACAGAGTCTATCTCTATCCTTTGTCCTGTTCCGAATCCATAGACATCCTTCTTTTTTTTTTCTCAGAAGTACACACTGAACGGGTGATTAACAGCTGTTTAATATACAAGACTTGGGCAACACACAGAAATAGCTAAGCCCCAGATACACAAACGCAGGAAATAACAGAGACAATGACAATGGGAATCTCGGGCCACTGATGGGCCATTGAAAGAATCAGTCTGAAGAGAGATTAAACTGGAACTTCTAACTGTGTGTTAGAAAGGTACATTGTGTCTGAACAAGCACAGAAAAAGGCAGTGGGACAATGGGACCAGTTATATTAAAACAAGCTGCTGTTTAGCACACTTGCTTAGCCAAGTTCCACCCACGTTCCCAGGTAAGCCCTGTGTTCTGCCTGTGTGTGCCGCTAGCGAACTTCAAACCAGGGTAAGTAGTGAACAGTGTTCGCGGTCTAGGACCTGGATACTGGGACGAGCTTGGGTCTGGAGCTACTGCAGAGATCCCGGGCTCAACAGCCAAGTTACCAGGGGAATAAAGGTCTGTCCCAGGTATTAGAGAGACCCGCCTGGGTAGGGAGGTGGGGGGCGAAGTGGGAGCTCTGCTACCGACACTGTCCAGTGTGGGGGGTGTGGAACTGCACCCCGCTCGGCATTCCCACTGGACAGACCTCGGGACTGCAGCAGCCCAGCTGTACTGGGCAAGGAAGCAGCACCGGCCTGCGTCCCAAAGCCGCTGGAATGAGCTCCCTTGTCACGCAGTGACACCAGTGCACTACCAGACTACTACTACTCCGGTGGCAAAATATCAGCACAAACATCAAACACAGAGCTTTAGTTGGGAAACTCCGTTTTACTGCAGCAAACGCACCCCGACCGCGACTGCGGGCAGACACGGCGCTGTTCCGCCGGGCCCGAGCGCCGCTGCCCGGCCGGGGGCGGGGCCGAGGGCGGGGCCGGCGGCGCTTCCGGCGTGCGGCGGATGTTGGGGTTTGAATCGGCCGTTGGAGTCGGTTGGGCGCGCGGGGCTCGCGGTGAGTGGCGGGCTCGGGGGCGGCGGGGGTGCGGCGGCTTCTCAGAGCAGTCAGTGCTGCCTGGCTCCCGCCGCTTGGCTGGAGGCAGGAGGTGGGTTAATAACTAAACAAAGTGAGCATCTTCCTCTTCCCGCCAAGCTCCTGGGAGGAAAAACTAGCGGGAGGCGAGCGGCGTCCCGGGGAAAGCCGGCCGTGCCGCCGCGGGCGGGGGTCGCCGCTGAGCTCCCCCGAGGTGCGGGCAGCACGGGCTGCCTGAATCCCGGCCGGCCGGGATCCTCGGGACGTGGCGGGAGCTCCCCCGGCCCCGTCTGTGGGGGGATGCGGAGGGACGGGTCTCACCCGGAACGCGGCGCCGGGGAATAACGGCGGGATGAAGTGGCTGAAGGCTCCGCCGTGTGTACATTCGGGACACACAGGATGCAGGGATGGGCTCCGGGAGAGTTCCTTTGTTCGTGTGCTGGGAGTACCACGTGTGCCTGATACGGTGCCTCGTGGGGTTGTTTTTGGTTTTTTTCTTTGCCCATCCTGTAGTCAAAAGTCTCTCTAAACACCTTACGTCCGGGAGCAGTTAAAAGTTTCAGAATTTAGTAAAACCTAAATACCCACTCTGAGGACTTTTCTAGCCTGTTTAGGCAAAGTAGATACATTTTATTTACACTGTTTTTGCAGACTCCGGGCCACAATGTGTTCGTTCTTGTCCCGCAAACAGACTGATGCGAAATTGCATTGTTTCTGTGAAAAACCCCATAGTGACCTCACTGCCTGGGGCTTCAGTGGCTCTTCATGCGTAACTTTGAACTTCGGGTTCATTTCCCTGAAGAATTCGAGAAAAGTAGAAAGAATTGCGGGTGGGAGTGGTATAGCGGTTTTTTTTTTTTCTGTTTTGCTGAAGCCAAGGAAAGTTAGGAAGGTGGTTTCTTGTTTCCAGCCACGTGTGCTTTTTCCACCTGATAAGGCTTTTTACAACAAAATCTGGTTTTGTGTGGTCATATACAGATAGGGCTTTTTGTTGTATTACCCTAGGACTTTGATGACTGACAGTGACCATCCTGGGGAACGTGTGTGAGCTTTGTGCTAGTCTTTTACTCCCTTTGTACCGGATTAAATATATTTATTCTTTTGTAATTTAGAAAGAGGAAAGTGTGTTTCTGTGAAAACTGTAATCGGTGATTTCATCTGACTGTCGGTGCAGTGTGTGCTTTTAAGAGCCTCTTCCCCGAAGTTCGTTGTGGTGCTTTTTGGTTTGTTCTCCTTTTAGACCGTTTTCTGGCAAAGGTCTTTTGTGTACAACTACTCCGGTCCTCTAAAAGTGTAGTGGCATAGAGCAGTTTCCTTATGCCTGAGACTTCTGCCTCCCTTTCATTTATCTTTCTCAATAGAACTATCCTAAAACTCCAGTAAATGGCTGCAGTACTTTATTTGCAGTAGTTTGGATTAGCCTGAGGTTTCTTCCTGAAGCTGATATCTGGCAATCATCAAAACTAAGTAGCAGACCACTTATAGGTTGGAGTCTGTCAGGCTTCTGGTTTGGACCTTGGATTTGTTACCGGCTTCTTCCCTGCCCAGTTCAGTGTGTGAGGAGGGAGTTGTCCACCTATGTGAGGTCAAGCATGGATCTGCAGGCAATCAATCACCCATGATTCCTGGCTTGGAAAACTTAGGTAATACTTTCTTCAGCTTTCTAAGGGAAGGTAGGTCAAAGATCTACACATGTTCCTAGAAGGTTTTTGAGAAAGAAGTATCATCTTAGTGCTGCAGTGAAGAAACAAGGCGTTTTGCTTGTTTGTTTGTTTTTTTTCCAAGGTAGTCTTGGATGCATGGCATGGCACATAGTAAAAGGCAGCTCACATGATGCTTGAAAGAAATGTGAGTTAGGTCAGTGTTTTTGAATAAATTATTCAACACTTCAGAATGTTAAATGCATAGTTCTAAGTGATGTAAATTTTCCTGTATGCATGTCCCAATTTTGGATTCTTTTTGCTTTTTTGTGGATCGGGATTTCTTTGACTAGGACCCTTCATTTTCTCCAAACAGTAGAAACTATATTCATAGTTACATCATTACCCTACCCAGTTATTTTTGAATTCCAAGTTCTTCATGTTAGTACAATCTTTACTTAAGCAGAACTACCTAGGTTGTCTTGGACCATTATTTTTGATGCTTAAAATAAGTAAGAACTCTTCTGTACAGTTACATTTGTACATAATTAGCTGTTGCATTGGACTTTAGTTTCTCTTTTGAAAATAAAATATATTGTGTGTTAGTTTGGGAAAATAGTTAAAAGTTGCTATATGTTTCGTTGTCTAGAAAAAATATTCCTAGGCCATTTGCATACTGCTTTCTCAACCCTTATCTCTCAAAATAAAGGTTGAATTCTAATATTCTTTTATTATAATTCCTGCTTTTAGTTTACTGAGCTTATGCTCTTCTTTACAATTTTAAATAAATGTAAAAGAGGTATACAATGGTCATTAAGGCACTGGATGTATTTAACATTTTGTTTCTTTTTCATGACAGCCAGCCAGCCAGAAGAACTCAGGATGAGTAAACCATGTAATTTTGACAGTCAAAGTACATGTAAGTAAAGTTTTTATTAAATAGTTTCAGAAATATTTTATCTGCATATATAATGCCAGTTGTAACTGGTTTTATTTGGGCTTAAAGAACAGGTGGGTTTCAGTAATCAAGTTACTGTGTCCAGTTCTGGCCTACTCAGTAAAAGAAAGACAAGGACCTACTGGAGAGGATTCAGCAGAGGGCCACAAAGATGGTTAGGGGTCTGGAGCATCTCTGTTATGAGTGGAGACTGCAGGAGCTGGGCCTGTTTAGCCTGGAGAAGAGAAGACTGAGAGGGGATCTCATTAATGCATATAAATATCTCAAAGGCAGGTGTCAAGGTGATGGTGCCAGACTCTTTTCAGTGGTGTCCAGAGACAGGACAAGGAGCAATGGCCATAAACTAAAACATGAGAGGTTCCATCTCAACATGAGAAAGAACTTCTATACGTTGATAGTGGCAGAGCATTGGAACAGGCTGCCCAGAGAGGTTGTGGGGTCTCCTTCTCTGAGTGTGAGTGCATTCCTGTGTAACCTGCTCTAGGTGACCCTGCCTTGGCAGGGGAGTTGGACTAGGTGCCTCCAGTGGTCCTTTCCAACCCTAACAATTCTGTGAAATTGCACTGGAACCACTTGTCTCAGGAAATGAGAAAGAAACAACTTATAAACTTCGTTGGATTTGTTTGCTATAATTGGAATATTTTTAAACAGTACTTTTCAGTATTTTAACCTTGTGAATTCAGCTGCCAAATCACACAGAGCTGTGTCAGATGTACCATTCAGGACTTCCTTGGGCTGAAGCAGTACCCCTATTATTGTCACTGTTATGACTGTTCTTGCTGTTAGAATATTGTTAATCTGTCTTATATATCTACTGGGAATAAAAGGGAAGCTGTTAAATGTCTGTGGAGGTATATTAGTGGCCTAGGAACTTCAGTAAGTAAGAAATCCTCAAGCTAAGAAATCCTAAGTTAAATCCAATGTTGTCTCAAAGCCTTCAGTGTTTTAAAAGCAGTGGTAGCATACAACTTGGCACCATCAGGGATGTTCTTCACCGTTATCACATAAGTAGAGGAAGAAATAGTTAAGTCGATTCATGGATTCTAATATGATGATGATTTTATGTACAAAACTAAAAACAATTAGATGGTATAGTTCATGTGCACCTGGACATTGTTGGCCATTTGATATCTTTAGGTGTTTGGGGAAGAACATTTCAGTAGGGAGACTGCTTGTGAATTTAGCTTGGCTTGTAGACTTCTCCTGAATCAGCAGGCTGGTGAAGTATTTTCTTTTAGTAACTAGAAAAGGAACAAATAGTACTCTCTTCTGTATCTACTATAAAATTCAACGTTAAGGAAAGGGGTATCTACTGTCCTTTATCCAGGAATGTACTTGAAGGTGCATGTGATTAAAAGAGACAAAAGCTACTGCTCTACAGCTGATCAGTAGTATTCCAGTACATTCACTGTGATAATAAACATGATTCTATGTTTTAGTCTGTGTTCTCTGTGGACTGACAGATGACTGCCCTGAAAAGTATGGAGAAAAAAGAACCTTTGTGGAATACAGTCTCACTGTTCATTATTACTGTTTGGTAAGTGTATGGTGTTGATCTTGGAGTTTTTCTGTTTTATCTGGGAAAAACAAATGTAAGTGCAATAAGTATTTAATAGTAATAATCTGTCCAGTTGTTTTAACAGTTTTGTTGTTTTAAAGCTTGAACTGAGAGCTTTAACTCATTTCCTTGAAGGCTTGTACTTGTCAGGTGAGGCAGATGAAGTAAATAAGTGCCAACAAGCCTTTATTCAAAGCTAAATTCTATTCATGGTCCATTTGAATGAATTTAATTCTCCCAATCTATCATAACATATAGCAATGAAGGTATGTGTTTGCACCTACATATTTCCTTCTGTAAAAAAAGTGTCGTTTCAAAATTTGGAATGTGAAAATTTCACCTCTTGTGGAAAAAAGTAGAGAAAGGTTTTCTTTTTTCTCATTTAGTTCTTTGTTGGCTGTGAGCTATCCTCTGAGGTTACACAGGACATTGTAACACTCAGTAGTCCTACTTCTCAGATTAGTAATACGTATCCTACTGATCATATTGCTACAAAATCGCTAATTAGTAAAAGTTTGTAATTTAAAAAAAGCCATGGATATAAACTGCAGTTGAATAGTTATCACACTTGACATTTGTCAAGATTCATATTCTTAAAGGTATACTTCAACTATGTCTCAAGTTCTAAATTTTTGCAGGTCTTTAAAATAATACTACCTAAAAAAACCCCAACACAACAAGTTTTTTGCTTGTTAATAAATACAGTTTGAATTTTTTCCCCCAAGTTTAAAAATAGTCTCAGGAGTATTGGAAATAATTTGGAGGGTATGTTTTCTCAACAAGTTTTTTCAAGAGTGTTGATTGCAGATGGCCTAGTAGGTTGGATACTGAATCCTTTAAAGACTAAAGAGAGTGGAGGTTTTCTGAAGTTAAACAAAGATAGAATTTTACTTTCTTAAATAAATTTGAAGCAGCTGGAAGGAAATATAAGTCTGTTTGTGATAATTTTGTCTCATAAGGCCATATGAAACAATAGGAAGAAGTCCTATCCTGATGGAGCAGAACAGCTAGGAAAGGGCATGCTTGCAATACTGAGCCTTACAATTTATAAGGTATTTTAACTGCAGAAAGCTCATCACAGTATCTTTTATGGTGTCTCTACTTTTAAAAGCAAGCAAACAAAACCCTTTGATTTTAGTTAAATATAGTGCATGTTATATAAGAAGAGACTTTTAGAAAGAGGCCCATAAGTGGTGCAGTTTCATTTTTCTTTGCTAAATGTCTCACAGTTGGAAAATATATGTAATTGGGTTTGGTACATAATTTTACATTTATTTGACTAAAATCTTGATAAAATTGTTCTTAAAATGGTGCTATCTTGAAATTATAAAATGAGATTGTAAAGAATATAGAAGACATCAAGTTGTGAAACTGTTTAGTTATTTGAAGATTGTAATGTAGCTACCTAACTTATTTTAAATTATCTTAAGGCCCTTGATTTGCCTTGTTACTTGATTCTGTGTTTATTTAAATCTCCTCCAAAGCGAATTACTTTTCCTCTTAGGTGGCACTTCAGTACAGTTACTTCCTACTGTGCTTCATTATCTCCACAGCACAATTGTCGTTCATATTAACTCAGCTAATTTAATTTTACTTCCTCTGAAGATTTATATGCTGAAAGTAATTGTTTGACAATTATCTGACTAGTCCGTATACTTCAAAAAGGGAGGCAAAATACACTATCTCGGGATCTACAGTGTTACATAATACTTCGATGTTATGAAATATTTATTTTCGTGTTACTGGTTACTATTCCCTTCTGTCATATCAGACAAAAATATCTAAATGTTTTGGATCAGTTTTTTAGTCATTTAAATACTTGTATACAAGCTTTGTTAGACTAAACTTCTCTCTTACTTGACAAGCACAGTGTATGTAATTTTAAATCTTTATGTAGGTAAATGTTTTAAAATACTTAATTTGTTTTCATAGTTGATGTCAAGTGGCATTTGGCAGAGAGGGGAAGAAGATGAAGGTGTAGATGGATTCTTAATCACAGATATTAGAAAAGAAGTAAATAGAGCTGCAAAACTGGTAAGAATGATGTCTTTGGTATCATCAAAAGGGAAAAAGTAACTTTTAAGTGCATTTAGTATTGCCTGCAGGGTTTATTTTCTTTTTCCAGTGGACAGTGTGCTGAGCCCATTCAAGAATCTGAATTTTACATTTAAATAGCATGTCTGTTGGGTTTTTGGAAGCCATGAGGGAAAATAAAACCTGCAGAAGTTGTGATGACCCACCCTTAAGGGGCAGGAAGCACCTAAGATTCATAAATTCTTGTTGGGCAAAAGGAATGACAGAAGTCAAAGGGACTGCAAACAACTAGAAAGTTTTGTTAGTAAATTACATACTTGGCATGGAAATTGGTGTTTTAGTCCCTGACATGCCTATATAAGCACACAGCAGTGGGTTTTGGTTAAAGAGGTAGGGTGAAAAGTAAGAGAGAAATTAAAGAGGGAAAGATAAATTAAAGAAAGAAAGAAAAAAAGGAAAAGGATTAAAAGAGAGAGAAAAAGAGAGGATTCAAGAAGGAGAGAAAAGAGGGATTACCAGTCCTGGTTTACCAGCATTGAGATTACCAGCACTGATCCAACTGAGGGAATGTCAGTCCTGGTTTCAGTGTCTATCCAGTTGTGTCAGTCCTGGGGGTGCTGCCTGAGCTTGAGGGGACAGGGTACTTTTTATGGACAGGTTTCTCCACCCACCAGAAAGATGAGTTTCTCTGCCCTTGAATATAGATTTCTTGCTTTCTATGTAAATTAGTTATCATGTGCAGTCCAGCCTTTCTGAAAATGGGTCAGAGGGCTTTGGGGGTCTTTGGTGGTCTTAATCCTACCCTATAGTCCATAGCCACTTCCTGCCGCTTATTCCTGTGCTTGTGCTGTACTGTGTTGTGGTTCTTTTTTATGGAAAAGTGTTGCCCAGTCTTTGCCTGGCATCCCTTTTCCAGCCAAATCTTGTTCTTTCCCATGTCATGTTAATACCAATAGTCCTTGGTTATTACCAACAACTCTTGTCTTGTATTACTAACAGTCCTTGCCTGTCTCCATGTCCATCCTGTTGTTAGTGTTTGAGACGTATGCATTAGTCCCTTATCTTCTAGGAACTGAGAGCTCAAAGGATCTCACTTTGGACCACTAGTTTATAGGGTCACAAGAGAATGAGTGGGCCTTAGTCACAGTAATTTTCCATCCTGGCCACAATTTGAGTCGGTAACTTCCTTTGAAGGTTCAATAGCAAAAGTTATTATTCCTCTTGGTTTGTTACTCAGGCAAGAAAAATATGTTTCCAAGGGTGTTTGTTAAAAAATGAGAGCTCCTTAAACACCTGTTAGTTCCTGGGAACAGTGTGTCTGATAAGCTCAAAGGAGGCTTAGTCCGAGTGCAGTTTATCAAAGCCAAGGACAATAACTTGTATTTTAACTTACATGTCACAAGACAATATGCATATAAACCAATACATAAAGTCTGTGAAATAATTATATATATATTTACTCTTTGAAACAGAGCTAAACCACATGAGTCTTGTCATAGTTACAATCTATGAGCCGATATTCTTTCTTACACACTATTTATAATTTTTCCAATGGTTTAATTCCTGTAATGTTACTTGGACTTAAAATGTTAATATTCTTTTATTTCTAAAATTGTTTTTAGAAATGTAATATCTGTAAGAAAAAGGGTGCTTCAATTGGATGTGTAGCTCCCAAATGCAAACGAAGTTACCATTTTCCTTGCGGGATAAAAAGGGAATGTATTTTCCAGTTCATGGAAGACTTCAGGTGAGTTTTGGGGTTTTGTTGTTTTCCACTTTTTCAATTCATTATATTTATACAGGAGAAGGCTTGGTTTTTCTCTTGACTTGCAATTGGACAGGCTGTTAATTGTAAATGACATAGGGTTATCTAGGAAAAAATATTGTATTTGTGGAAGACAAGGAGGCCAACAGTTATATTGCATACCTAATACCTATAAACTAAGTTCTCAACACTTTTAAATACATAATTTACTGCTTCCTACAAGTAGTTAAATTGTTTATAAAATTGAACATTAAATTCTAAACTCTCAAATAAACTGCATAATGACTGATTTTGGGTTTTTTTGTTTGCCTATCTCCTGTGCCTTTGTTGACATGGTAGAGGTTTGGGTACCTATATCTCCCAGCAATCAAAACACTCTGTGTGCCATTCTGTTGTGTTTCAAAGCTTATTGGAGATGGACTTCAGGAGAAATTAATTTAACATCAAATGTCTAAAAAATGTTTTATTTTCTTTTGCTATTATCTGTCTACAGCATCTTGGCTGTAGTCAAAATACTCAAGTGCATTATGCCTACTGTGAGCTGAGTTAGCAGGGTGGATGGATTGATCTCTGGCAGGCACTTCAACTTAAAAAACAACTCACATTACATACACATATAAAGATTATGCAGTTTAAGAAAGGTTTTTTCTAGAGCTGCACTTCTGTATGTCTTATGTCTTTAAAAATTTGCTGAATTATAAAGTTTATCACACTACCTAAACTCTGCTGAATCAGTACGCAAACTCAAAGTTTCTTCTTTAATGTCATGGTAACATTGAAACACAGGAAGAACTTGGAGTTCAGAGGACAGAAAACACATTATTTGGACCAGAAGTTTTGAGAGAAATTAATTTACAGAGCATCAGTTGGCACCGTGATTCTTCCTTGCTATCATTCTGTTGGCTCTGTTAGATACATAATTTGTTTACATGTGTTGTGGTTTAACCCAGACAGGCAGAAGAGCAAGCACAACTGCTTGCTCACTACCCCCAGCAGATCAGGGAGAGAATTGGAAGGGTAAAAGCAAGAAAACTCTTGAGTCAAGATAAAGACAGTTTAAGCAAAGCAAAAGCTGTGCAGGCAAGCAAAACAAGATGCGGAAATTATTCACCACTTCCCATCAGCAGACAAGTATTCAACTATCCCCAGGAATGGAAGGCTTCATCATGTGTAGCAATTAATGTCTCCCCTTCCTCCTTCTTTCCCTCAGCTTTATTGCTGAGCTTGATGTCATGGTACAGAATATCCCTTTGGTCAGTTGGGGTTATATGCTCTGACTGTGTCCCCTCCCAATTCCCTGTGCACCCCCAGCCTGCTTGCTCCTGGAGTAGTGTGAGAAACAGAAAAGGTCTGGACTCTATGCAAGCACTGCTTAGCAATAATTAAAACATCCCTGTACTATCAACACTTTTCTTCACAGATCCAAAGCATAGCACCATCCATACAAGCTGCTATTAGGAAATTTAACTCTATGTTTTATTGATAAGGGAACCATATATTATTATTTTTAGATCTTACTGTTGGGAACATAAACCAGTCCAAACTTTTATGGATAAAGAATCTAGAGGAGCATCACAGTGCACAATATGCCTGGATTTGGTTGAACATCTTCCAGCGTACAATATATTGAAAAGTCCTTGCTGTAAAAATGCTTGGTTTCATCGAGAATGCTTGCAGGTAACACAGGTTCTCCTTTGCTTTTTGCATCCACGGAGATCACGTTTCTTCTCTTTTTAAAAACAATGGAACAGCTGCTAAAAATTGTGTGAAATTGCTTAGTGTTTAAGGAGGTAGTTGGTATGGAAATATACAAGGTTTGAAGGACAATGCTAAAATTGTGTTACGGAGACAAAAAAGGATTTGGGTTTTTTTAATGCTATTAATTTTTCCTCTCCTCACTCCCACGTTTCTGCACGTGTGATACACGCTTTATGCCTTCACTTATGTTTAGGAACTAAAGTTCAACCTAGGTAGTTACTTTCTTGCAAATCGTTATGTGCAGAATCTGAATGCTAAAAATTTGTCCGTCATCAGTTATCTTTGCCCAAGTCCAAAGCTAGAAAAAGTTACAATGTTCGGTTTAGAAATTTATTCTGGATCTGGAGAGGTTGACTTGAAAAGGATTGTGCTTTTGTTTATGAACCTTGAAGGTTCCTTAAAGGAACCATTTGCATCAATGTCAAGTGACATTATGATTGATGTCAGCTTTAACATACATGGGGGGATTGCATCCTTGAATGTAATGTTCATCAATATTAAGACATTCTTTATTGGCAACTTAAGGATGGTAGTAATTCAATAATTGGTTTGGTTTTTTTGTTGTGTTTTTTTTTCTTGACACAGTATCAAGCTTTGAGTGCTGGGCTATTTTTCTTTAGGTGCACAGTATGCAATAACAAGGACAAATTTCAAAAAGAAATGTTGAGAATGGGCATATACATTCCAGAAAGGTAAATAATTTTGTAATAATCACCCCTCTACGAAAACTTTGATAGGGTGTTAAAAACATTTTAATTTATTCTATAGAACTGCATCTATTAATATGTGAAACTTTAGTTCTACCTTCAGTTGTAGAATTGCTCACTTTGGTAAGGAGTACCCTGTTTCCTTTTAGTTATGCATAAAAATTGGCAAAGGTCAAATTATCTCAAACATAAACCAGAAAGCTCTGAAAAGTCATTTTGATGCCATGATTCAACTAGAAATCCAGTTAAAAGATAAAAGCACTTCATAAATACAATAATTTTGCGTCAACAAAGAAGTTGCTCAGAAGTGTGCTTTCTGTGCCCATGTTTTCTAATTATCTGAATTTCTATCCAGACAGAATTGTAATTGACTGATTACTCAGCCATACAGCTTCTATCTTCTGCCAAGGTATTGCTAAGGATATGTTTAGCATAATAACTGCTTCCAGAATTCTGAGTTGTTTTTCATAAGTTTCCACCACTTGATGAGGCTCAAAATATGACAGAAAGTGATCAGGATGATATTTCTTTGTTAGAAGTATTATTCTTCGGAGAGTACCATTAATTCCCTCTTGAGACAGAAGCTCAAGATTTTTGAGAGGAAGAAGAGTCAAAATATTTGATGGACTTTGCCATACTGGCCTGGAAAATACGGAGTTTACCTTTCATAAGTCCATTTTCAGTGGTAACTTGAATAGGTTGCCTAAACAAATATCTGTGTTTCTTGTGAGAGAGAAGAGGAATAATGTGAAACAGAGCAAACACGCCCTGAGGTCAAGTGAAAAATAATAAATACTTCAAATCAAAGTAACTGTACACAAGAAGTCTGTCTGTATTTTATAGTATTATTTTAGTTACTAGACTTTTTTCTTCCCCCTCAGTTGTCTTAACTGTTGCTAGAACATTGCATGGTTGAAATACATTCATGTGTTTATTACGTACTCTATATTTGGGAAAAGATGTAACCCATTTAAACAACTGGAAATAGAGTTCTAATATCTGATCTTTGGCCCTGTTTATAGAGACGCGTCTTGGGAACTTGAAGAGAATGCATATCAAGACTTACTGCAATGTTATCAACATTGTGATATTAGAAGATGTCTCTGCAAGAAAGGAAGAGACTATAATAAGCCTGATAGGTATAATGCTTTAGCAGGAAAGTATAACCTACAATGGAATATTCTTTGGTGTGGTTTAGTTGTTGCCTTTTATTGTCATAATTTATTTATTTAAATGCTTTGATACTTTTCCGTATCAGGTTTTAATGTCAAGCCAACACACTGTCTAAATAAAGTGTTTTCCTCCATATTTCAATACTAAATTTCTCTAATCAGGTTATGAAAGGCAAAAACCCCAATTTTAATGGCTTGTCAGTTATCTTGTCCTTGTTCTCATTTGATACAGAGCTGAAGTAGAATTTGTGCATCAGTGTAACACGTAGATTAGCCTGTACATAAATGAATGTTGTGTGTCTTTCATTGAGTTTAATTCAGCAATTTAATAAGTGCTAAAATGCTTAGAGCCTTTACAAGTAATTATTGTTAAAGTACCAGACTTATGTGAAAATTAACTAGCTATGTAAAAGCTAGTAAAATCAATCTTAGCTGCAAGCTGTCCCGCTGCATGCAAGTGGCAGATAGAATACTGCTGATAGTGTAATAAGAGGTCATGTGAAAGGCTTTATTCTTCTCTACCACTTGCTTAATTTTTTTAATAAGTTCATTTTCTGGATGAATTTTTGTTTTGTTTGTGTGCTTCTGAAATTTTTATCTTTCACTGGCATGAGTATGCTCAAAGCTGTCAGAGCCTCTACTTTGAAGACTTGTTTCTGTAGTACTGTGGTGGTTATTCCCTGTAGACATTAGCTTTGCTTTATACGGTTTTGACCAAGCATTCCATGGTTCATTCATGGTGTGAGTGCACCTCAAGATTTACTTTGCCTTTAAAAGTTGTACCTTAGGCTTCCAGTATTTGAACTAATCAGTCACATTGTTCCATTGTATGTTTAAGCAAAATTGAAATCTAGACAAAAACATAACAGATATTTAAACACTGTCATTAATGAAGAGTCTTCTTCAGAATGAAAGAATAATGATAGCATCATAAAATGGTTTGGGTTGGAAGGGTACTTTATCCCATCACAACAGGCCCTGCTAAAATGTCTGTTCACCAACACATCAGTAGTTTGAATGTTTCCTGAAAGAGCTCTCCTATAAAAAAATTACCATTTGGAAAAGTTGACTGGTGGATACCCATAAGATACAGAGGATTTTCCTGACTAGCAACATGAGGAGAAAATATTGCCTGTAAACTATTGACTTCAAGGCAGGGGAATACACTAATTCATAACCTCATTCAATACAAGGTGCTGAAACATGAGCTGCTTTTTGTTTTCTTGTGAGTACATCTTGTATGAAGAAAGTTCCTCTTGATTAAAATAATTTCTACCAGGCTGATAAAATTATGCTTTGTTAGTTTTGTGTCTGGATTGCACTTACTATTGAATAGTCTTCGTTTTAACTTCTGTCTAATACTAAATACCTACATTTTTAATTTTAGTAAGTGGGAAATAAAGCGTTGTCAGTGCTGTGGTTCTCAGGGGACTCATTTGGCCTGTTCATCTCTGAAGTCATGGGAGCAAAACTGGGAGTGCATGGAATGCAGAAGTATCTTTGCAAAATCAGGTAAAGTTAGGAATGTGATAGTGACTTCTTAAATGATAACTTAAAGTTACATAAATGTAGTTTACAGCTATCAAATATACTAGTTAATATAATTTAATCATACAGGGAAGTACAGCAGAAAGAAAAAGCGTTCTTTGGCTACCTCTGAAAAGACAGATGGGACAACTTGTTTGATGGAAGAGCCATCTCCAAAGACCCCTCGTCAGTCATCTGGATCTCAACGCAATTTTCTACTCCAGTGTGTAATTTTCTGGTTTTGAGCAGAAACTGATTATTACATAATATTTAAAGATGAGGAGGTGATAGCTTATTCTGTAGGAGAAACTTCTTACGCTAAATTGCTAATTGATTAAAACTGGAGTTTTTAGTGATTGAAGTTTTCTGAGTAAGCCATGAACTTTTGTTAATTTGCTATAGTTATATGGATTTGGTGGCATGAAAACCACTTTTTAGTTTGATAAAAATAGATCCTTTCTAAAGGAACCTTAACAATTTAAAGGTAACTTAGAATATACAAATGGCAAAACTTTGTTTATTGGGTGGTTTTCCATTTTTATAGTGTTCTAGAATCTAGATGTTTATAATAATATTTCACTGTGCTGAAATAAAAACTTGTCAAGTCTGTAGACGTTTATAATTTTTGGTTTTTCTTAATATAATCAGTCAGAACTTCCATCTCATCTATGGGATGCAACTAAAAGCAGATCCTAAAACCACCATGTAATGAAATACTGAATTATTATTTTTAAAATTGTAGTTCGGCCACTGGTGGACTTCATGGTAGGGGGAAACTATACTGCTATCTTCAAATACGAAGTGGTTATGCGTTCTTCAATTGTATCTCTTCTTAAAATACTGTTTTGACTTGTAGATCACCAAAGATAATGTTCCAGAACAACTTGTCACCTTGCTCACACCTAGAACTTCCAGCACCCAACAGAGTGACGATGTCCTTATCTCCGCTGATGTTAAACAGAAACTGGTCCCTGAGGCAAAAGTATTTTCTTTTAAATTTTCTTATGTTGAAGAGTAATCTAACATATGGCTTTATACCATAATTCTTACAGAATATCAAAGGGGGTGGAGGGAGGAGTGTATTGTACCTATATGTGCGTGTGTGTACATATATATCTCTCACAGACCCCAGCAACTGCAAAAACACTTTCCTGGGGGACTTGACTTACTAATTCCCTGGGTAGCCTGAAGTCTGCTCTCCTCATGTCCAGAGTAGAGGTTTTGCTGACACTTCTCCTCCTGTCAAGAGAGATTTTAAACTCAATCGTCTTGTGGTCACTGTGGCCAAGACAGCCACCAATCTCCACTTCGCTCACAAGGTCCACTCTGAGTTGGCTCACTTAGGACCTGTTCCATAAAGTTGTCATCCAGGTGTTTTAGGAATCTTCTGGCCCAGACTGTACCAGCTGTGTAAGATATATATATATCTATATATATATACATAGATATATATAGATATATATATATATAATAAATATATATATTTAGTCACTGGAAAAATGGAATGAGTACACTGAAAACCTAGAGTCATAGCTCGATAAAGCCTTCTGCTGTTTATAAATGCTAGAGGGCTGTGAGGAGAAAAGAATGATACCTATTGAGAATTTTTACGTTAGTTAGTGAGGGGATGAAAACTCAGAAAGATATATTTGTCCTTACCAAAGCATGACTAATTATTCTTTAGAAAATAGGGAACAAAAAGAATCCTAATTGCTTTCTTCTAGTTAGACTTGTTTTGAATGTTCAAGGTTTTTGCACTTGTACCATAGGAACAGTTCATGATTGTACTAAAACCAGTGCTAAAACAACATGTTTTGATATAAAATATTAATTTTAAGGATGTAAAATTCTTTATCTGGCAGTGAGTAGTTAATTGATGAATTCTACCCTATATGCTAAAAAATCTGATGAAGGAATTAGTTACTTCTAGTAGATAGGGTATTTGAAACAGGTTTGGTTGGAAATTAGAAAACAAAGAAGAAGTCTTATTTTTTTACATGAGAACTGCAACATTTCTTCCTATTCAAATGTCTTTTTGCTTATAGCGACAAAGATTATTCTAATTTAGTTGCAAAACATCTCTTTAACACAAAATGGTAAACTTCAATTTCTCACTTGTTTTACATTGCTCAAAAGCAGACAGTGTGAAGATTGTTTGGCACTGTGTTGGTGTCATTGAATTATAGAAATCTATTTGTTTTATGGCAGGGTAATTATTTCTACCTCCTTTTTTCTAGTTCTTAGAGGTACTTTAAAATTTACCACTACAGAGTTAAAATTTGATAAATCTACACTGAATATTTTACTGATGTAATTTAGGCAATACCTGAATGTGCCACAGTGTTTAAAGATGTGTTCTTTTTAATAGATTGTAAAAATGTTTCCTGTATAACTGTTGCTAATTATGAATCAGAGATTTCATCTGAAAATGCATGTAATTTTCTCATAGGCATTTAAGAGAGCAAAGAAAGGAAGTCTGTAATATACTGAAGGAGTTAAAGGTACAAGTTAATACAAAAACAACAAGGCTTAACATCAATGCAGACGACATCTGGAATAGCGCTTTAAAAGGATTTAGACAGCGCAACTTCAGTCCTACAAACACCATTGAGATAAATTTCACAAACTGCAAAAATAGATCAAAGACAGATACATCTGCTGCATCAAAACACCATTTCTTCCAATTATTAATGTTTCACCTTCAGAATTCATCATTGTTTGAGGGCTCTTCTGCCAAGAATTTGTCCCTTGATTTTCAAGGTAATTTAATGCTTTGTTCAAAAATACATTGAGAACTATGTAACTTTAAACATTTTTTAGTCTTCAGCCAGTATGAGTGTCTGTTCACAAGTGTCTTGATGAATAGAAATTGTTTGGGGTTTTGTTTGCTTTTTTATTTCATTCTGAAGGGGGTTGGGATTTATAATAGCAAAAAAAATTGGTATAGTTGGAAACGTTGATGACAACAAAGAAGAAATACAGCAAATAATGAGACTTGGAACTTTTTAATTAATGTATTTGTTCTCGTCAAGTGAATTCCTTTCTTCCTGACTCACTTTCTCTGCTACTTATTTTCCTTTCCTCAAATTTCTAGGACATTATCTCTTATAGCATGTTCCCTAAAGACCCCCAGTTACCTTCTTTGAGTTCTTATGCTTCAGAATTAAATGTGCATGTGGTACAAAGTGGAAGAGGAAGTTACATCTCCCAAAGCTTGAAAAGTGGCTGAAGAGTTGAAGTAAAAGAATATGGAATTCCTATATAAAAATGTGATCTTATTCTTTCAGCCATCAGGAGATGGCAAACCTCATTTGTTTCCTCTCCTAAAATAATAAGAAATTGCATTATGACACTTTCTTTTAGAAAGTGAGGATCACAAATCATTTCTATGCATAAATAGCAAATATATTTTTCTATTTGCAGCTGTAAAAGGAAACCTTTATTTTGAAGCTGGTAAAATGATTGCAGTTTCTCTGGTTCACGGTGGTCCATCTCCTGGTTTCTTTTCCAAAACACTGTTCGATTGTCTTGTCTATGGTCCAGAGAATGTGAAGCCAGCTTTGGAAGATGTTGCTGATGTTGATGTAGCACAAACAATAAAAATGGTAATAAGCAATAAGTTTAGTTATATTTCTTATTTGAGAGTATATTTCGAGATAAAGACTTACTGAATAGAACTTTCATTGAAAATAAAAAGCTTTTTTTTCCAGATATATACATGCATGTAGTAAACAAATTCCTAACTTTTGTCTTTTTATACAGATAAAATATGCAAATAGTCTGTCCAGCCTACAGTCTACAATACATGACTGCTCTGAATTCCTTGCTGCTGCTGGATGTTTAAGACCTATAACAGCTTTGTGTGATAAGAACATGCTGGTGAATGACATATTGATCCATCATGTAATCAAGAGAATTATTTCACCCTTAGAAAGGTTTGTTTTATTTGAGTTTTCATGCTACTTGGATTTTTTCTCACTGAAATACTAAATAATATGTTGCTAAAACTAACTTCCACATGTTCTTACTTATTCTTAAAGCAATGGAGTGTACTGTAATTTTCAGTGGATTAATTAGCAACTGTTAACTACTTAGTTGAACTGAAGGACTGAAATTATTTCTCTGCGTATCTGCTCTGTTCCACTTCTTGGTCACATTCATTTTTCAACCTTGTGAAGAGGGCAGATTCGCAGGTTTAAAATTTTTTTTTTTCCACTTTTAAGTTTTTAAAGCATCACAAAGACTACAAAATTTCTTAACCTTGTGTTCCTTTTTAATTCAGCATTGCTTGAATCTAGAATCTTTAAATTTTAGAAATGTTAAACATATGTTTCAAATTTTAATGAGTTTTCCAGAGTTCTAATCAGGGAGTTTGTGTTTGCTATTAGGAGAGCAATGAAGTCAACAAGTTTGACCTGCTTAGAACATAAGCACTGCATTGATGTTTCCATGAGGTAGTGATGACCTCATCAGCTGGAAAAGCTGCAGCTGTTGACTATTCTTTGACTGATCTCTGACCTTACTTCCAATTCTTCATCTGCTCAGTAAAAATGCATTAGATGCTAATTATTCTAACAAGTATAGCTGGATTTATACTTAAAACATTTATAGTGTTATCTTTGACAAATTTGAATCAACTGAATCTCCAAGAGCTATGAAAACTAATTTTGCATGTGAGGATTTTTTTAAAAGAAAGTTTAGAGCAATTAGTCTTTCAGTCAACGCCCTCTGGCATATTTGAACAATATATATTGTATTTTAAAACTTGTCAGTTAGAAAGTAAAACATAATAATTAGCCTGTTTATGGGGTAATGTAGTTTTGTGCATTTTTTGAGATGGATTTAAATGTGCGTAAGTGAGAAGAACAAGAATTTGCTTGTCACTATCAAGGAATGAGAGTAACTAAAGAGTTGGTCATTTTAGCTGTTAAATACTCTACACCCCTGACTGTACACTTTCAACATGTTTATTCTGAATTTTATTGATTCAGCCTATCGATATTTAAGAAATTATAGGTAAACACCTTAAGTAAAATTTTAATTGTGGTTATGGCAGCTAAATTGGAAAGCCAGTTGCTTGAAATGTTCTTGACAAATGCACAGTAACAAGAGAAATTTTTTTCAACCTACAGAGCTGTTTGGGTTCTTTGCTTTGGTTTGATTTTGTTTTTGGAGAGGTGGGTGTGTTTAAATGCATTTAATTAAATTACAGAGTCAGATTGGTGTGTAGGTTGGAAGGGACTTCTGGGGCTTATCTTGTCCACCACCCTTGCTTAAGCCAGGCCATCTAGAATCAGTTGCCCAGGACCATGTCCAGACAGCTTTTTAATACCTCTGTGGATGGAGGCTTTACAGCCTCTCTGGGCAACCTGTGCCAGTGCACAGTCATCCTGACAGTAAAAAAGTGGGTCCTGATGTTCGGATGGAACCTTCTGTGTTTCAAGTTTGTGCTCAGTGCCACTGGTCCTGTCACTGGGCACCACCACTTAAAACACCTTGTCTCGGACTTCCTTGCACACTCCCTTCAGGAACTTGTACACAATGAGATTCTACCTGAATCTTCTTTTTTCCAGGCTGAAGCATTCCAGCTCTCTCTGCCTTTCCTTATAGGGTTATGCTCCAGTGCATTAATCATCTGAGTTACCTTTTGCTGGGCTCTCCTCCAATGTGTCCATTTCCCTCTCCTACTGGGGAGACCAGCATTGGACACAGCATTTCAAGTGTGGCCATACCAGTGCTGAGCAGAATTAAAGGGTCATTTCCTTTGATCTGTTGGCACCACAATTCCTAGTACAGCCCAGGATACTGTTATCTGCATTTGCCACAGGGAGAAATAACAGCATATAAGCTCAAGCAGACTGCAGAAGCCAAGCAAAGGCTACCTTTTAAGACATCTCATTTTACGTAGAGACAAGGAATTTTAACTGTTTTCTGAAGAGATATTTGTAAGAAAGAGATTTGTTATGTTTTATGTAGAAGTTTAAAGTAAACCTTGCACATACAGTCGAGTACTAGGAAATAAAGCTAATTTCTGCATATCACTGGTATTTCTTATATCTGCCCAAAAAGTTCCATAGAAACATCTAGATGGGTAAAATGAGAGTTAAACACATTTTCCAAGCTAAAATGGGACTACTCTATACACCTTATTGACAAGACATGGAGACTGCAGATGGGGAAGATTTATTGTATCCAATCTTGCAGCTTTAGAAAACAGAGAGTTCTGATGCATGGTCACTCTTTTTTTTTCCCTCCCTCCTAGTTTTAGGCAAGGTTTGAAAACTCTTGGTGTTCTAGAGAAAATGCAAATGCATCCAGATGCATTCTCTAGCATATTGTGCCACAAACCCAAAAGACTTTCAGCAGAAACTATTTGTGATCTCTTTACAATCCATTCCTCATCAGATGTAAAGGAAGTTAAAGGTGCTGATTTTTGGATGGGCTATTTGCAAGATGTGGAAAGTAAGTAATTTTTTTTTGTTTTCTCCTCTGTTTAGGGTATTTAATTGCTGGCATATATACAGGGTTTGATTTATAAAGTTAATTGGGATAAATAAATTCAAGGGTTTGCAGTCACTGTCAGTTCCTAATTGTTCTTCTTCACCCTCTTTCTTACTAATTAGAATTTCTGAAACTGTTATCCAATTATAATCGAACTTTAGAGGGGTAAATACATGAAATATAGGAACTAGAACTCGTGAATTTAAAAAAACAACAAAACACAACTTGAGCGATACAGAAAAATCCTTTATTAAATAGTTTGTCTAAAGTCTTAAAGCCCACTGTTTTCTATCTTTTTCTTACAGATGAGTTTTTTCTATTAAGATTTTTCAAAACTAACCCAAGTGAGTTTTGCTTGTTAAACATTTTCTTATTTAGCCATAGAACTGCATATTTATTCAGCATATTGATCTGATTTTATGTGGGCTATTTTTGCTCTGACACTTAACATGCAGGATAATGGTTTATGTGTAGTAGACCATCAGTGATAAAACCTAATCTTTTCTTTTTCAGGTGGTGAGTCTGTAGTGACATTTGAGGATATTCTGCTCTTCGTAACAGGCTCCTCTTCTATACCATCCATTGGTTTTGATCCTGAACCTACTATTAAATTTTTGCGTATAAGGTATCCCATTGGAAACAGACTCCTTAATTGCTTAGAGCTCCCTATAACAAAGACGTACCAGCAGTTTAAAAACAAAATGGAGCTCACCATCAGAAACACACTAAGAGTTGAAAGAGAATAAGTATTTTTGCCACTAAACTGGATGTTGGAAACTTCAGTTTTCTGCAGGAACATCTACTTCCAATTTGCTATTGTATTTTTGGACAACTTGCTCTCAGTCTTTTCCCACTTTTCCTCCAAAGATATGCTAAGAGTAGTAATATTGTAAGATGGAAAACAATTTTCAAATAAAAACACACTTTATTTCTTGAATAATTATCCTTTTGAAGTTGACTTGAGTCAACAGTCTCTTGCAGAAGTACTTCACATATCTACTTTTGCTGTAGACAAGTATAAGTACCAAACTCTGTAACAGGTAAGCCTGTGGATTGTATCCCATACTTCAGTAACTTATTTATCAAAGGCAAGTCAGGTACTTCTTGAAGATAATTTCTGTAGAGCTTTGCTTCAAGTAAAACTGTGATGCAGTTCTTCAGTTCCATGTATATATTTTCAGTACCTGTTTTTTCTATTGATTCGTTTACATTCTGATGGTTAAGAGAAACATAGGAAAGTTAAAATACTTGAGTTTTAAAAGGTCATTGTGGTTGGCGCGTTAAAATTTAAAGTCTAGACAAAGCCTACGCAAAATAATACGTCACAAGAACGAAATCAGATTGAACTTGTGTTTCAAAACAAAAATTGAACAAAATCTTTGACATTCGCATGTAACTGCATTCTACTGTCATACATTAGTTTTGAATTACACATAGAGCCAAAATAGTGAAAACTAGAAGTGTTGGATATGCAACAATAATTGGTCTTTCAAAGTGAAATACAAGAGTTAGACTTCGTGTTGTTGAGTATGAAAGTATAAAACAGTTTGTTGCTCATTAGAACATGTAAATTTGTCTTCCATTGAAGTCAGTACTTTCATAAAAATATGCACTAAAACAGTTTGTTAAACTAAAGGCAGTCTACCATCAAGCTTGTCTGGGCCTGACACTTTTCTAGCTTTTATTCTAAACTATCTATATATATATATATCTATGTGTATCCACGTTCTTCAAAATACTGAAAAGTAATTGTACCCATTTTATTAATAATAGCTTGGTTTTAATTGAAAATACAAGCAGGATTGCTTTACTTTAGAATACCTTGGCAAGAAAATACATCCACAGAAATTATAAATGGATAGGTCTTCTGGAAAAATAATAATCCATAGTAATCTGATTTCACATTCTGGTTTATGGTTCATTGCAAGTATTCCTCTAATGAATGAATTTTATTACTAAATGCTAATTACATAGCAGTTTACTGCAGCTCAAGAACTGCAGAAGTGACAGTCAAGACTCTTAATTTGAGACTACACTAGAAATGGTTAAAGATGAAGCAGAGGGGTTATCTAAATTACACAGTTATTTTAACAATATGCAGGTGTTTTGAAATCTTTTAAACTGCTGCAGCTTCTCCTTTCTTGATCCTGGGAGAGGTGCTATTCTTTTTATATAAAGACCTATTTTCATCACTGGATAACAAAAGCATGTATGCCACATGTTGCCACTTAATTTTTCATTTTTTGTTTATTTCAAAGTCTAAGGAAATTATTGCAAGCTTTCGATCAGACATTTCTCACTATTTTCAAGTGGCTAAAACAATCTAATCACATCAAAGTCCTGTCATTAGAAATTTAAGAATATAAGAAATTAACACAGGACTAGCAGTGTTTTTTAGTTCTTAGTCAAAAGCATATTAAAATCTACTTTAAAATAAATATATGAGCTCTTGGAGAACGTAATTTGATTTGTTTATATACTAAGCATTTTCTCACTGTCTTCTATTTTTTCCTCCAATAATATTCCATGTTTCTTATCTCTGCATAATTTTTCAGTCTCATTCTTCCAATAACTTTGTTGTATTCTTAGCCTTCAGAATGGTTTATTGCCATTATAAGGAGAATGGTTTGGTGCAAATTTGTTTGCATAATAAGGATACATATTGTATGTTTGTATTTTTAAAATACATCAATGAGTCTCCTGCAAATATTATACTTAAAACATGAGTAGTGTACTCAGTGCAGTATTCCTTTTTCTTGCCTAGTTAAAGATAAATGTCTTCTGTAATATGATGTGATTTTTTTTCTGTGTGATAAGTACAGAACTTACAGAAGTAGCAGTGTGAATAATTTTAATGGACAAATCCTGGACTTGCAGCATTTGCAGTGGCAAGGGAAACTGTTCAGAGCTTAGAATTAAATAAACTGCATTTTAAAACCTTCAGTGGAGAAAGAAATACAAAGATAATGTGAATAAAGGCTTCAAAAACATACCTGAAATTACAGAAATAGAGTTCACACCTTTTATTGCTTATTTCTTTTGAATTCAGCAGTTGAAAGGTTTTTCTATAGAGGTAGAACTAACCTTTATGTCAGCTGTAGGAAATGTTAACTTCAAAACCTTTTGCTATACAATGCTGTATCCAAACACTGAATTTGTAAAATTATGTAATATCCAATATTGCTTGAAAGGGTTTCTCTAACATAGAATTCGTTCCCATTTTCTAATACTGACATCTGTGCATTCAGGATAAGTTTTCTTTCCCTTTTTGTTGGTTTGATCAGCTCTATCTAGACATTCCAGTATATTCCACTTGTATTCCTCTCCTCTTCACATTTTCAGCATTTGTTTATATAGACCAATCTTAAATTTATTTTAACTGTTCATTAGAATTCCATTGAATAAGCTAACTACTGATCCATCAAAACACAGAAAGGTCTCCCTTGTCCTTAAAATGTAAGAGCAGTTTACGTAGCTAAATGGACCATCAGGTTTTTTATTATTACAGCAGGTCTCTAAAGTGCAATATCATCGAGTAGCTTTCATTTTACATAAACATAACCTGAGGCACACCTGGAAATTAGGGAAGTTGCTTACTTTCCGTATTTCTGTAACACAGAGCGAATAACTGCATATACATCAGTTATGTAGTAAATATATTCTTACAGAATTTCATCTTTTGTAAAATTTGTCAGCACCACAAAAGAACTATTGCAGTGCTCTTTGTGCTTGGCCACAGAAGTTCACTTCACAGTTTCTGCATCAAAGCCTAAGCATCCATCCGGAATTAGCATATCAAATAAGCTATTTATTTTCTACAGTGATAATTGTGTACTAAACAATGATATATTAGTGGGTTTAGTATGGTCTCCTTAACAATGCTTGTACAATAAAAAACATCCTCAAGCATTTTAGCTCTGTGTTTGAAAAGCAAAGGAATAAGAAATTTCTGACTTGCTTTCACCTGTTCAAAGGATGCTTACTGGAAAAAGCTGTTAGCATTTTTAACTAACTGGCTTAAGGGTGAAATACAGTCAAAAAGAGAACTTTGTTTAAACTTAAAGTCTAAATCATTGTGTGCTGCAGCTTTGACATTTTTCATTAAGATGTGAAGACCTGAGGGTTTTGAGAGTATTAGTCATTAATTCACACTTACATTTTACGTATACATTTTGAAAATAGTATAAAAAAATCTGTTTTAAATAGAGGCAAATGCAACTTTGAAGCCTACAAAATATTAAAGTTTATCTTGACTCTGTTATATGGTAAAGCATTTTAAAGCTCAGACTTTACTGATTCCTACTTAAGGGAGTTCCTAGTTGGGCAAAAGAAAAATTGAAATGCTTAAACTTTTGAAGTGTCAAATCATATGCACACAGAAAGTAATTTTCAAAATATTAATGTATGTAAAAAAAACCCCAAACCAGCAATTCAACTGTCTGATTTTTATATTGCATAAACAATGTTATTTTTAAACTTACAGTAATTAGAATATTATACAAGAAAATTAATTTTATAAATATTTTTAGCTTTAACTTGAACTGCAGGATCAGTGCCTGAACTGTTGCATCTTTTCAAGCAACATTATATGGGAGAGATGTAGCATCAGTGTTGAAATAATCAGTAATTGTGGGAAATGTTATGTATATATTCAAAGTGCAATAAAGAGTTAAATATGGAACTTTCTTCAGTGAGTTTTTTTTTTTTGTTGTTAACACTTACAGGATTAAACTCCATTAAATTATCACTATTTACTGTAATTTCATTTGTGTACCTGTAGATTTATATAAATATATAGCATGTTTATCCAGATACCTTTGTATCCAAAACTGTTAGGGCGAGTGGGGCTCTTCCCACTGTAGGATGCTGTAAGAGCACGGAGAACCCAAGGAAGGCCGCCTGTGGAGATGTGCTACCTCGGGCAGAGGCAAGGAAACTCGAAACTATTTTTCCTTGATGACTTTATTTATAGCAAGCTGCCTGGTTTTGAAACTTAAGTCCTTTCATGTACTCATTCTGGGTGCGGCCCAGCTGTTTGCATCCGAGCTGTTCTAGTTACCTCCCTGAAACTTCAGTGCGACAGCAAACACTGCTCCTGCGGCTTTTTGGTGGGGGGGCGGGGAAAGGTGGAAAATGCCGTTCTCAGCCGGGCTGCAGAGAGGCGCACCTGCCGGGCCGGGAGCAGCAGGTCCCGCTCGGCCTCTCCCCGCGCACCTGGCGGGCCGGGGGCGCGGCCGGGCCGGGCCCGCCCCCCGCGCCGGGGCCGCCACGTGTCCCGGCGGCTGCGCAGGCGGCGGGTGGGGCGGCGCGGCCGGGCCGGCGGCGGGAAGATGGCGGCCGGTATCCGGGAGAAGCAGACAGGTGAGCGCCGGCCGCGGTCCCCGCCGTGCGGCGCCTTCCCGGGACTCGGGGCAGGGAGGGAGCCCGGTCAGCCGCACGCTGCCGCCGGGGGCGCCTGCCCGTATCCTCGCGGGGCGGGGCGGGGCACGGGCGCCGCCTCGCCTCCGCCCGGGGTTCGCGCCCTCTCGCCCGGCTTGGGTCTGCCGGCAAGGGGGTGGCGGCCCCTCCACCGCCCTCTCCCTCGGGCCGCAGCTGGGACGCCGCTCCTCCGCCTCTGCTCGGAGGCCTCGGGCCGCGGCTTTTGCCGAGGGGCCCCGGCCCCGCTGTGGCCCCCAGGCCCCGGCCGTAGGTACCGCCGGGGGGTGGAAGGCGCCCCCGAGGAGGAACTTGAGCGGGCCCGGGACGGGAGCGGTGCCTTCTCCCGCGGCCATGGGTGCTCACCCTCCGTCTTGGCTTTCTCCTGCCCGTGAGAAGGATCAACAGGAAATAGCGTTAAATAAAGCTGCTGATGTGATGGTCCTGTTAAGACAATACTGTGTACTGACGCTCAAGAAATCGAGAACACGAGATTAACAACTAACGATGCAGGTTTTCTGTGAGTAAAGGGTTTGTTATTCAGTCCCTTCTTACACATTGCTGAGTCCTTAATTGACTCTTTAATCTCTGTAGAGCCTTGAACGTGCTCCTAAAGCATAGAGGATGTCGACTCCACAGTCCTACTTCCCTTGCTTGCCGAAGTCGTTGTCAGTAGTTTGAGCTGTAATCCTGTCACTTTCTCCTTGACAACTGCAGTATCTTTGGTGGTATAGATGGTTCTGGATGCATTTATGTAGCATGAAATGTTTAAAATTATCTGCCAAAAAAAGCCAGAGTCTTTGTGTGGACAGTAAATATTGACTAGTATGCTCCATCTTTTTGTACCAGGAGTCCTTTCTGCGATCTCATTCCTGTGTCCATCTGCCATTGATAGTGCTACTTGATGTTCCTTTTCAATCCTTCGCTTTTCTTCTCTTTGCTACCGTTCTAATAAAGCCCATTTTCTTTGCGCTCATATTCTGTACAGCTTTATTCTTTTCTTTTGTGCTTCACCACGTTTATGGAGTGGGTTGGGCTAAAGATGATCTAGTTCCAACCCTCTCCCTGCTCGCTCAATGCCCCATCCAACCTGGCCTTGAACACTTCCAGGAATGGGGCTTCCATGGCTTCTCTGAACAACCAGTTCCAGTGCCTCACAACCCTCATAGGAAAGAATTTCTACTTTATATCTAATCTAAACCTACTCTCTTTCAGTTTTAGGCCATTCCCCCTTGTCCTATCACTACCAGCCCTTGTGAAAAGTCCCTCTCCAGCATTGTTCTAACCTGCTTTAGGTACTGGAACACTGCTGTAAGGTCTCCCCAGAGCGTTCTCTTCTCCAGGCTGAACAAACCCAACTCCCTCTGCCTGTGTTCATAGGACAGGTATTCCAGCCTCCAGATCATTTTGGTGGCTCTTTTCTGGACTTGATTCAACAGGTCCACATCCAGAGCTGGATGCAGTGTTCCAGGTGGGGTCTCACTAGAGCAGAGGGGCAGAATCCCCTCTCTTGCCCTGCTGGCCATGCTGCATTTGATGCAGCCCAGGGTACAGTTGGCTTTCTGGGCTGCAAGTGCACATTGCCAGCTTATGTCAAGCTTCTCATCCACCAACACCTCCAAGTCCTTCTGCTCAGGATTGCTCTAAATCTGTTCTCTGCCCAGCCTGTATTTGTGCTTGGGATTGCCCCAACCTAGCTGCGAGACCATGCACTTGGCCTTGTTGAACTTCATGAAGTTTGCACAGTCCCACCTCTCAAGCCTGTCAAGGTCCCTCTAGATGACATCTCTTTGCTCCAGCTTATTGAGGAGGAATTTCTTCACGGAATGGGTTGTTGAACATTGGAACGGCTCTCCAGGGAGATGGTGAAGTCACCATCCCTGGAGGTGTTCAAGAAACAACGTGGCAATTGTGCCATGGTCTAGTTGACAAGGAGGCAGTTGGTCAACAGTTGGAGTTGACGGTCTCAGACGTCTTTTTCAACCTAAATAATTCTGTGATTCTGTGACCTCATCACGCAGCTTGGTGTCATTGGCAAACCTGCTGAGGGTGCACTGAGTCCCGCTGTCCATTTGCTGACAATTGTTACTTGATTATTTCAGTCAGCCTTTACCACTGAATCTGTGTTGTCTTCTCTTGGGTCTTTTGCAAGGAGATAGATTGAAAAATAAAGATATGTAGAAAAAGGGAAAGATTTATTATGATTTAGTGTTTGTATTACCATGTATGTACGCTATCTGTTGTGACCTTTATCCTGGTTCATAACCAGTCAAAGCATATCATTGTGCAAGCACAGTAAAAACGTGATCCTTGCCCCAGGGAACATTCAGCAGAAATGTAAATGAACTGGCAATATGAATACAAAAACAGAAATTCAGAGACTGAGTGTTTGTCTTGATTGTCCCAGCACATAACTGTGACAGTCTGATTACTGTTTTTCTTTACAGAGAGCTTATGCTAAGTTTTACTTTAAATGATAAACTCTGCAAAGCAGCTGTTTCAGCTCCAGTAGTGCCAAAATACATAACCATAGAGCTTTAAAAAGATTGCTCATAATGGCTGAAGATGTAACCAGTGGTGAGGGACCAAAGAATCCAGGAGCAGCCTGTAATCAACTTTCAGAACTGCTGCATGGTGTTTAAGAAAGAAGAAAAGAAAAAAGTATGAAGATAAAGTGGAAGGCTGGTTTCCAGGGAGACTCAGCACTCACTGCTAGCTTGGTTCTTCCCATAGTCACATTTCACTGCTGTTAATGTGATTTGAAAGGACAGTACCCAGGAGCAAGCAGGGACAGGCTGCAAAAAAGGACTTCGGAAACATTGCCTGGGCATGAATAGATGGTGTTAGGAAAGCCTAAGTTCAAGTGAAGTTGAATGGTGCAGCCGATATCTAGAGAAATGAGAAGTGCTTCTGCTGCAACATTAGTAGCAAAAACGTGAATAAGAAAAAAACGTTGACTCATTGCTAAATGAACTGGTCATTTAGTGGTGATAGGCACAGATAAGGCTGAGGAACACAATGCTGCCTTTGCCTCAGTCTTTACCAACAGTCTTCCAGGCCTTTGTGTCACTCTGGAGTCAATCATGGAGTGAGTCCTATTGGAAAATACTTCTCATCACATTAAGGAAAAGGCAGGCATGGATCTATGTATGGTAAACCATGCCTGACCAGCTTAATTGCCTTCAGTGAGAAAGTGACTGGACTTGTAGGTAGCAGGACAGTAGAGTGTGTCGTTTACCTTGACTTCAGCAAGGCTTTTGACATTGTGTTCTTGTATCTAGGTTAGGATGTTACGGACTGAATGAACAAGCAACTAGATACATAAAGCAGAACGGCTGCATGATCAGGCTCAGAGGGTCATGATTAATCAGACATAATGTACCTAGAGGCTAGTAACAACTGGAGCACCGCATGAGTGTATTCTGTGACCTCTCCTATTTAAAATCTCTTACTGGTCACCTGGAGGAAGTGTCAGAGTATACTCTGATTAAGTGTGCAGGTGACAACAAACTAGGAGAATCTGTTCTACTTGAGGGCAGAACTGCCACTTAGAGGCACCTATATGGGCAAAAGGAATAGGCCAGCAGAGATCTTATGAAATTTAACAATGACAAACGTAAATTCCTGCACCTAGAAAGGAAGAACCCCTTGCAACATACAGGCAACAGTGTTTTGCCAGACTAGAGAACAGTTTGGGATTGCCAGACTGATTGCTGGAGAGCAGCTCTGCTGAAAAGGCCTGCAAGGGGTCTCAGTGGACAACAAGCTGAACATGAGCCTGCAGTGAGGCCCTGCATAGCAGCATCCTGGGCCGTGTTCACAGGAGCACAGCCAGTGCTCCAGGAGACGGAGGGGAGTGACTATCTCCCCTGCCCAGCCCCAGGAGACCGTGTGTAATACTGCATCCACTGTGGCTACAGTGCAGGAAAGCTGTCCAGCAGTTGGAGGGAGTCAGCAGGGACTACCAGGGTTATCAGGGGCTTGAGCAGTGAGTTGAGGCTGTAGCACTAGGGCTTGTTCTGCCTGGAGAAAAGGTGGCTTCAGGGGGACCAAACAGCAGCTCCCCAATACGTATGGGCAGCACCGAGAAGATGGAGCCAGGCTCCTTTGTACTGGTGTATGGCAGTAGGGTGAGGTACAACTGGCATGAATTACATAGTATAAATGAGATGTTTAAACTGGATATAAGGAAAAACTTTTTCCCACAAGGACAGTCAGTGCCACAGGTTGCGTAGTGTGGTTGTGTAGGATATCCACACCGGGAGGCTTGACTGGATAAAGCCCTGAGCCTGAGCAGCCTGGCCTAGCCTCACAGATGACCCCGCTTGAGCAGCAGGTTGGATTAGAGGTTTCCCAAGGTCCTCTCCAGCCTGAGCTGTCCTGTGATACTGTAAATCCCAGGGAACTGCATTGAGTATGCTTACAGGCTTCATTAATCCAGAGTCAGAAGTTAACTGTTTCTACTGCTTTCTATTTATGAGCAAAGTGATATATATTGCTCTGATTTTCCTCGTTGCAAAACCTTGTGATGATTTTGGTTATGAGTTTGAAGAGAATAGCCACTAGTTTATAATGATGCAAATAGTCCTTTGCTGTTAGTCAAAGATGGGAGATCAGCACATCATGTGTTGTTTAATCAGGTAACTGAGGAAGGACTCATTACTTAATAGATTTATAAATTAGAGGTAGGTGAAGTAATCTGCTTTGGTTTCTGTGTTGAATGGCAAGTCAAATGTAAGTTCATTCCTGTTTCAAAGAGTTTTCCTGATGCAAATTAAGGATATTTTTGTACACCTTAAAGCAGCAATTTCCTCATATGACTTCTCAAAATGTTTTAAAATGTGTATCAGTTTTAGTCAGGCATAATGGTATTTTTTGTTTGTGTGTACAGTGTTGTTTCAGTGGAGGAGGAAAAGCAGATCAGCGAATAAAGCAAACGAATTCCTGCTGTCCAGAATGCACCCTAAGGAAGATACTGGACTTATTTTTAATGTTTTGTAACTTTCTTCTTTTCCTTTTGCAGTGTCTTCTGGACCCCATAAATTCTATCTGACATAAGCCACTTGTCAGTCAAAGCTATATAAAAATAATGAAAACTTGATTTGTTGCCTTTATATTTTATGATAGTTTTCCTCTCAAATAAAATATATAATAAAACACTGCTAATGTGTTTAATCACTGTTGTTGAAGTGTAAAGAGAGTAAAGAGTTATTCGGCTCTATTTTCCAGTGGCTTTGAAACGTATGCTGAACTTCAATGTTCCTCCTGTTAAAAACAGCACAGGAGAACCAGTATGGAAGGTAAGAACTATTTGAACAGAAATATAAGAATTTTATAGTGTTCAGAAAAGTTCAGATTTGCAAATTGTAACTAACTCGAGTTCATCTTCCCTATGTTATTAACTTGTACAGAATATTTTTTTCTGTATTATTAATACGCAGAATTGATTATCAGAACTGCTGAGAAAAATTCTTATATTGGTTGCTTGATGACCGAATGACTAACTGATTCTTTAGACAATATTTTAATGAGCAACTGAGGAGAATATTTTTGAAATATACTTAGGTCTCATTCATACCATTGACAGAAGCTTGCATGATACCTTACGGGTAAAGTCAGATAGAAGCCAATACAAAGGGAAGAACTATTGATAGCCTTGAACAAGCTGAGTTCAAGCTACCTTTATTAGCTTTAAAATCTAACTTGTAGTTCATGAGAAGCTGTTGCTACTACAAAGCATATATTCTTTCTCTTCCTCTGTCATCTTTTTTCACTGATTCCTCTCTGCATCTCCTACTGTCTCCTTCATCTCCAAAATGCAGTCAGAAAAACTCTGCACATACAATAACAAATTTCTGACAGCAGACTTGTTTATCAAGACAGATTGCAGAAGAGAGATGTAGATGGTTCTTTTTCCCCCTTTATGACTGAGTTTCTTATTGTTCTTTTTTATATTTTATTTATGCATAAGCACAAATGGAAGTCTGTGACAAATTAATGATTTATTATAAATTAGTAGATGTTTAAGCACTTTTCAGGTTAGGGTAGTAGTTTCCTAAACCTGCATTCCTGCATCCACTGTATCCTATATTCTGCAGTATCCACTTTTTACAGCATTTTATAAGATGATGTGTATCTATTTCAGGTTCTCATTTATGACAGATTTGGCCAAGATATAATCTCACCTTTGCTGTCAGTGAAAGAGTTGAGAGATATGGGCATCACTTTGCATCTGTAAGTAATTTTTCAAAATTTGGATTTTTTTTCTAAAGAGAACTTTATTTAATATTCCTGCAAATCATGAACAAAACAGTGAAAAATCAGAATAAATAACTAATAAAGTTTATATCCTGACTTGTTCCTTAAATCTGATGGCATTATTTAGAATCAGGGAGCAGAGAGAGAGTTCCAAACACTGTTCAGTAGGATTTCTTGCTAAGTAAAGGAGGCCCCTGTTCAAAAATCACCCGAGAGGTATTCTTTTGGAATCTCTCTTTAAAAATCCCTCTGTAATCAATTATGTTAAAATTATATTGGCACAAACTGTTTCATGGGACTGTGTGTGTTTTCTGCTTGTCTTTTTACACACAGAATTAAATTGTCTTCTGTCAAACATATGGAATCTTTTAATATTATTTTAAGACATTTCCCATTTCTCTTTCCCCAGATTACATTTACTTAGTTCATTGTCATTCCTTAGCTGTGGTAATAATCATGGAGAAACTTTGAAGATACATTTATTTTTTCAAAATTTGATAAACTTTTGCTAAGTGAGGGCTAGATATAGAAACATGGTTTAACATGTTAACACATCAGCAGAAATGTGAGAAAATCATCTAAGAGCCTTGCCTTTAAGCAGGAAAGGCAAGTTTAATAGAATGAGATATGCAGGGGTTTTTTATCATGTCAACAATTTGCATGTGAACTTTGTGGATGAAGTACTTCAGCTTCCTCTGAATGGATAACCTATTTTTGAAGATTTCTAAAGCCTTTTCTCAAGCTTTGAACAAACTTTGGAGACATTTATTAATATATTCAGCCGAAAATTATACAACTGTGATTTTTTACTTTACTTTTCATGTCTCATTCTTGCTAAAAATGCAGCTAAATATAGGGCAACATTGTAGAAAATTACATTTATCTGTACAAATAAATAATTTCTTTAACTTTTTAAATTTTACACATATCAGAGAAGCAGCACATTAAAGATGTATTTTTTGTTCCTGTCAGGCTTTTGCATTCAGATCGGGACGCTATTCCAGATGTTCCAGCTGTTTACTTTGTAATGCCAACTGAAGAAAATATTGACAGAATGTGCCAGGTAACTTGCATGCTTAATGTTTCAGATGAGTGGACACAACAGAGTGTGGGAAGTAATTCTGCACTCACTGTAGTGTGACTGTTCTATATATAATTCTCGTGTATGTCTAAACACCTTTGCTGACATTTTTTACACGTAAGCACATATTTGTCATAAAAATATTACCTGAAATGTTTACATGCAAAACTTATATTTCCCAGAAAATAGAAGGATAAATATGTCTTGTGTGTTTCAGAGAGAGGGTTTAGGAAGTGAAAAGACAAGAGGCAGTGGGTACAAACATTCCATTTAAACATAAGAAAAAGCTATTTTAATGAGGGTAGACAAACACTGGAACAGGTTCCCTGTATAGTTTGTGGAATCACCATCCTTGTAGATGTTTTAAACCTGACTGGACACAATCTTGAGCCACTTGCACTGTTTGATGCTGCTTTGAGTGGGAGGCTTGGATTAGGCTAATCTCAGTTTTTTACATTCTCTGGGAGGAGATGGAAGGTTGATATCTTTGCCAAATGGAAAGAAAAGAGCAAAGGGTATTTTTGGTCTGTGGTAAGGTGTGGAATAGTGATTGCAGTCTTTTAGATTAAATTTCATTTCCTGTTTTTTTGCAGTTCTATGTTAGGTTGTTTGGATATGTAATCAAAACACTGTACAGAGTCATAGGAACAGACAGCCAAGTACTTCTGAAAATTTAGTTTGACTGTGAATAACTGTAACACCACCTCGTAAAAGTATGGATTTTTTTTTAATTAGTCAGAAATATATTAGTACTTTTCCAGGAAAAGGGTTGTGTTTTTCCTTCCTTTTAGGATCTTCGAAACCAGCTTTATGAATCTTATTATTTAAACTTTATTTCTGCCATTTCGAGAAGTAAACTGGAAGATATTGCAAATGCTGCTATAGGTGCTAATGCAGTAACTCAAGTGGCTAAGGTAAGAAAGTTTCCCAGTCCCTAATGTTAACACCATTACAGGTGTTATTACATTCTTATTGTCAGGCATACTGGGTTAAAAAAGGGAATCTACAGTCATCTTATTAATGCAACTTAGTACCATTCTTCAGCTTGGTCAAAAGTCCAAGTGCTGCAAGACTTTTGTGCTAAATGATAAGAGGTTTCAGAGTATTCCTGATCTCATCAGCTAATTGAATTGCCTTCAGAGCATGTATGTTGAGGTGGGGTTTTAGCTTCTAAATACATAAAAAGAGCAGTATGAGTGCAGTTGTCATTTTAAATAATATTGCATACATACATACTCTTACGAGTACACTCCCATACCTTTATGATTTAAAGGCAGGTGTCAGGTATTTACTCTTTTGTTGGATGCCTGTACCAAAACCTGTAAATTAAGTAATTATTTTCATATATAATTAAATACATTCACTTTTTCTCACTCCAGTTAGTACTACTGGCATGAGACAACCTGTTGTGAAATGAAATGAACTGTACTTGTGTTGTTTAAGCCTTAAATCCTCAGCAGGATGGTGTAGCAGTGCAAACTAACTTTCTTAAATCTGTTTTTCTGTTGTGATATCCCATGAATAGTTTATTCCATAGACAGATTTAATTTTTTTCCTGAATGTATGGGTATGTTACAGAAAAGTTAGAATTCATGAGCTGTAATGTCTCATTGTTCAGATGTTGCCCTCTTTCCTTCTTCCTGCCTGAGAGCTTAGTGCTGCTTATGTTGTAGTCCTTCATGTTCACAAAAAATGAACCTATAATATTAAAATGTCCTCCATATGTGTTTTATAGTGATGTTTGGCTACTAAAAATTTGTCCACCGAAACAGTTGAACTCTTCTGGCAATTTGAAGTGCTGTAATATTTTGTATTAATCACTCAATCCTTACACAGGCTTTTTAATTAATAAATTATATCACTCATTTCTTGCTTTTAATAGGCAATTCTGTAAAATGTTCAGAATTAGATAGCAGTAAATCACATATAGATTTTTATGCTTCACTCTGGACTATTCTGACCATTATTTCTTAATTTCTAGGTGTTTGATCAATATCTTAATTTTATTACTTTAGAAGATGACATGTTTGTATTGTGTAACCAAAACAAAGAGCTCGTTTCATATCGTGGTGAGTAAAATTTATATAAAAATTTTACCAGAATGTCTGAATTTGAAATTTACTTTTGAAGTTGTAGCTAATAACCAGCAGTGATTTTATTTTGCTTTGATCTGCTCAGAATTCAGGATAATCTGTTAGATATGTAAACTCATGTAAGAAGCAGTTCTTAGATATTCATTTCAGCATCTTTACTAGTTGGCTGTTGTGATATTGAAAAATAAATATGCATTTTTAAATAACAAAGCAGAACTGTGGTATAGACATATATGGATAGTAACACTTTTTATACAAGGAATAATATAGGAAAAATACATACAAGGAATAATATAGGAAAAAATACGTATTGTTTTCACATGTAGATTGTTTTCACATGTAGACACTGGGCAGGAAAGGGCATTCTACACCATAAGAAATGCTGATTGCTTCTGCAAGCATGTGAGCCAAGCATGTCAGCTTCTTTGGAAAGTCTCAGAGTTGCAGGTGGAGGCAGTTTCACAGAGCTGTATCTTTTCCTGAGACTTCTGTTGGACCTGGTTTGGAATCTAGCAGGAAAACCAAGTGGCTGCCTTAGGTCAGTTACCTTTACAGCTATGGCAGCTCAAGTCAGTATATATACTAGTTGTCATAATTGTCCTCATGATTTTCCTCCCTCCATTGTTCTGATTTTTGTACTCCTATGACGTATTCAGTGCACTAAATGTACAGAGAACTACCACTGTACCTCTCCTGCCCCTCTTACTCAAATGGCTAGCTATTACAGGGTACAGTGTCTTGATGCTTCCTTAGAAAATACCAGCTCATTTGTGTCATCTAAAAATCCAACGCAAGGGAAGCAGCAGAAGTCAAGATAACCCTATTTTTTGCAGAAGCTCCTCCTTACTTCAGTGTAGTCACAGTGTTTGCACAGTGTCACGCTGTTAATTCCTGATTTATTTGCGTGAATAGAATAGTTACTAGTGACCAGGTAGAGATGAGAAGTCTTTGTATGCCTAACATTTAGCAGTGAGATTTTTCTTCTTTCTTGTGTAATTTCCAAAGTCAATACCTTTCTTTAAAACTGGATCTGTAGTACTCAGTTGTGTCTCACACTGGGGATTGATTCCAATGGCAGAATGAAGGGCATTTTTGTTTGAAAAGGAGACTTTAATTTTTTTCACTAAAATCTGCTGGTAAGAGTTTTAATAATAGTTGTGTGATGTGTTCATATGTATGTAAAGATACTTGACTGGTTCTCGTAAGATTCCTTATGCTAACAAGGAATCTGAATTAAGTTGACTGAAAATGTTTTGCACCCATAAGTTTCTGTCTGGCTTGTTTTCCTCTCTTGAGCCAGGAAATCTGCTACACTACATAGACAGAAAAGACACAAAACATTCTCTCTGTTTAGTAATGGACAAGAAGTAATGACCTTAAATTGCCACAAGAAAGTTTCTGATCTGATATTAGGAGCACTTTCTAACATTAAAGGTAGTGAAATATTAGCATAGATTACGTATAAATGTTACGGTATTTTCATGACTGGGAATCTTTCTGAATTAGTTTAGATACAGAAATTGCATGGGTTTAACTCATCTTTGGGCAAGAAGACTAAGTAGATAAACCCTCAGGGTTCTTTACCATTTAGTTGAATTTTGTAAAACAACAACAAAATGTAGGAGACCTAAGCTTACCTCTCTGTAATAAATGCATTCCCCCTAAGCTTGCTACAGTGGCGAGAGAGGAACATATAGAAAACATGATAGAACATTTTACTGAAAGGTTGTTAATGGAGCTTCTCAAAGGTTGACTTAACAAGCAGTAATATTGAATATCTGCGTTGACTGCTATGATACAAGAAACGAATGTGCTCATGAAATGCATGTAAAACAAAATTAGAAGGCACTGACAGTATGCAAGATTAGTGGGCTATCATAAATAAGTACTTCTTAGAACTGGAAAAGGCAAGAGAGTAAAAATAAGGTTATTTCCCCTCTGTAAACTGGGAGACCATCGGTTGGAGTTAACTACAGAATGGTAGCCCTCGTTAATTTCAAAGCTTTGTCATTATAGAAAAATACAGATGTTGGGAACAGTCTGCCTTTCTTGGTGCTGATATTTCAGAAACTTGAAACTTTTATTGCTGCTGTCATCCTAACAGCCAAAATCAAAACTTTGGCTTGCTAAGTATAGTTGCTGATAGAAATTGCTAATATAATCCATCTTCCCTAAGTTCTTAGAGGAGAAAAGCTGGGGGGAAAAAAAGCACCTTTAAAGTTAGAGAATGGTTATGGCTGGCCATGCATAAATTTAGGATGGAAAGCATATTAATGTTTAGAGCTTTAAAATTCATTTTTGAAGAAAGACGAAAATACAGCCAATTACGTGAGAAACTTTGAAGATAAAATAAAGCAAACAAGGATGGAATTTATGGCATGAATCCTGAGATAGTGCTTGACTTGAGATCTGTGATAAGGTTTGGTTTGATGTTTCCTGTTGGCTATTATATTCTTGTCAGTGTTAGTTATTTAAGAAAAATGTTGCTACGTGTCTCCTCTTCTGACCTAAATGTGTGAGGGAAATCTCTCTTATCTGTCATATGAAATGTTTTATAACTTGGTAATAATTCGTAATCTAGAGACTGACAATAAATTTGTTGCAAAAAAAAAAAAGAATCTCCATTACAAGAGGTGAGATTTAAAATTTTTAAGTATAGATAACTGCATACTATAATTCTCTTTAAATTGCACAGGTAATTTTTGAGGATTTTTTTCCTGCAAAATGTTTTCCAAGTGGATGGCCATTTCTCTTCCATAACATGTGGTTTCCTAGGAAGTATTTAGTAATGTAATACTAACACAATTCAAGAGTTAAAGTATGCAGTCAGAGAGAATTGGAAACAATTATGTAGTGTTTGACCTCAGACAGTAAGCAATAATTTTCTCCCAATTTTTTTCCTGAAAAAAAGGGAGCAAAATCTAGTATATGTGCTAAGAGGGGCATTTCATGGTTTAATCTCTTCTGCAACAAAAGCTGTTGACTATTAACAGCTCTTAGGTAAGAAAAGGATTGTTTGCTCTGTATGAAAGTGGCATAACCTTGCTTAACCCTATTCGTAACTCTTTTCCTTGCTCTTTTAGCCATTAACCGACCAGATATAACAGACACAGAAATGGAAACGATAATGGACACTATTGTTGATAGTCTCTTCTGTTTCTTTGTTACACTTGGTAAGTTTCCAAATTTTAGCATGTTTTCAATATTCAGTGAGACAACTGAAAGTTTAGTGATTTAATATAGAAAATTAAAGGCAGAATTAAGTCTGTGACCAGAATCTCAATAATTCACAGGGTGGGATAAAGATCTTGCTCAGATTATTGCTTTATATCACTGCAAAGTCCAGTAAAGGCTGGACTTCATGGGAGTTGAGTCTTAGTCTTCAGTATCAATGGGAGAAGAATATTGAAATGCAGAGATTTGGAATTACTGCTTTTACAAAATCCTAGTTTGCAATGGAGATAGTAGTGATTTGAATTTGGATTTGTAGCTCTCAAAAGAAACTAAACTTAAAGAAATAGAAGAAAAAAACTCACACAAACCCTGCAAAAATCTAACTGAAATACTCAAAGGAGAGGAAGATACATTAATTTTACTTATTTTATTGTGAGGTCTTTTGATACTTAGCTCGTACATTTTTCATAGTGATGACATTTAAGCTAAGTTCTAACTGAATTTGGTCAGTCTAAGATAGCTTTCCTACAGGGAGAGCTGGGGATTGCTATGGGGCAGTGTGTTCAGTAGAGATTCTCTTGGACCTGTTCAGTTCTTTCAAGTGTTAGTGTGATACAAATTGAATGTCTTCTACTCAGTCACTTAAAGTCTATGGTTTTGGAATTTTCATATTTGTATAGGTAAGTGAGAAACAGTAGCTAAATATCTTGAAACCTGAAAGCCAATGAAAAATGTGCTTTTGAAAATAGCATTACCCTGCAGTGATGGATATATTGTGGTAGTGGTGATATAATACTTACTGTTGTTTTCAGGGGACTTCTAACCTTTTGAAAATAACTTTTAATGCTTCTTTATGAGATAGTTTGTCCCCTCCACAATACATTAGCTATCTTTCTAGTGCGCACTGTATTTCTCATTAAGTCTTGTGTGAGGTATTCACTTATTTTTGTAAAACTTTATCTAATATTTCTGTATAGTAATTGTTTCATAGATAAAGACTGCAAGAGAAAAATTTGAAGTAAGTTTGTATTTATCTCAGAATGTTAGTGAAATTTGTTTATGAAAAGTATACTGATTTATAATCTGAAAATTACAATGCACGTAGAAGTCAATATATCTTTTATTAGGCGCTATTCCTATAATCAGATGCTCAAGAGGAACTGCAGCTGAAATGGTGGCAGTGGTAAGAACTGTTTTTCTAAACACTTATCATTGTTTTAAAACTTTCCTGACACCATGTTTAGTTTTCTCAACACTAGACAAAGATCTAGTGTTATTGTATCCTTTTCCTTATGAAGGAAATAGAACTGGAAAGGAGGTACATCCATTTTCCTTTCTGATTTCAATTCCATGGAACTCTTCTCTAGAAATTGGGATGCTATGGAATGAGATGATTAGAAACTTAGATATAAGTAATTAATCCTTATCTAGAGTTTATCACAATTTTCTGACATTATGATTAAGATACATCTACACAGTTTAAAAAGTGGCTGTCTGACCTTGTGTTTTATTGTGTGTCTTAGTATGACATTTTTATCTATCTTACTAGGAAATCCCGTAAATAAAAGACATTTTTACTAAATCAGAGTAAGCTGACATTGAATTTGATCATTAAATAGGGATGAAATGACCAAATTAAATCACAGTGAACAATATCTGCAGCACTGTGTTCCTTAGGGGTCACTGTGCTTCATTTCTTCCATCTTCTTCACATCTTTTTTGTCAGTGAAGCCATAATACTGATTAAACCAAAGCATTCAGTGTGCATGCATTCGTATTGAGGATAATCTCATTTTTATGAAACACTTGTGTGGCAGTGTCTGACAGCCCAGTTTGCTGCTTCTGCCTCTTGGTGCCTCCTACTGGTATTTTCTGTTTGCATGTTTAGGGAAAGGTAATTTTGTTCATTGTCTGGGAGGAGATTAGTGTACATAAAGGAAATATCTTCAGTGTAGTCTTGGATATAGATATAAATCTGGAGGGAGAAAATACAATTAAGATTTCTTTCTTTCCCCTGTGCAGTGGTCCTAGTCTTCCTGCAGCTAAGACTTTTATAAACTACAAAAATAGCACAGTGAATCTTTTCATGTTGATCATATAAAGAGGTTAGGAAACCAGTGTTTTATTAAAAGTGGGTTTGTTTTTTTCCCTCCTCAGAAATTGGATAAGAAGCTCAGAGAGAATCTAAGAGATGCCAGAAACAGTCTTTTTACAGGTGACACACTTGGAGCCGGGCAGTTCAGGTATTGTGTTAGTAATAACTATGTATTTTTATTTTTCATATTTCAGTTGTCTGAAACATCTCATTAGGATGTCACCACTGTACTGAAAACTGTATTTACAAGAATTTGTTTCAATATTAAAACAATTTATATACTCTTAAGATGAGTTTTCCAGTCTCTTAGCATAACCCATTTTAAAACTTTTATAGCTAATAAAAGTTACAGTCCTAGGGCAGTAAGTCGAAAATAATCTAATGAACTAGTTAATTTTGTTCACCCTCTAAACCAAGCTCATTCAAATACAGTGTTTACAGGACTGTGGTGTGCAGTGGAATGTCTGAACATATGTGTTAGCATCTTTAGTCCATTAAAAGAAATAAAGATCCATGTTCTTGCTTGTGCACACTGTTACCCACTGTAGTTATGTCAAAAGCAAGTGTTTCTCAGCTGATCCCTATTCAGAGGAGAACTGCTTCAGGACTACCACTTGGATAATTAGATGGTTAAGGTCTGTTAAGTCATGGCCATTTGAATCCTTTGTGGATGCTTGCATGCATTTGATAATGTGTTCTCAGTAGCGTCCCTCCGTGCTATTGTCCCCAGATAGTTGAATATTCCACAGGCTGCCTAGGAAAGTGTATTATGGGAGTTTATACTGTACATGAAAAGGTGAGACATGTATTGGCAAGGCTGTAGCTGAAGGAAACTGTTATAGTCTCCTAACTGGATATAAAACAGTCTTTTATATCAAATTAAGAGCAGAATTTGGATAAAAGGGACAAAAAAATCAAGGGTGGCAAAATGGAATGAGATTGAAAGGACGGAGAATAGTTGTGAAATACCAGTTCTCTCATTTTTATGGCAACTGAATTGTAAACACTGCTTTTCCTTCAGTGGCATTAATTGTTTCCCTAATAGTATAGCATCATTATCCTCAAAATTAAAATGCAAGGAAAGGGAAACATAGGAAACTTCAACCAATTAAATGGCTTCAGGTCTTTAGTTTGGTTTTCAGAATCATTAAGGTGACTAAGGTTCTTGAGATTATATATTGAAGTGCAAATATTTACTGCAAGGAAATCCAGAGCATGGAATTTACATGCTTTTACTGTGTGCAAATATACTTCAGCTGGCATGTTTACTGTAGGGATAATGTGCTTAAGGGAAATGGTGGTAATAGTTTTGTCAGTTCACAGTCTTCCTGTCTTTGCTATAGATTTTTCATGTAGCCATAACCCAAGACCTTTAGGCATGAATGCATTCTTTTATCACAGAATTGAGTATTGATAGAATTACCACAATGCATCTCAGAAGTTCATAATTTTTTTTTCACATACTTTATATCCAAGCAAAGAGAAAAATAAAATTAAAAACTCTTGGAAGAGAGATTTGTTATTTGAGGTTCATAATGGGGATTAAGGTCGAATGTTACCCACTCAGACAATTGTTTGGAACTCAAATGTGTATCCACACAAAGATGTATTAGTTAATTCCTAAAAAGCTAGTTGCTGTTCAGTTTGACTTCTGTTCAATATTTATATATTGGTAATTTCACTTAGTACAAAATAAAATAATCTTTTTATCATTACTAAGGTTTGATTACTGGAATTTCTGGCAGTGATCAGCCCCAGTGACTTTCGGGAAGGCTAGAGTTGCTCAGCAGTAGGCAGTTCTGCTTTTAATTTGAATTATGATGTAGAAGGTGGCTGATATCGCTCAGGATGTTACTGGGGTGTTTTAATCATGTTTAAAGAAGTACTAACACAGTGTCATCTTTTCAGCTTCCAAAGGCCCCTATTAGTCCTTGTTGACAGAAACATAGATTTAGCAACTCCTCTACATCATACTTGGACATACCAAGCTTTAGTGCATGATGTTCTGGTAAGGATAAATCTGATTTTGTTACCAAAACTATTTTTTCACTCAGTTTGTTGTTAATACCACATTTTCTCATAATCCAAAAACTGTTATGTCTGTTTTATTTGGAAGTTATTTTAGTAAAAAACAACTTGGAAGATTTTCTCTAAGAGGTTTACTTAGCAATAATTTCTAAAATATTTAAAAAGTTGAAATCTTGATATCTTCAAAAGATAGTTAATTCATCAATCCTGGCCTTTTCTTCAGTAGTTCATGATCTTTATGTGATGTAATATCCAAACTCCTTTAAGTGCAATACAGTTTTGAAAAAATAAATGCTTTTAATATGTTTTTAAACCAATTTTGGTTTTAGTTTGAATTTCTAAAAACATGTTTTCCTGGTTTTGTCCACAAGGTGGTGTAGGTGTTCAATACAGAGATACCAAGTGGTATATAACCCTACTGGAGGAATCTCAAACAGATTTTTAAAATCATTTTTTTTGAAGTCCGTATAACCTTAAACTGCCTTTTTTCCTCAAGTTTATTTTGTAATACCAGTAGTAGAAATGTACCTGAATGAAAGCTAATACTACTTACATAAGATTTATGCATTTTGTGTATAGGTATGGAGTAAATAAAAAATAACAAGTGTAATTAGTATCTGGAAGTTTTTTCATATTGAGAGTTACTCATGAAAATCACTTCAACATCTGGCTTTGAGAAGTATTTGGGGTTTATTTTTGAGACTGTTAGAGGAATACATGAAATATGTACGTGCACATACGTGTTTGTATACAGATTTGATTGCAAACTTGTCATGTGGAAGGCATTTGGTACCCCAATCATCCCACAGAACTGTATGGTCATACATAGAGTGCTGTCCAGAAACTTGCATTGCTACAATGAAGATATTTCAGCACTAATGGAATATTTTAGGACACTTGTAAATTCTATTTTATGTGATTAATTTCTTCTGACAAGTGCCTTCCTCTTAACTTAAAGGATGCTTTTTAAAGACAGAGAATTTTTGGCCTAGTTTCTTTAGGAAAGGCATATGTGAAAAGAACAGTTTGCACTGAGTTTTCTCCAATAACTGGCTAGAGACTTGTAGGTAGAAGTTCTGAATTTCTAGAGGTTTCTTTTAAAAATAGTAAAGAGTAGGGTATGGAAACCCGAATTACAGTTTTTACAGGTGTAAACACTTATTGCACAAGGTCTGTGCTAACTTCACTTTGTCACCTGCTAATCACTTAATCAGCAAACACTCACTTGCTGGGTAATAAAACCATGTGAAGCTCCATCTATTTGACTCCAGCTCATCTGCCATGTAGAGAAGGTAGTGTTGGGTGGCCTCAAGCATGTTTTGGGATAGGACTTCAGTGCATCAAGATGCAGAGTGATCATGTACTGGAAATGGAGGACTAGTACTACAAATATGCTGGGGTATCAGAATAACGCTAGAAGAATGATTTGAGGATTGTTGGATATTTGTCTGTACTGCATCAGGCTTCAGTAGTTTCTCTGGAACAACTTGTTAAATGTTGCATCTTATTTTTAACTGAGTGGATCAGATTATGAATTTGTTTAGTGAAATTGTAACCAAGTTGTCTGTGATTCCATGGCAAGGGCAAAAGTTCAATTTCAAAACCAGTCTAGTTGTTCACCTTAAAGACAAGCTTGCCAGGCTCTTCATGCACTGAGCATAATATTTCATGAAATAACTGCAGTAACCTTTTAAGAGGCCATGAATTGTAACTGTGAAAGTGTTACCAAAATGCTGATTATGTAAGCTATACTTTCAAACAAATGTTTTTTCACTTAAGGTCTTAGTTACAATAGACCAGGAATTCTGTGCAATGTTGAACTACATGCTAAGCCAGGCACAAAGTTAGGGACAGCACAAAGAGTGCTGCATCTGTTTAGTTTATAACCCTGGTGTTTCTACACATAAACAGGCTTATGAGAAGATATTCCTATCTCTAAATAACAAAACCTTTCAGGAGTGGATACAGAAAAATGGGAGGCATGGATAGAAAGCCTTATAAGGACAAAATGGGGTGTTAAACAGAGGAACACTAATCAATAAGAATTATTTTGGGAAAACTCTTTGTAAATGCCAAAACTAACTTGAAAACTTAGGTCACTGGTGAGTTAAATTGAGCCAAAACATAGATCTTCAGTAAAAATTACAGCAAAATTTGCAATCAAATAAATTTTTTTCCCTTCAAGTTTTTATTGAATATAGGTACTTGAAAAATACTCTTCTTTTGCTGAAACATAAAACACATCTTGTAAGATGAGGTTTGTGCTTATTGACTGCATGTGTTTTCTTTGAGCTGCTTCTACTAGTTTTACTTCTAGCTAGTTTTATTTCTATTCTGGCATGGATCGTTAGTAGTATTTTATTTTAAGTCCTTGCCAAGGGATAACTAGAAAAAAATTAAAATTTTATTTGACAGTTTCACTTACAGTGATCTTTAATTAACATAATAAAGTGGAGGTTTATTTCTGGAAAAAAAATATCTGTTCTAAAAGGTTCATGACAGATTCTGTATAGCTGAAGATTTGATTCTCTTTATTATTTTTTGCCAAGCAAATGACACATTGAAATTTCTATGTTCATGCATCTGTGGAAGAAGAAAACTATAATGGAGAAACAGCAGCTTTATTGCAAACTTTTGCTTTATCATGCATTCACTATTTTACTAGTGTTTAAAAAAATTTGGGAAAGAGCTGTGAATGTGTAGCTAAATAGTCTTCACAGTGAATAATCCTATTGGTGTTGTCCTGAACTTCTTGGAAGCTTTGGTACATTTGTTATCGCTGTGTAAGTGAATTTGAGCCTTAGAATCACTTCTTGTCTGCAACAGGGGCACTTTTATACTTTAGTTTTGGACGGTTATTAGAGCACAGTTTTTGCTAAATAACGTGTTTTCTGTGCAGAAAACTGTTTGAAGTTCAGTGTCAGAAGACTGCATATGAGACAAATGTCTTTGCTTAATATTTGTTGCTTGTTTGGTGTATGTTTAAGTAACTGAATAATTTTGGAGTTCTTATATTGCTGTTGTTATTATCTAGTTAGCTAGTAAACTGTTTTCTGCCCTCTTAGGAAGTTCTAATAAATAGCTGTGTTAATATTTTTTTAGAAAATATTCTAGAAGATATTGGTTGAGTGTAAAACACTGAATAAATAGTTAAAAACTGTCAAATATTTACACAAGATCCCTCTTTATTTTAGGATTTCCATTTGAATAGAGTTAACTTGGAAGAATCAACAGGAATGGAAAGTTCTCCAGCAGGTGCTAGACCTAAGAAAAAAAATAAGAAGTCTTATGATTTAACTGCATCTGATAAATTCTGGCAAAAGCATAAGGGCAGGTAAGCTGTGCAGGTACACAGTTTATACTAATTTAGTCAAAACAAATTTTAAGTATTCTTCATATTATGATAGTTCTACTTTTGGGCTTATTTGAAAATATTTTATAAGTTTGGAGGGGTTTTTTAAGGTATATTGGATCTGGCTGAGATGGAGTTCATTTTCCCCACAGCAGTCTTTACAGTGCTGTGCTTTGCATTGGTAGCTAGAAAGGTGTTTTTAACACACCAGTGTTTTGGCTACTTCTGAGCAGTGCTGGCACAGCATCAAGGCTGTTTCTCCAACATCACCCCCTCACCAGTAGTCTGGGGATAGGCAAGATCTTGGGAGGGGACATAGTCAGGAATGCTGACGCAAACTGACCAAAGAGATATTCCATAACATATGATGTCTGTTCAGCAATAAAAGCTAAGAGAAAGGAGGAGGAAGGGCAGGGCATTCAATTTTTTTTTACAATGTTTGTCTTCTGGAGCAACCACTCTGCCTACTGAAGCCTTGCTTCCTGGGAAGTGGCCAGACATCACTGCTAGTGGAAAGTAGAGAACAAAATCTTCTGTTTTCCTTCGCTTTCATGCAGAAGCTTTGATTTTTTCAACTTCCTATATCCTGACCCATGAGTTTGGGGTTTTTTCCATGTTATTTTCTGCCCATCCAGTTCTACTCAGAAGAGTGGCTTGACCCAACCTGCTCAAACCAGGGTCAACCAACTACATCATTGTCAATATTTGTTGCCCATGTTAATTGTATATTAGCTTTTTGTTACAGAGCTCAAAAATGTTCTTACCAAAATTACATAAAATTATCAAAAGCAGTGAATTTATCTTAGAAAGTTTAAGTAAGCTTAGAGTGAGATGTCTTTTTCACTGATTTGATACTGGTGCATGATTTGTGTATTGTTATTTCCAAAAAGGTTCTAATGATTCTAGTGTTTCAATTTGTTATTTAACTGAGCCTAATGCAAAGTATTGCATTAGTCCTTTTCCAGAAGTAGCCGAGTCTGTTCAGCAAGAACTGGAATCTTACAGAGCCCAAGAAGATGAAGTCAAAAGACTTAAAAGTATCATGGTAAGTTTATCACCTGTATGTGCTTTATGTAAAGCATTATAGAACTTGTATAGATGCTTAGCACACCTTGTCATCCCACACTCAAAAATTGTCAGTGTATGCTGAATTTTAGGCATAATACAATCTTAAAGTATTATATTTCATGAGTACCATATTTCATGAGAAGGCTCAATTTCTTGTGTTTAATGGCGCTGCAGTTATATAATTTCCATACTAACTGAAAAACGCTATCCAGACATTAATCCCGTTGAGAGAAAATAGATTCTAAATGTATTGACTGTATATGTGTGTGTGATGTTTGTACTTATGACTAGTTTTCTTCCTCTTTCCAAACCCTTCCTCAAAACCCAGGGTATAGAAGGGGAGGATGAAGGAGCAATAAGTATGCTTTCAGATAATACAGCTAAGCTAACTTCAGCTGTCAGGTAAGTGATCAACAATGCATTATTGTTTAATTAACTGGGAACTGTTTCTAATTTTTTTCTGTCATTGCACTTTTAATATTCTTTGAAATAAATAGCTTTAAATGTAGGCTACTCAGCTCAGTAGTGTAGTTTAAATGTTTTATAATTCTGATAAAGTTAAATGCAATATCCTAGACCAGTGCTTGCACATGTAACTTCCACAATATGTATGAGCCATCTACACATGACCTTCGAGTGTTTCCTCAGCAAAGCTGAATAAGTGCATCACAGATTTGCTTGCACTCTTCCACCAAAAAAACCAACCTCTGCATTCTTTCATTAAGAAAATTTTTAGTTAAATCCACTTCTTGAAGTATCTGCTTGCTTTGCATAGTGTGTAATTAATTACATTTTGATTCATGTAGTTACTGTAACATCTATTCACAAGGTTATAGTTATTACCAGCTCTGCATGAGAAATTTACTCTCCTGCTTTTGGAGACCTAGCCACCATGGATGACAGTGAAAGTCTGAGATTTAGACTTGTTTCTCATTGTAAATTTGTTTCTCATTGTAAATTTGTTTTTCGTTCCCCTGATGCCTTGGAGAAGGGAGATGTTTAGTTTGCTGCCTTTCACTAAGACCCAATCAGAAGGAAGAAGAAACAATAATTATTGTGAGGATAGATGGGGTGATATACCCAGTGTGCTGTGAAATCCAGTGTGCCTGCGTTCGTTAGTTGTCTCTTAGTGAGTTTCTAAAGTTGTTTTGTACGCTATGCCTAGTTAGAATTTGATTGGAATTACAAAGGATGTGTGATGGATCAGAAAGTTTCCAAAAAGCAAGCGGATATTTCCATGCTCCCTATAAACTGAGTAAGACACTGGGTATCCAGGGTGCTTTTGGATGTGAAAATGTATAGATCCCAAGCAGTCTTTTATAAACGCGATTGCCAAGTGCCAGGAGTGAAAATCACGTAGATCGTAACACCTTAAGTAACAATTTTTCTACAAAGTAAATTTAACCATTCTGTTTCCCATTTCACAAAAGAAAATATTTCAATCAGAAATCCTGCATAGAGAATTATGTTCAATGCAGAAGCATCTGTGACAAATTTCAGGACATCCAGAGGTTCTGTATTTACTTGACAGATGTTATTATTTAATATAATTTTATAATTATTTGACAAAGTTTGATTTTTTACAGGTATTATTATTTGGCAGATACTGATACTTTATATGTACCAGAAATTAGCTAAATGTAGGAGATTATTTGTTTAGGTTAGCAGGGCACGTATCCATTGTTGGTCACAAGCTTTCAATGGAAATATTGAATTACCCTTTATGTATATTTTTTGCTAGTCAAGGTCAAAAACTTAATTTACTACATTACGTGTGACTAATGTCTTTATGTTATTCTGTTATGGTTATGAGAATCATTACATCTGTAATGATTACAAATTACTTTGTAATTTCTTAGTTCCAATCCTATTCTATAATTTTAGATTTTAATAGTCTTTAGAGGTTCCTTCCAACCCAGAAATTTCTATGATTCTATAATTTTTTTTGTACCTACTGTATACAATACACAATCCAACTAATAGTGCAAATGGGCAGGTTAGTTTGTATTTAATCTCTTCAGCTCTCTTCCAGAACTTCTGGAAAAGAAGAGACTCATTGATCTTCATACAAATGTTGCAACAGCTGTTTTGGAGCACATAAAGGTATGACTGCTCTCCAATTTCAGTTTTCTATCAGTACTGCTCCTTAACTGGAGAAGTATATTTGAGCTGGTGAAGATAAGAGAGTCTTCTCAATTATGCTACCTTTTCAGAAATCCCTGTGTAACATTACTTGGTGTTGAAGGGTGACAGAGTGAATTTTGAATGCCTCTGTATGGAAAGCAAAGACATACCCATTCTTTTCTTATCAGAATTTACTAGTATCCTCTCAGTCTTTTTTTAATGGTGGCCACAACTGCTACTGTGGGTTGAAATCTTTCTAAAATAAGTTTATGATGGAAGTGTTTTGTTTATTTTAGAGATGTGTCATAGCAAGTCATGATTTCAGTCTAAGCAATTTTCTGCTCTGTATGTGTTTATCAGAAGGGCACTGTTGACTGCTCACCAATGAAAATGATACTCAGAGGTGTGGCAATAATGACACAAGTCACTGAAGTGGTCTCTCCAGCAGGGTCTCTGTTAGACGTCTTGTGCATAATTTAAGCACTTCAGAAGGATGCTTGTTCTCTTTTCTGTTTAAGTATGCTGCTCTTGTGTCAGAGACCTCACAGAGTGTTAAGTATCAAGTGAAGAACATGGTTATTGCCAGGATAACTTGGAAAAAGGGATCTGTTTTCACAGTATGAGAACAGAAATTATAGATGAGGCTTTCAGAAACACTGAAGTTCTGTTTTGGAAAGTGGTTCAAGCACCAACTTTCACTGAAAATCAGTGATTAGAAAATTTTACCCCAAGCTATTTATAATTCTTGGAAGGCAATGTGTTTTTAAGCTAGCTTTAACATTTGTAAAGGGCTTAAGATCTGTCCTCAGTTATTACTGCTGCTGAATTTTTTAAAGTACAATATATGAAAAAAGGATTCATTCTGAAACTTAAAGAATAGATTAATTTTAATACATATTTTTAAAGTTGGGGAAGAGATATTAGTGTGCCTCTATGTTTAGCTCATTACTATAGGTACCAGTTTATGTGCTTTTGCCGTATTAGGCTTGTCAATTTTCATATCTGACAATTTTAAAGCAGTACATTAATACCCTTGAAAAAGTAGAGGTCAACAATGTCAGTATTTTGATGCCTTGATGTCAATTCACTTTTCTAAGAAGATACTGATGCGGTAATGGCAGGCCTACACCAGTAGTGTTTTATATATTATTTGTTGGAAGGAAACCACGTTTCAGAGCAAGATGTAGGATGGCAGTAACATCAGTTTCGATCACCAGTGTCCTGTTGGCAAGAGGCTGAATGTTCATCCTCCATTAGGTGATAGTAACACACTTTTGGTTAACTAGAGGTGGAGGGAATTAACTTTGGGTCCTTCTACAGAGCGCTACAGCACTCAACTAGCCCTTTGGCTTGATGCTCTGACAGAGAGCCTGCTATTAGAGAGTTCTGTAGGATTGGTCATCCCTTTCTCCATGATTCTTAATTCTGGAACTGCAAGTGCTCAGGCTCCTTACCTTGTTTTTGTATAGCTGTCAAAGAAGATTATGACACAAATAGCCATGCAGTTTCTTCAATACATTGATGATATGTGCATCTCTATCATCTTTTCTTTTGATTTAGAAAGCATCAGTTCATCTCCAGATATTTAGGAAACTGTCTTAAACTAATGCAGAAACACGTTTTTTCTGTTGAAATTTTCCTACACTAAAGCCTTTTCACTGAATGAATGTCAAGTGTATTCCAACTGCTTTCTCCTGACCATTTTTTCCTCTTTTTTAACACTCCAATGTTAGAAAAAATATCTTTCTGTCTTGAGCTGTGGAATTTTAATATGTAGGATGTTATGCTACCTAGTGGATTCCTCAAAAATACCTCAAAAAGGGCATTGTCTCAGCCAGTACTTTTAAAAGAAATTCTCATGGCACCTTGAAGCTATGGTTAATAGGTTTTATGTACAGTTAAATAATTAAACCAGATCAGGATAAGAGAGAATTTTTTTTGCAAGTGCTGAGGTCATGAGGAGCTAGTGAGGCACCATATTCTTCTTCAGGTTACTATAGTTTCTCTTCTAAAATAATCTGGGAGTGCATTCATACTTTAAAATAGACTATATGCATTATCCATTGTGGTTTTTTGCTGCATTAATGATTTGAGCATTTTTCTTCACTACATATATGAGGATCAATGCAAAGAGACCTGCTTTAGATATACTAAGTGAATTTAGTTTTTCTTGTCATATTTTAATGTTCAGTTTACAGCTGCTTTCTACATTCTCTTGGATCATTTTCTAAGACACAACAAGAGGAAACCAGAAATTAATCACATACTTAGGGGTCCTGGCAGTTTTCTGGTTTAAGTGTTTAGTGACATAATGGAAAGTATACATCACTTTTTCACTAAGTGAACCATCAAATATTTGTTGTCAGTGCTTAGAACAAATGCATCCTTGTTTTGCATTGATGGTTTTTTTTCTCTGCTGAAGCTGGTGACTGAAGGACGGGACCCAACAGATAACGGATTTAGGACTAGAATTATGAATACCTAGCTGCTTTAGAGTTTCAAATAGTGCTTATCTTTGCATGCCATTGTAATTTGAATACTCAGATTACTGAAGTATGTTTAATCATGTCATATAAAAAGGTGTACACGTACATTTTCCTAAAATGATTAGTTGGGGAGGGGATAGATTAGGTAACCTCTCGCTAGAATTATGTGAATTTATGTGGCAGATTTTTATGTGAATTATTATCTGTCATAAGTTACTTACATTTGTTTGAATTAGTTTTTTTCTGATTTTATAAAGAAATCCCACTATTTTAACTAGTCTATTTTAAATAAGGTTATATTTTTGTCCTCTACCATGTGTAGTGGGTTGACCTTGGCTGGATGCCAGGTGTCCAGCAAGCTGCTCTATCACTTCCCTTCCCAGCTGGACAGGGTGGAAAATGAACTGTGGGTTGAGATAAAGCAGCTTAATAAAGTAAAAGTGAAAGTTTGCACGCACACAAGTGAAGAGGAAAGTAACAAGGTTTATTCTCTACTTCCTATCAGCAGCAAAGTCCAGCCACTGCCCCGGAAGCAGTGCTTCAGCACATGTAGCAGTTGCTCAGCAGACAAACATTGTAAACAATGAATGCCCCCCTTCACCTTCCTTTCCTTAGCTTTTATATCTGAGCTGACATCATATGGTATGAAATATCCCTTTGTTTGGATCAGCTGGCCTACTTGTGTCCCCTCCCAGGATCTTGCCTTCAATGGGGGGAGGAAGGAATATTGAGAGATA
>JAWWLV010000179.1:36250440-36274265 GCA_035041135.1 Platyrinchus mystaceus
TTTGGATCAGCTGGCCTACTTGTGTCCCCTCCCAGGATCTTGCCTTCAATGGGGGGAGGAAGGAATATTGAGAGATAGTGCTGATGCTTTTGCCAGCACTGCTCAGCAGTAGCCAAAACACCGATGTGTTATCAACACCCTTCTAGCTACCAATGCAAAGCACAGCCCTGTGAGGGCTGCTATGGGGAAATGAACACCATCTCAGCCAGACCCAGTGCGTTCTCACTCCCATGGTCCTCTGTGGGCTGCATTCATTCTCTAACGTCGTTCAGTAAAGTGAACACTGTTCATTGTTCAGTGAAGAGAAACGATACGCGTTTGTGAAATACATATATTGCAGTGGTCCATGATGGTTTTCTGTCATTCAGAACTGATAATTCAGTAACCTTCCAGTAAAAACAGCTTTTTCTGAGTTCAGTTACGGTGACCTTTCCATCATCATTCTGTGCAGTTCAGTGAAAGGGAATTGGCTATGACTGCCACTTTGAGCCTTCTTCCAGAGTTTCTCCTCCTCTTGATAGGAGCACACTACAATTACCTGACCAGCCTCAGTTGTTCTGGGGGCAGTTATTTCTGGTTGTTTTCTGTCAGCATCTTTGAGAAATTCCTCAAGTAGTTTCCTGATTTCTTCTGTCTTCTTCTGCATGTTCTCTCTCTTTGTCCCTAAAATTAAGAACTTCTGTACTGTAAAGAGGATAGGAGAGGTTCCAACAAGTCTTTACAAAAATTACCTCTAAGATATTTCAATGGGTCCTGCTTCCACTTCTTTGCTTAAAAAAGAGGGAATTTTTTGTTCATTTTGGAGTACAGCACTCAAGTAAACTTTCCCATGTGTTTCAGTAATTTTCCCTAAAATAAGTTTTGGCTTACAAACAGCCTGTTTCTAAAGATGAGAAGATGAAAGCTTTCACAAATATATTTTTAAAAAAGCAAGCTAAAGTCTGGCACTTTAACTGCAATACAGATCCTGTCCCTGAAGTGGCAGCCAGAAAGGTCTCTTGAATGAGATTGGTATGGAACAAGATGTCATAGTAAGAAATCAAGAGCAGGAGGCAGAAAAGGAATAATTGTAAATGTAAATGCATCTTTATTATTTTTTATTATTATTGATTTTCTTCACCTTGCTTGCCAGTTTGGCACCCATAAAAACCTCTCTTTTGCTGCGTTTTTTTATTGAATCTACAGGGTTGTTTAGCTCCTATTCCCCAGCTTTTCCTCTTGGCACATCTGTGAGTTTGCCATTGAGTGAGCAAAATTGCATTTACTTAAATTAAATGGGACATCTGCTTCTTACCAGTACTTCCTAGACAAGTTGGCTCTTCGAGAAGGCATGTCTGGGATATCTATCAAAAGGTATCTAGTAGTGTTTAAGGCTATTCAGTAATCCATATAAAATTTGTTTAGGTGTCCATCTAATTCCTAGCAAACCAATATAAAAAAATACTACCCTAATTAGCACCTTTGCTAGTAACTTTCATTAGTTTTCTAGTGAAGAAGCAGCTGATTAGACATATCATAATGATCCATCTCTGTTTCATCCTATCAAAAAGTGCCTCAAAAATTGTATAATGCTGCTTATCTCTGATGTCCCTATTGTGGATAGAAAAAAAATAGGAAGTGGATAGAAAAAAAATGTGGACCTGAAGTTTTAGGATTTTCAGTTTGTTTGGGTTTTTTTCCCCAAAGAGTGCAAGGTTCACATTTCAAAACTAATTGTGCAAAATTTTTTAAGAGAGTGAGTGTACATGTAACATACATGCAACCAGTGAATTTTCTTTGCTGCCATGATTCTGTTTTGTTCGGCAGTCTTAGTCAAACAGTCATAAAGTTGCATATGGCTGAGAAGAATTTTACCTAGCTTGTGCTCCAAGTAAGTTAACAATTGTGAATCTGTTCTTACAATTCAAAGTAATTCATGTTTGAATTACATAATTTTATTTAAATGTTGATCTGTAAACAAATACAGAGAAATAGTGAATCTTTTTATGTTGTACATTTTTACATGCCATCTAAAGATGACCAGCTAAGATAATATGGGCATGGCCAAATTCAACAATAATATATTTATCTTAGTAAGATTAAGTTTCCACATTTCAAGACAATCCTTTGTTTATTGGATACCTTTTGTCTGGGAAAAACATTTTAAACTTAAAATCATTAAATTTAGCTTCACATAAGGAGATACAAATGTAGTTAAAACACAAAAAGTAAGTGAATGTAATGGAAAGACTAGAAAAATTGTAGTAGTTTCTTTGCAATTGTTTTATGTCTCTAGAGAGATTATGGGAAACTATAATGCAGATAGTCTCCAAGATGCTGTAGAATTGAAGTCTCAGAACATGTCTGATGTGCCAGATACCAAATTGCATCTGAATTTAGGACTTGGAAAAAGGCTGGTAGTTCAGTTCTATTCAGACTTTAAACTAGTGTAACATAACCACTGATAATCACGTTAAATTTGGCTAACTACTCTTCTAACATAAGCTCAAAGTAAATGTAGCTTAAAAGAAGCTCTAGGTCTCTTTTTTTTTTTCACTTCATACACCTATGTAGTTATAGTCGCTATGACAATCAGAGGAAGACATTCTTCCGCCCCTAAAAGTAGAAAAGGGTCATTTTTTGAGCACTCTTCAAGGTAATTTACCTTATAAGCTGTAATTACAAGCTTCCACAAAAGGTTTAAATTAAGTTGCTGTTTTGCAAGTAATTGCTCTTGTCAAGGACTTCAGTAAATGGTGACTGAGAAATGGAAGGTTTGTATCACCTGCGTCATAAGCTGATTGCCAAATGCACTCAATGTAAAAATATTCTTTTATTTATCCACTCCAGCTCCTTACAGTACTCAGAAGGTGAAATATCTTAATATCCTTAGGTTAGAGAAGTACCTTTTTTTTGAAGGGTGGGGAAATAACTTTTTTGAAATTCCATTTTCTTATTTGTGATCTCAGGAATAATTCTAATTAAATTCAGAAACATGTGAAAGCCAGATTTCTAAAGTTTTTATGTTGCTGTTGTTACAACAACTGCTGCACTGGGTAGAAGGTCCCATAGCAGTTTTGATTGCTTCGGCATTATCAGGCAAAATTCCCTGAATCACTTAACCCAAGAAAAGCATGGGTGACTCTTGCCTCACTCTGGCAATATCATTTCAGTCTCCCAATGGGTATGCTGTGGAACTGAAACACTTCCAAAGCATTAAGATGGAGATCTATTCTGACAGTTTCCTTTTTGAGCCAGTACATAGCTGAATATGTCCAAACACCAGGATTTAGTTAGTTACCAGATATTAAGGTTTTGTAAGCTGAGTAGTTGTAACATTTGTTTTGATGCTACATGTTAATGTTCAGACACACCTAATGATTTGCATTGTAATGGAACTTTTTAAAATAAGTTTTGGATTGCATTTTTCTACTTTTAGATTGTAAATCCATAATCAAGAAGTGCAAAGCTTGTTTGTTTGTGCAGATGTGCTGCTATGCAGTCATTAGTTGCATGGCCATGTGAGCTTTTGCCTCAATAATTTTATGTAGTCCCTGTGCCATCCTCCCTAAAAGAGGATTTTCACAACATCTATATGTCATTGTGTAATGAGAGACTTGTTTTCCAGTGTTGGCAAGATAATCTAATAATAAACTTACCTATCCTTGGTGTGAATGAATTATTGTAAGTCTTTGATCTGACATAGCATTTCATTACCAGCCCAAATTGGCAATTGCCAACTTTTCTCTGGGATGATGCCTTAATGTATAAAGGAATTTTCCCCACTTATCTGCATTGAATAATTGCCTTCTTGAGTGGGAGACTGGAGGTTCAGCATAAATCTGACATAATAGTCACTTGACCATTATTTTTTCCTTTTACAACATAGCTCTATGTATGATGGCATGTAGTTTTCAGCTATGGCAAAACCATAGTTGAAAACAAAGCTTCTCTTCCAGTTCAGTATTCACATTGGACATCCCTTTCTTAACTTGCATTTTCACTTTTAGTATGATAAAATTACATGTACATCAACATCCTGAGAGTTAATAGAAGCATATTATAATGCAAGGATTAGTTACTTTTACTGATAATTTATTTAAAAATAAAATTTTAAAAACAGTCTTGGTACATACCCTTTTAAAGAGGAAATAAATATTCTTTCACAGTGTTGAGATGTTAACCCTAACACTTACTCCTAAACAGAGTCGAAAGCTGGATGTGTATTTTGAATATGAGGAAAAAATAATGAGCAAATCTACTCTGGATAAATCTCTTCTGGACATGATTTCTGACCCAGATGGTGAGTACTTTAAATCTGAACTTTGTATAAAATTTTTTAAGATACACAATAAATCTGTACCTGCTTGGACTTCAGGGTTGGTAGGGAGCTTATGTGCAACCTGTGCAAGACTTGTAAAGAAAACAGCTTTTGATTGATCTTCAGCAGCAGTCTAGAGAGTTTAGGATTTCAGTTGAGTAATATCCAAAACATTAGCAACATTTGCAGCTCCAGTAAAACCCTTTCCCAGCTCGTTTCTGAAGGTCAAAATATTTTAATTTTTGTGCTTTACCAGTATTTATTAGTGTAGCATGGAATTCTGTTGTCTGAAGAGTACTGCATGTTTTATAATGTCTATATACCTCACAAACAGAATGAAAAACAGAATTTGTCATAGAATTTGGTTAGATCAAGGGGCTGCAATGTAGGTAGCTCTTGCTTGTGCGAGGAAAAAGATGAAAGGGAGAAGGTGGCGAGAAGGGAAGCTAGATGTAATTTGTCGAGTTCACTAAGACTCACCTGAAGCTTTGCATGCATTGACCCTGCTGTGGCATGTCTGTTTTCATTGTCTAAGAGTAATGCATCCCAGCTTCTGTTTCAGATGTGGTTCATACATAACAGAGCATTGTACACTGAATTTACTCAGATTCTCGATTAGCAGGAGTCATTAAGGGTCTTTCTGTGAAAGGTTGAGATCCAAATGAGTTCTCAGCTTTTTGTAGTAGCATAGCATCAGCTCCCATTTCAATCTCTTACAACCTAAGGTATGTCACAACCCTCTGATGAATTTCAGTATAATCGGATATCAGTTGGGTGGAACAAAATAACCTGCAGACCAAGACTGTAAAACTTAAATTATAATCACTGACCTGTCTGCATATTGGCAAAGTATACTGGCAAACCTCAAGTACTTAGAGACCCAAGGTTCCTGCTCTTTTCCCAGTATACTCTTTAGAAAATGTTTTGTTACTGCATGCTTATGTGTGAAGTCTTTTAGCTACTACTGGACTTAATGTCTGCTTGGAGTTTGTATAATGATGCATTATTATAGAGGGAGTATATATACATCCTGCTGACTTCCTACAAAGTAAAAAGTAGTGTCTGTGCTATATAATTTATATAATCAAAAGCAGTAGAAGATAGGTAGAAGTCTTGAGCTAAAAATTTACAGAACTTGTATTGGATCAAGTCTAGAAACTAAAAACCTTCCAGAAAATCTAATGTCAAACTTCAGTCTGTAATTCAGTACCTACATTAATTTTTAATATGAAGCTAATAAGAAAATGTATAATCTGTACTTTTATTAAGCAACAATACAAACTAGTCCTTTTCAATGTTAAGAATTAACTTTTCATGTACTATTTTGATTCAGCTTTTACATTTACATAAACTTATATATGGAAACAGAAATTTTTATGCTTGCTTGTATGTCCTACTGGATCAGTTACTTTTTACCTGAATCCACATTTTCTATGCCTTTTTAGGTTGCAGTATAAAGCAAATTGTTTTCCAAGCCTGATGTATCAGATCAACATTCCCATTAGCAAGGTTCCTGGGTTTTACGCAAGACAAAGATTAAATTTACAAGCTAGAGTTTTAGTTCGTAAGCTAAGGATTCAGGGTTTCATGGTATGTTAGTATTTTATATCCATTGCCTAGTTTTAAGATAAGCTTATATAACAAAGGGATTTAAGTGAAATCACAGTGATTATTCCCAGGCATGCTTCTTGTAAAACTGCCCAGGCTCCTATTGTGTGATTCACTGAGAAATACCAGCTCAAAACATTCTGAAGGAATAATACATAAAGTCTTCTGGTGCTTCTAGCAGTGAACTATTTCTTTGCATTATCTGTGGGGATACTTGTCTTGTGGACTATGATATCTGCAGAGCTCTTTACAAAAGTATTGAGATGTGATTACTTAACAGCTTCATGGACTCATCTGTCACTCAGGGCTATTAGTTGCCTCCCAGTTCAGTGGGTATTACTGTATCCTGGAGTGATAAAATGGGAGCTACTGGCTTTTCTTTGCTGGTAGTTGATCAGTAGCCCTAAAGGCTGCCTGCTGGTTTTTGAGTGGAAAATATAATTGGTCTGTTCTGCATTTGCTAAGTTAAGTTTTCTTCAGACTGTTTAGCCATTTGGCTCTCTGTGCTATCATAGACCACGGCCTAGAAAAAAAGTAATGAATATTTTACAGACAACTGACCTGAGTCTTAAAGCTGTTTACTATGATTACATCAGTAGTACGTGAAAAGTAAAGTACTTCTTCCAAGCAAAGTGGTTTTTCTGCAATTTAGTAAAGTATACACAATGCAGTCACATTTTTATTATTATTATTATTATTTAGTAAGACAAAATATCACTTAGACTCATATGTGAGTGAGACCACTTCAATGCCTGTGAGCTCAAACTTTCTAGGAGCACTGTAGGCGCGGTAGACAGGCCTGGGGAGGAAACGGTATTGCATGCCAGCCTAATCCAGTTGAAACTGAAACTTAGTAGTGAGCAAAGTACGGAAACAAGCCATAAAGGGGCATGCTGGAATCCAAGTTTCCAAGTCAGGTATAGAAACCAAAGTCAGTTACACCTTATATTTAGAATGTTTAAGTGGATTCCAGGTGGATGGCTACCTTGAAAGCTGGCTTTTGGTTTAGATAATGCAAAGTTTCTTCAGTTCTTGATCTTCGGACTTACTGGTATTTGGTAAAGGTTAGTAAAACCTATTTTCCAGAGAAGATTGTACCAAGCCATAAATGTTCATTTTGACGGCACTTACTCTTAACTTCTGCCAAACTAAATATATGCTCCCTTATAAACAAAAGTTGCAGATTAGATTAGATGATCTCCTGCTGACATGATTCACATTCCATAGCAGGAGAAAAACACCCAAAACAAACAAACAAAACAGAAAAAGGAAAAGAAAAAAATAACAAAAACAAAACAGAAAAAAGTCTATTTTCTTAACCACAAGAAAGTGCATTCTTATATTGAACTAAAGATATCAGGCTTTTTTAATGAATTTTAGTTTGAAATGTTTGTTTTGAAAAGTTGTACTTCTGAAATCTTCATTTGAAACTATAGTCTTTATTAAGAGTGATTCTCTTCTAGACAAAATAAAATATGGTGTTCAAAATCTGCTGTAGTAGGTTATAGTTTAAGTCATGGCCACATCATCATTTTGATCTGGAGAGGCAAATTTTTATTGTCATATTACTAATGCTTCCTAAGAATGGGAAGTGGTTTTCTCCAAAGGATGGTGTGACATGATTCAGGATGTGAAATCCTTTCTGAAGGGAAGTTGTAAGTTCAGGCTTTTTTTTCCTGACCAAAAGTTCATATAAGGGCTTTTGCAAATCTCAAGTATTTCAGTACAGTCAACCATAGAGCTGTGTAAACCAGTTGTAGAGGTAAAAAAAATGTGCTGTGGCTTTTACTTTTATGATTTTTCTTTAGTCTGCTTTTTCATGGACCTACTCCTAGCTAATGCTTGCAATCTCCACAAGTAATAATTCCACTACATAACTTATTTACTAAGTTATTTGAAGAATAATATTCACTGCAAGCAAAAGGGGAAAGTGTAAAACTTTCAGAAAGAATGAGTACATCTAACCCAATAATAATAACCCTTGTAATAATGTTGCTGTATGTCGTTCTACCAGTTCTATACATTGAACAAGCCCCTGGTTATAGATATAACAATTATTGTCGTAACTAAAGGTCTGCATGTACATATATATGGTGACTGAAGAACAATTAATGTAGTAGCATAGTTATAATTGTAGGGTTTTTTAATTTTTTTACTGCAGCGGGAACCCCAGAAGATAAAATGCGATTATTTCTCATCTATTACATAAGCTCAGCTCAGGCACCTTCAGAGGTATGTATGTTTTTTACAGCTTCCAACACCAGATTCTACCATACGGGATTTTTCTGTGTTGTTTCAGCAGTAAGTAGATATTTCTGCTTCTTTTTAAAGAGAAGTATGAAATGCCCAGGAAATATTAAAACTTTAAATAAATTTCATAGTGTAACAAGGAAATCTGCTCACAAAGCTTTAGCCACCATTTCAAAGGATATGAATGGCTAATAAGAAGGAATATTTTTCTGAAATATTTAGATCAGAGTTACTGCAAGACTCATCTTAGCATGCTATTATTCTGCTCCACTGCTCAGTAGAAGTAGATAAAGCAATATGACTCTTTGGACTCTATCTTTTTATATTAAAGAGTAATTGAGTCAGTCGACTAGCAGATGAATAAAGGAGAAATACATCTTGTGCCAATATCTGAATCATTCAGGAAACAATTAATATTTCTTTTGAATTTAGGATTATTAATTTCAAGGAAAAATCTTCTTGCACTGTAGAAATATGTGATGGAAAAAATGTTTGGTGTTCTTATAAATGTATATTAACTTCTCTTTGTTTATTATCTGCCACTGTGACATTCTACAGAAACCAACATTCTGTCAGGTTTTTTTAAAAAATGCAGATATAAAAGACTGTTCCCATATCTGAAAGTGCACAGGATGTAATTCCACAAACACTGTTAAGTTTAATGAGAGCTGCTCTTGGCAAATTTTATTTTAAGTTATATTTTCATACTTGGTAGGAAATAGAATTAAGACTCGTAATTAGTTTTTAACTTTGGTTAATGCTACAACTTTGCACTGCTTGCTTAATATTTAGATACGGATATAAGAGTAGCTTCAGCCTCATGTAATTCTCGACTTCATAATTGCAGATTGATTTGGAGCAGTATAAAAAAGCATTGACGGATGCAGGTTGTAATCTCGCTCCTTTGAGCTACATAAAACAATGGAAGTAAGTATTTTCTTTTTTTCTCCTATATGAGGCTAACTGGGTCATTTTACAGAACTCAGCATTATATTCAAGAATTGTGGTACTTCTCATACATGATAAATTGTCCTTAAACATTCATTCTAGTATAATTTTTAATTGTTATGGTCATACAGGCAAATCTTATTTTAAAACTAAACTCCAGTAATGCCAGAACACTATTGAACAATAACACATAGTAGTGCCCTTAATGATCCAGGACAGAAACAACTTATTGAATTAAATGAAAAGTAGTGCTAATTCAGACTCCCAAAGTTTTTTTGTTCATACCAAAGGGTAATGGTGCCTATCAGTTGTTCTAGTTTTACATGGTAGCAAAATAAAGTGTTTGTTTTTTAAATATCAAATCTAATTCCTATTGTATTTGTAGACAAGAGGGATGCATATAATAAATAGTTACTTCCCAAAAGAATCTGAGATGCAGAAGTTTTTTTCACTTTCAGATGACTAGAGGGGAACATTCCACAGCCCTGTATGCCATGAGATAAAATATTTGATTTCTCTTACTCCTTTCACAGGGCTTTCACTAAGATGGCTTCAGCTCCAACCAGCTATGGAAACACGACGCCTAAACCATTGGGGTATGCTTTTGATTAATCTTCTGCAAGCCTTTGAGTTCTTTTAGGTTTTTTTAGTAGTACTAGAAGTGTAATTAGTACAATACACGGCTAAGAACAAAATATCTCCCTATGTGTAAAAGTTTTAATTACAGGCACTCATGTTCCCTTAACAGTGCATAGGAAACACACAGAGGAAAGTAAAAGGATCTGTGACTAAATCCACAAAGTATCTTAATATTGTGCTATCTTCACTTACACATTAAATTCATTCTCACAGGAGTACAATTCAGCACCAGGAACTGGTTCTGTGACAGCCATCATTTTAACCCTTACATAGTCAATGGTAGAAGATAAGAATAGCCCTGTATATTCAAAATCAGTTCTCTCTTGGTCCTTGACTGTCAGGGATGCAGGAACACACCGCTCTTTCATTAAAATGTCATGGACAGGGTGTCTGTCTGCTTGTTGAAAGGTGTAGTTATTTCTGCTAAGGGTACATATATCCCATACAGGGTATAGGACTTGGGTCTTTCCATGTTTGAGAGGATTTGAATCCTCCTACCAACTTTACTTTCAGGAATGCACTGTCACTGTCATAAGGAATCCGTGGCGCAGTATGGTTAGAGAGAATTCTGGTGCTGTTTCACTTGGAAAAATTGTTGGAGGTGCTCAGCATCTCTTTTAACTCTGATTAGGACTCTGTTAACTCTGATTAGGACACCCACTTGAAAGGAACAGTCAAATACTTGCTGAAGTTGTAAAATAAACTGTTCAGTGGGTTAAAGACTGGAGCTCAAGACTCCTATCGATAGGCAAGGATCTAATTGCCTGATTATAGGTGTATTCCCATGTACTTGCTTGCTGTGTGGTATGAACAGTACATTTTATGAAAAATTAAACCACTTGGTACTTAAGTCCCATCAACGTTAATGGAAATAGGATTTCAGTATAAAGCTTAAGAATAAAAAATTAAAAAAGCTCTTACACATCATCTTTATTTTGGTTTTTTTCAGTCTGTTTTCACGTGTTATGAATACAGGATCACAGTTTGTAATGGAAGGAGTGAAGAATTTGGTACTGAAGCAACAAGTAAGTTTTAAAAAACAATTAAAAAGTCTGTTACATGAGTATTGTGAATACTTAGGAAAACAAATTTCGGTATCTCTATCATATAAATAAAATCCATCCTACAGTAAAAAAGTAAACATAAATCTCTGCTGATGGATGGATCTATCCCTTTGTAACTTCCTGTTTTTAGATAAGTAACAAATAATGTTCACATTTTCTTGGAATACTTCTTTGTAAAGAATTAGATTCCAGTATGTGCAATTAAGACTGATTTTAGCATTATAAGAAGAGCAGCTGTGGAATACTCAAAATAGATTTAGACCTTCATAAACAAAAAATGTGTCTTTACTTAGAACAATATGTATTAAGTGAATCTATTCCAGAGTGATTGAAAGGCTGAAAAGTGTTAATTCTCTGTTCAGTTACAGTTCAAGCCTTTCTAGTTTTCCCACATAAGTAATGTACAGCAACCATAATCTTGTAACATGCCTGAAAATCAAAGTGTGTATAATGACATGGCCACCTTCAAATTCACTTAGCTTTATAAAATATTTCTGAGTATAACTTGCATGCAAATTTCAATGTACACCCCCCAAAAGAAAACAAACGACGACAACAACAACAAAAAAGAAACTGGTTGTATAACTTGTAGCTGAAATTTTGAATTGTGGTTCCCAGAAGCCTGCTTCCCTGTAGAGGACACATTATATCCAGCATGTACTTTCATCAGATGCCAATAAATCAATATTAACAGTTTATAATCTTGATTCTGTAATATTTTGACATCAGGATTTCTAAGAAAAAGATCATTTATCAAATTCTTAGTTGAAGAATCAGAATTTAGTTTAGAAATACAGCATATCAGAACTAAATAAAATGACATGTTAACTAAATGTTTATCTTTTTGACTTAATCTTATCATTGCCATTGTTTGTTTATTCACCCTGTTAAACACATAATTTATGCATGAAAGGTATCAGCTATCTCGTAAAAATGGGATCTTGCTTTTGTAGGTTATTCAATGAAATTAATTCTGCAGGAATTTAACTGTGACTAGATATGATAAGTTGCATTACAAGTTACAAGTCAGCAGTATACCACAAAACATGGTTGAGGAAACTTATAAATATGCAGCTTGCTTGTAAGTTAATTTTATAGAGAACTCATCAGATAAACTGTTATTTGTAATAATAGAAAATAATTATATTCTAAAGGAGACTTCCTGTTCTTCTTTTATTTAACATTTTGTCACTTCTTTAAATGTATGGCTTTAAAGAGTTAGTATTATTCTTGACAAAATGGCTTGCCTTAAGTTCTGAGTGAGCAAGAAGTCAATTTGCCAATGTTTTCAGGATACGCCTTTTCTGGCATTTAATTCCTTCTCCGGGTATTTTAATGTAGGCAAACAAAATGCTGTTCTTCTCGTATTTTTAAGCCTAATGTAAGTCTGTGGTATTTTTATTAAAGATAACTTTATTTCTCCTTCAGTCATTCGGGGATTTACATTGCTTTTTTACTAAGCGTTTTTCAGGGTAGTGTGTAGATCGTCCTTTGGGATGTCCTCGTGATATATTCTGTCAACAAGACACATTTCCAATTCTGTTGCTATGTAAACTCGCCCTCAGGTTACTACAACTGAAGTAGTTTGACTGTTTAATACTTCAGATCTTTTGTCCAAGCTAAAATTTCCCATCTTAAATACAGAACAGTAATCTTGAATCTCGGCTCACTTTATTCCTTTGCAGTTTGTTGCTGGGGTTGCTTTTTTTCTTTTTTTTTACCTATTTCTTTGACAACATTAGTTCTTGCTTAGAATCACACCCTTAGTTATCATCTTCAGCTTTAAATAATAGTGTGCCTGCAAGTAGTTCTTAGTAAACACTGCAGCATTCCATTAACTTTACATTATGTTTTACAGAATCTGCCAGTCACACGCATTTTGGATAATCTTATGGAGATGAAGTCAAACCCTGTGAGTACAACTGCATTCACACAGAGAGAGGTGGAACAAATGAAATCCTGAGGCTGTGATATATAATATGCTGGGGCTAATTTTTTTCATGATAATGCAGTTAAATACAATCATGCTGTGTTTCAAGAATAGAACCTTTTTCATAACTACTTACTAAGACTTTTTTCATTAAAATCGTTTCTAAACAATGAAAATTTATTGTGTCCCATTGGAACGAGTATTTTTGCCGTTTTTCCAAGTCTGAGCTTCTGTTACTTTTCTGCTGTACAGAGCTTGTGTTGCTCCTAAATTTCTGCTTTAAGCTGTGGGTTGAAATTTTCTTTGCATCAAGGTGATTTTTTTAAAAGAGCACAACTTCATAAGTAAAGTAGTTACAGAGAGGCATATTAGAGAAAATTTCATTTCCCACATCTATAAACTCTGCTATGTAGAGGAAAACATTTTACTACTGATTCAGTCATTCTGTTTGCAAGCAGAGGTGGTTTTTGTCAGAAAAATCGTCTTTTTGGCTTGTTTCTGTGAAACTATACTCAGACTATTTGAAATTTATATGTTACAAACTTCTGAAATGCTTACATATTAGCTAGATAGTCAAGGCATTTGCTAGAATTTACAACTAAAAATAGCCCTGTATCTGTTTATGCCTAATATATAACCAATGGAGTAATTTTTCTTGCCATGTATTTAACTCCTTCAGAACTCTTACATATGACCAACGTGTTCACATACTTGTCCTGAAAAAATCACCTATTAAAAGTCATTTAGAAAGCTTTAATATGTTTGCCGTATCATATCAATCTTCCTCTTTTAATAACATCAGCATCAGACATTATATTTTTATATTATACATTTATATGTATTATATATTTTTTATAATTGAATAATTTTAATATCTCACACTTGTTAGTAGATTTAAAACATTCTTGGTCCACTTTCACCTTCAGGTATTAACTATATGTGAAGGGAGAAAAATAATGGTAAAATATGAAAATTATCAACATGCAAGTAATCCTTTATTTTCTTCAACTGTACTTCATTGATGATATGTGTCATGATTCTTAGCTGATAATTTGCTTTCTCTTAACAAACAAAGGAATTGACACTGTTTTTCAGTGTTAGTGGGTTGTTATTCCTATTTGCAAATGTTGGAAAACATGTACAGGGCTAATTTTAGCTAGTCAACCAGTAGATGTCACCCAGAACACTTACCACAGAAAGCTGAAATTCAAACTACAGATAACTTACAAGTAGGTGAAAAACAAAACAATTTTTTTCCAAATAAACACTAGCTTCCTTAGGCTACAAGTTTAGGAGTTGATTTGGAAAAATGCACAAGTTATATGGGGTGGGAGTTCTGAATTGATATTCCCACACAGCCAGCACCACTTCAATAATTTGGAAAAAATATTTATCTTCTGACTTAAAAAAGCAGCCATTGAGCCAGTCTGTCAGTCAGCAGCTTCACGTTCCACTGGCATGTCAGAGACTGATATTCATGGCCTGAAACAGGGAGTCCTACTTTTCAAGTCATAGGAGACCAGGCAAGCCCTAAAGAATGATTCTCCTAACCTGCAGGAAAATTGACAGCAAGTTTTGTAATAAATTTCAGCTAACAGAAGCAAGCCAGAGAGTTATTGTGGAATATATTTAGATTTGCTGTACCATCAACAGAAGTGAAATTGTATCTGGAAAAGGTCAGTGTGTAGATATACACCATTGTGGCTTCTTCTGTGTTCATCTTCTGATGTTTGGAGTCCTCTTCTATTCTCCAGAATAGAAAACTATTGTGCTGCAGGCAAAATACAAAGGGAAGGGGAAAAAAAACCCTCATAATTTAATGTTTTTACAACACAGAAAAAAATCTCCATTACAGTTCATTAGTGATCAGTGTATCAATAAAAGGTGTAATGCAAGATTAGAGCAGATTATTGAAAAGCCAAACAATTATTACAATGAACGTAAATAATTTAAATTAATTTCTAGATATGAACTGCAACAATAAATATATAAAATGTACAACTTGTACCACAAACATTCACAAATATTATTGTCAGTTGAAATCTTAAACCTATTTAGAATGATACCCTATGCAAAACTCTGTAAGGTTGTCTGTAAATCACTTTGTGTGTTACTTGTCCCTGCTGTTTCTTTTGTCTCACAAGGACAAGCTTACCAGCAAGGACAAATAAGTCTATACCTGTGCTTTCCAAGTTTTTCAGAAGCAGTAACAGCTAGAACGGTTCTTATGGGCACTAATACCATCTTGCAATTTTTTAAATTTGTCTAGATTAACTATAGTTACAATTTTTCTTGAAATACTTATTCAGAGGCATTCCTTGATGATCTTAAAGTAATCAGTTACTTGGGGGGGGTTAAAATAATATTTATTGGTCAAAGCAGGTTTTTAAGGAATTGGTTTTAAGATTATGTTTTCACAAAGGAATGTTCTGTTCATAAATCTGCTAACATACTTGCTTTGTTTTGGTGTCCCTAAATAGAGATTGATTAAAACCTTAAATCTTCCTAAAACAAAAAAAATATCTTATTGTCAAGTATACACAAATTTTAACCCATAGGTGTGAAAATGACCCTTATTTAGTATAGAATTATGGAGGTTCTTTTAAGTACCTTCTACAGAATGGTTTGATTATTGATTTAGGACAATCTTTGATAAGTAAAGCTTTACAAAGAGGTTTAGCTTCTGTGAATACAGTATGTACATCTGTATTGACTTAAGAGGTAGATCTTATTTGTGATATATATTAATGAAACTGTATTTTGGTTAATACCATCCCTTTCAGTGTGTATATGGTACCTTTCAGATTTAGGATGTAGGATTACCTTTCATGCATTACAAAATAAAATTCTAAAAATAGAGGGTTTCCTTAATCCAAATTAGTCATCTTAGATTCTGCGGAAAAACAATACATACTGGAAGTTAATGACACTTCCATGGGATTTTTTTCCATTTTAATTTGAAATCTTGAAAATTAAGTTTATACTGTCAAAAGTATGCATTTTGTTCTTGAATTGTTCCAGGAAGTCACAAATTCAGTTGTGTGTAAGGAAAAGCTATACAGTTGTTTTTATTGGCAGGCTAGCTGTTTCTTAAAGCAAGTAAAATCAAATAGTTTCTTTTCCCTGTACTGTCAGAACTGATTTCAGCAGGAATGGTGTATTTAAACAACAACAAAAAATAAACTAACTTATAACATTTAGATATCTTAACCACTTTTCATGTGTCTACTTATACAAGCCCACAGTGAAAAAACACAGGAGTAATACATTGAGGAATAAATGTTTGTAATATGTGTATTAACTCTGATTTTTAGTTCTGGCATTAATCTGTAATTCATTCTAACAAGCAGAGAAAGTGCAGTTCTTTATCTCAGATAAACGTTTCTCAAATACCTCTCAGTTTTAGTCTGTCAATCTCTGTCCATTCCCAGATCTCTCACTACTTCAAAGTCACTGTATCACCTTTATGTACAAATCTGCCAAAATCATGAATGGTGGCAGACTACAAATGTAGTTGAAATTCCCAGTGGAGCATATAAAAGAATTTTACAGAGGTTCATTGTGAAATTAGATCTAAATTAATTTTTTTAAAAGCCAAACTTCAGGATAAGAGAGTTATTTTATGTAACTACATAAAAGTTCTTAATATAAAATAGATTTATTTTCTGTGTGTGTAACCCCATGTATATTAAATATTTTTTACTATTAGAGGTAGTTATGTGTGTGAGCTCTAATAAATTCCCCAGATAATCTGTCTGCTACTCAAAAAATATTATTTCTGTAGTAGAGAATCATCAAAACAGAGGTCTTCGCATGTATGCACCCAGGTGAACTCAACTGTAGTTCTGCATACAGTTTATCCACAGAGTACCTGGATGAAAATGTAGTATAGAAACAGCATAAAGCCAAGGAGATGTCAAAAGGAGTTACTAAGAAGTTTTGTTTTTCGTTCGTTATAATTGGCAAAAATCCTGCTTGTTGCCAATAAAAATACTGGAAGTGCCTCGGTGTTTTGTGTGAAGAAAAAAAAATTTTTGTATAGTTTAGACAGACTTTTCAAATGCTTGTGGAACTCATTTCTTCTTCAAGAGCTTAATTTTGGTTTAATAGTAGTCATAAATCATGAAAAGAGAAGGATAAGTTACATAACAGTAGCAGAATCTGTCTTGTATTTAGCATTCATTGCCACAGAAATGCTTTGGTTTATAATGTTAAAACAATAGGAGATCTCTGTAAGCTGGAAAATTTTAGCATTTATAACTAACTGTGTGGTGTTCCTTTAAAGATGGTAACACCGTAATTTTTCTTTCTGCGTACTGCCTTTCTGTTGGGATTTATTATGCAACCAGTGTATTTTTTGGAAAGTGTGTGACAGTCAATTTTAGATGAACCAGAAATAAAAAGCTTAATAGTACCCTTACAGCTTCTCACTGCTGTTTATTCTGTACTGGTTCAGTTACATCCAAACTTTATAAATATTAGTGGACACCACAATTAATTTTGAATTATGTGATGGGAAATTATGTTGGTTTGAACTATGTTTAACATAATAGATACAAGCCAAAATGCCAATCTTCTGAGATAAAAACATACTTTTTAATAGGAGACAGATGACTACCGGTATTTTGACCCCAAGATGCTACGAGGCAGTGACAGGTGAGTTTATTATGAGTTTTGCTTCTTTCCTTGTACCCTGTGAAAAGGCTAACTTAAGAAACCTGGTTTTATTTTACTTGCTGACTACAAGTAATTAATTTTAGTCATTGATTCTAAGTCAAGACAGTTGGTGTTGAAGGAATTCGTAATGGGAACTTGGATCAACCAGATAAATCTTGTAACACTGCAAAAAAAAAAATCTTTGTTCCAGTGACTGAACATGCTGCTAACACGTACATCAGTTCAGTCATGGGAATTTGTACTAGTATTTAGCAATAACAAATGTTAGAGTTCTTCATAGTTGTACTGCTTGGTTCTCTGAAACTTTGTGGTTTTCCACTGTTTGAAAAAAAAACCCACTAAAAGTTGACTGCATTTGCTTTTGTGTAGGTAGGTGCACATTTTGTGTCCATGTGCATATGAAGGGAGACTTGGATGTTGTTTATTTTACCAAAAATAAAAGAGAGGAAGAGGAATTACACTAGAAGTTTATAAATGTTTATCTTTTGCTTTATATCTTTGACCAATAACTGGCTGATAGTCTCACCTAATCTAATATCCTAGAAATAGAGAAGATAGTTTATTTTAATATACCTTCTAAAAATAATTTTCATCAAACCTGTGGGAAAACAATCATTAGCTCATTTAATTGCCAGAGTTTATTACAGGACAAATGTGGATAAAGTAGGTTCAGGCTTGGTTTTAGTTACTTGCCTGAAAAATCTGTCTCTGCTTCATCTGTTCTTAAAACATGGAAAGTAATAAATAAATTTCAGATAATACGTAAGTTTTACTGAAAAGTATTGGAAATTATATAATTTCAAAGATGAGCAGATTTTGAAAGCATCAGAGAAGAAAATTGCTAGTATTTTATGTTTTAATTTCAATTTCCATTGTTCTGTAATGCTTTTGTAGCATTTCTGGTGGATTTTGTGCAAAAGTGCAAAGATCTGTTTCACTAAATCCAAAGAGTTTTTCTCATGTAAATATGCTTTTTTACCCACTTCGTATAGTTCTTATGTTGCTTTAAACAATGTAGAAATAAGCATCTACAGCAGTTCATAAACGTGCCAGTCTGTGTAGCTATAATAGTCATCACGGGGAAAAGCTTTTAATTTCTGGTTTGGGGGTTTTTTGAGTTTTGTATGTAAGCTTAAGTTATATTCCTTAAAACGTATTTGAGCATGACTGCAAAACTCTTAATATAGCCATATAAGGATTTGTCTAATTCTCCCTTCAAATATTTATGTAGATGATAAAAAACATAGGTTAGCTGGCTTGACAAAATATTACTTGTTTAAAATACTGATATCAAATATTATAATTAATGGGACAGTATTAAAAAATGACTAATTTTATTTTCTAATCTAGTCCTATTTTAAAAAATATTGGCATTGTTATCTATTATGTTTTAAGTAGAGTAGGAACTGCATTACTGTAAGTCAGTCTTAGTCAAAGAGTATCTTTATATCCTGTGTAAAGCCTATGTCAAATATAAACAGGCCTTGTCCTCTGAAAAGATGACACAAAATGTATGTGGATTTGCTCTATCATATTCAAAAGAGAGCATTGGGGTAACACTTCTACTTACGGGGAGTCTGCACTATTCATGACGGACAAAGCAACATATTAGACATAGCCATTCCCTTTTAAAACTCATTTTTCTGGTACACTGGAGTAATCTGTGTTGAGTCAGTTTTTGTTGGTCACTCAGAGAAAACTTCTTGGAATAAGAGAAGAGGTAAGTTAAAGGGGAAAATGTAATGCTTTTATTCTGTGTTAGAACATAGGATGTATTTGACTACCTGGGGCTGCAGGTAGGAAGGTAGTGATAGTGTGTGAGCAAAGGGCAGGAGGGCAGACTGACCCTTCATAGCCTTTTCTTCGCTTTCCCCTTCCTCCTGAAGATGCAAGGTTTCTCCTCCTGTCCAGGCAGCCTGCCTGTGAATTCAAATGGAGAGGAAGAGTCTGTACCACCCAAACTGTAACTTAACCTTTCCTCGCTAAATAATTTTAATCCTACATACCTCCTGCCTATAGTTGGTTTTGAGATTTTGAAGCTATATGCAGCCACTGCAAACTGACTGACTGGCTTACCTGGTTAAGATTCCAGTAGGCAGGATTTCTAAGTGCCATGAACTGTGCTAATACTGATGACATTTGTTACTCATAGTATTTGCTCCTAGGTAACAGCACTATAGTTAGAGCTTTTAAACTCTGGAAGAGTTGTTGTCATGAAGCTTATGATTCAAACAGCAACCTTAAAAATGACGAAGTAAAACTCCTATTTACTCATGTATTCAGTCCTGTAGAATGAATGATTTTCCCTAACAAATAATTTACATAAAATACTTGGAGGATGAATGCACAAAGGTAATTATTGTTCTATTTTATACTTTTGTCTAATATTATATAGTATTTCATAAACATGATGTGTACATTACTTATTTTGCATATTTATATTCATGTCTAATAAAATTTGAGCTGTATGTTTTTGTGTTTTTTCTTTATAGCTCAGTTCCAAGAAACAAAAATCCATTCCAGGAGGTAAGTCACATAGGAATTGTTTTTCAATGTACATGTGTTAAAAATAAATAAATCCTGAAGTACCAGTCATTTCTGCTAATCATGATTAAGAAAATGAGAGGTCTTGCTTGCAAAAAAAGGCACTTAAAACTAATTATACCTAGTATTAATTATAATTAGCTGTTATTCTGAAGAAGGCCTTTCATCTTCAAAGAACTGTGTAAGCGTGAACTAATACTGGAGAAAAAAAAAAATGAGCAAATTCTTCTGAAGGTAATACAAGTACTTACTAAATTGCTCAATTAGTAATTGAGCAATTTAAAACCCCACTTATATACCAAATCTTGAGAATGCTCTCTAGATTTAATCCTCTGTCCAGCCTTAAACAGCAGTGTTTACCACTGATGTACATGACTATTGTAAAGTCTTTGCAATTAAAGGAAAAAAGCAAAATAATTAATGTTGTCATTTCATACAAATGCCTGTAACTGTCAGTATTTTTCAACATAAATATTTGCAAATAGTAGAAGTCTTACTTACCTGATCTTACTACCAAGTTTCGTAAGCAAAATCTTTGCCTTGGCAAAGACATACAGATGCCTCAGATTTCTCCTGAATGTTCTAATTATCCTCCAGAACAAAAGAAATACCATGTGATATCATATGTACGGCTAACAGATGGTCATACCAAAAATGTCAGTAATAATAACAATAATACAACTATTAAGTCTCTTTTTCTAGTCATTAATTGTTCTCTTTTAAGCATGGCAGAAAATACTGATGGCCTTTACCTGTAATATTATAAATTATTACCAGTAGTAAGTGGGGAGGGAAAGCACAAAAAAAGTAATGTGTTGAAACCGCGTATGCACCAAGTACCTCCTAATAGAAGATTGTGATTATTCTGCTTTGGATTTAATGATTTGGTATTTTACTACTGAAATTATAAGAATTTCAATGCATACTCTGATAATGTGTGTGTTGCCTTTTAGGCCATAGTGTTTATAGTTGGAGGAGGCAACTATATTGAATATCAAAATCTTATTGACTACATAAAGGTATGTGTACCTTTTTGGTTGTAGTGTATAACTTACTGATAGAAACCAGTCATAGCAGGTTTTCTGTAATATTTAGCATTTGGAAGATTAAGTCCATGAAATTAGCCTTAACATCCTTACTCTATACAGAGTCTGGGAAAAAATTATGTAAGAAAGCAGTAGAAATTGTGGATTACTAATTCAGACCAAGAAAAGACCTGTTGCTGGTATTTTGCTCATGTTGCACTTTAGAATTGGGTAAATAATATGCATTCTTCATGCATACGAGCATGGTTGAAAACTGTAGCAGATGTAGCTAACCTGTCTTCTGTACTGATACATCAAATGCTGTCAGTTTGGCTGTTCATACTGTTTTAGAGTCCTGTTACTAGTTTTTATTTGCTGTTCTTAAATAAAGCAGCAGTGTATCATAACCTTGAAAGTAAGGAACTGCTCAGAATTCTTTCGTTTTCATAAATATCACAAAAGAGATACCACAGTGGTTTTTTGTATGCAGCTTAGGAATGTGGAATCAGTTCAAAATACAACCTGCAGATAACAGTATCTTATGACAATCTTTCTTGAGTGTAAAGGGTTTCAAAGGCCAACACAGTGCAAATACTATGCTGTCTGTCAAAGCAAATATCAAATTGGCATCAATATCTAATCATTTATTACCCACATTTAGAAGTTTTCACTACTGAGTTAATGGAAGCTCATTCTTGTTACACTGCATCATTTTATTCTGTGTAGAAATCATAGGATATGCACAAAGAAAACATGCACAAAGAAGAAAATACATAACCAACTATGTAACAGATCTAATTCCTCTGGTTCCAGATGGCCAGTCTAGCCGAACACAAAATCAGGGGATGGAGAAAAGTAACTAAATCATTACAGTTTCTGGGGAGCAGGGATGGTATTCCAGCACTTTCCAGGAATAAAAAAAAATACTAAAGTAATCTTAGTAAAATTTCAAAGAAAGTAAAAAGTTATTAAAGAGCAGCAGCAAAGAGGGCATTCTTTCTTCCTGATCTTAATGTTGTTCATGGTAGAGTTGTCCCGTCCTGTGGTAGACTGGATTGAGGCTTTTCACACAAAATAAATATGGAGCATTAATCACTGAAAAACACTTCTTCCAAAAAACAAGCACATGAGGGCTTTATGTCCAGGTAAATCATGAAGAATGAAAAGTCAGAACATGTGTGCCGAGTTTTCCCCTCTAACAGGCAGCCATTTTGGAAAAAAGATGGTCTGGATAGGGGAAAGCATAGAAGAGGAAGGTAAATTAAAGCAGTCATTTAGATTCTGCTTATCACTTACCACCATCCTTGATAACTAATTCATTGAGGCATCTGCCTGTAGCAGAGTGCACTGTCAAACATTTAGCTCGCTCCTTAGTTTACCCAAGGCCACTTCAGGTACCATACCAATTCAAAAGATGCCCAGCAACATGTGTATTTGTGGGGTATATTTGTTACTTCCTACTAAAAAAATCCCTGAATTCCCTAGAGGCTAATACTCTTCTCTGATTATAGCAGCACACTGACAGAACTGAGGTTTGCTGTGTATGTGTATATACAGGGCATTTGTAAGGTGACAGGTTAAGCACTTGGCACTTCATATGAAGTGACAGGAAGCTGAAGTTTCTGAGAAATAAGAGGGCAATCAGGAGGTCATTTGATAAACAGAGCGAGAGTACAAAAGGAACTGAAAACTACATGAATGGTAATGTTAATTAGATCTTACGGAGAGTCAGAAGTTGGACATACTTTTTCTTCTCCTGGAACCTGTAAGCAGTCGTCACAGCTGAAGGGTGCTGTATGTTTCTCCAATCAGATGGTGTACGTGAGCAGTGGGAGATGACCTCCCAAGGGGAGAGACTCCTTCACCTTTATTCCTCTTAGCTATTTGCTCTTCAGAAGATGAGGTTAATGAAAACCTTAATTCTACCTCCCACCACCTAGAGACTTGTGTGCCTCTCCCAGGTGACTTTTACAGGCTTATTCAATAAAATTTGCTTTTCCATATGGCACACTTCCACCATCTATAGTTTCAACAGATGTATGTAGCTTATTAATTATTCTCATATTCAATCTGTCTTCCCCCAGAATAAAAAAAAGAGAAAAATCAACATCTCTTGCTTGAGAAAAATCAACATGTTCTTGCAAGCAGATACCACAGAGATTTTATTCACTGCTTTATTTTTCTAAGCACTATCTGTTTTGCCAGTTTGCATCTGAAAGCACAGAGAAAGTATTTTAAAACTTTCTAAAACAGGAAGCAATGTTCATTCAGCTTTGATATTCTGAGGGTTTTTTTGTAGAAGAATTAAGAGGAACACTCAAATCCAATTATTTGCAGTTCAGTACTAGAATGGACTATCTCACAACATCAAAAAGCAAATATTTATAATGTCATTAAGGCAGATTGTGCCTTAAAAAGAATATATTGGCCAAGATCAGTTCCACATGCTGAAACTGTGTCACCAGAATTGCAATCCATAGGGAGCCTCCAAGAGGAGGCTAGCATACTGTTTTGTACAAAAGAATGTAGCATATCCTTTGATTTCCCTTTGTAGATGGTTAGAAAACTACTTGTTAATCTGTTCCAATCACAAGAAATTTAAATCAATCATAGTTTTTCAGTCATTAAGAAATACTGGACTTTGAGGAGTACTGAGGTCTGGGGTTTTTTAAGATATTAAGCAGTTTCAACTTGGCTCTAATCAGTATTTGCAGATATAGTTCTTCGTTTGAATAAACTAAGAAATGAACATGAATTACATAGTAAGTGGCCAGTCTTCGCGAACGAAGATCTGGGAAAGGTGTTCCCACCTTTCAAGCCTGCGCAATGGATTTTTTAGG
>JAWWLV010000179.1:36274365-36339094 GCA_035041135.1 Platyrinchus mystaceus
GACCTTCTCTTAGATGGATGGCCTTAGGGGCTGACGAGCTCCATCTACCCGGGGGACCCTGAAGCAGGACTGGGATTGGAACCTGTGGCCTTGGCACTGAGAGACCAGCATCTTAACCGCTAGGCCACCAGGGGTCCCTACATGAATTACATACACATATTTAAAATTACACTTTTAGAGGAACATCTGTGACGAACTGGAAGTGTACATTCATGTTTCTTAGAGCTGCCTGAAAGGCAACAGTCTCATTTCACAGTTATTTGTATAGTTTAAAATTTTAGTACGAGGCAGAAGCAAATGCTACTCAGTCACGGTATGGAAAGGGCAATCTCTCAAAATACTGGATTAGAACACAGATATCAAGATTTGAAAGAATGGTCTGAAACGTTGGAAGATGAAAGCTCAAGATCCTGCTCAGCAACAAGGATAGCTTATTGCTACAAAACACTCAGTAAAGATGAGAACTTGAACCAGGATTACCTTCTCCCCAACAGCATCCCCACCAACTAAGGACTGTTGAAATCTGCTTCTGTTACTTTCTGCTGAAATGGCACAATTAGCAGTTTATGTGAATCATTTTGTCAAGGCTTATATTCCTATTTTTCTCTTTAACATGTAAATTTTACGTAACTAATATGGGAAAGGCAAAATAATTTAACAGTGAAAGAGATTTCTCAAGCCTGTGCTAGAACTTTGAAAACCCAGGGGATTATTGCCCAACACTGGAAGTAAACTCAGTCTGAAACTATGTATTACTTAAACTAATTTTCACTTCCCAAATGCTAACATAGCACTTTGGTAGCCTTACTATATCAAGCAAATACTGTTAAACTGCAAACTAAGTTTATTATGCATCTGAGTGAAATCAGTAAAGCATTTTCTTTCAGAATCCCTCTAAAAAAAAGAAAAAGTCCTGATTTTAATATCATCATCATATGGAATAAATTACAGGTTGAAGTTTTGAGGCTTTAACCCAAAAGAAGCAGTAAATATGTTGGCACTGTTCTTAGCGAATTGCCCTGTTATTTTAGGGAGTAAGGCTTTGCTCACGTTAAGGTTGTTAGCTTCCCTAAGTTGTTCTTAGATACATCTGAGAGCTTTTCATTCTAGTGAGTTTAAATGTATAAGATGTCCCATTTTTCCACTTTCTGCCTCTGGTCCCTTCTTTTGCACTTCAGGGTATTTACAGGTTTTTTTTCCTGCAGCGGAGCAAATATTCTTTTTCCAGCCGAAAGTGTAAGACTTCAACATCATCGAGATTTTACTGGGTTCTTTGAGTATATAATTAGTTTAAGCCACTTCTGCTCTCTGTTAAACACTTTATTTCTTATGGATTTTTCTTTTTTAGGGTAAACAAGGCAAACATGTCCTGTATGGCTGCAGTGAACTTTTTAATGCTACACAGTTTATAAAACAGGTAGATAACTTTGATAACCTCTGTAATATTTATTCCTTCTTTAATTGTGTATTGACTTATATAACTCTATATCTCTCCATGGATTTTTACAAAAAAAACCCCCTAATTTGTGAAGGATTAATACATGTTCTTGTTAATCATTTTTGTTTGCTTGAAGTGGGAGTTTGAAGCCGTTATTTTTAATTAGCTTTTGAAGGCTATATTGTGCATGTGAGTTCACAGGTAATGCAGGTGAACAAGTTCATAACTGCCTTTTTATAAATCCTAATGAAAAAAACTGAATTAGTTCTTGATACATTCACAAATAACATGTCTTTCCAGGCTATTCTTGCAACAGTTTAACCTTTGTCCTGGTTTATAAGTATGTGTGTGTATATATATAAATGCTGGCCTAGCATAAGCTTGTTGTCCATACCCATACTAAAATCTGTATTTTAGTGTTTTTAAAGATCATCATCACCATTACTTCTCTATGCCTCATTCCATTATAATAAAAAAAAAATAATTATTCATGGTAGTCAGCAAATAGCAGCCCATCAGTAGCTGTCACCACCTATGGTTTTATGTCCTACTGAGATAAGTTGTTATTCAAAACTACATTTTAAAAAACTAAATTATTTTTTGTTGCACTTGAAGGAGACAAATGGTACTTACCAGCTTTTAACTCCTCATTCAGCTTAATTAACATTTTTGTTGTCTTGACTGTGTACACTGTGTACCTTTACCTCTGAGATTTATTCAAATCTGAAGATTTGAAGCTCAGATCCTCTCCTTTGAGGGTATGCATTAAATGTTCTATTAACAGCATACTTTTGGTTGTCAGAGACAAAAAAGCTTATAGGACAGAAATATTTACTGTATGAACTGGATATTAGTTTGACTGAAAGAATAAGGTTAACAACCTAATGATTTTCTGTCTCTTCATGTTTAGCTGTCCCAGCTTGGCCAGAAATAAGACTGAAACACCTGGATGGCAATGTGACAACAGAATTGTTACCACATTCAGATATCTTCATATCTTTAGTTTTGTCCTTATATTAAAACTTAAACCTGTTTCACTAATATGATAACTTTTAAAAAAATGTGTAATTAATATGGTGTATATCAACATTTCAGAAATAAACCTTAAAACCTGCTATATTTTTGGTGGGGGTCACTTTTACATTATTAAATTTTAAATGCAGTATTAGCCGTAGTATATGACAGAGATGGCTGAAAAGCGTGGCATTTTCAAGTTCTTATAAGTTTCTGATACAGTAAATGGGGCTATAGTTTCAAGAAAAGGTCAAGTCTGTCCTTCGATACGTTCTTCTTGAAAGCCAGAATATCTTTATTTAACAAAATTGAAAAGGACAGAACTACCTTTTAGGGCCACGGACAAACAGCCTTAGTGCTAGAGAACTACTTCTTCTAGTTCTTACCCTTTTATTTTAACCAAAGTCGTCATACTTAGATTTGTGCAGTCTTTGCTTAGTGGTCGAAAGATGTACTTGAAGATACCTTCAGTACAAGTTTCTGGTGCAGTAATTTAGCTTTTCTCTTAAGAGAAAATTGCTTGTCTACACAGTCACAGTTTCAAACTGTAGGACTTAAATCTTTATTTTTTTCTGCACTTTTTATTGTAAACTGCTTTGACTGTTATGTTTGGAAAGAACCCAAATCATACTCACAAAACAGTTCTTAACTGTTTTATAAGCACATATTTAAAATACAGTTTTTAACAATTCCATTAGGCAGGGGCAGTAGTTCAAAGAATCTCATTATATAATTATGTTTTGCCAGTAATGATAGCTCTGGAGAGTCCATAGAGGAATTGAGACAAGGTAACAGAAGTTTTTTTATAGATGTAAGTCTCTGCCTCTAGAAATGGCCTCTCTGGAAACACCACTGCTATAGGTGAAGTAATAATATGCCTTCAAAATGAGGCTTAACACACGCAAAAAGCACAAAGAAAACACTTCTTGTGAAATAACAAACTGTGAAATCGTAAGAATTACTGGCTTACTGTAAATTTTTCAGCAGTGTTTTTTGCACCGTTCTTCAATGTTGAATATTGATTTTACACTAAACACAATACCTTTTCCCCATCTAGATTGTTTTTCATAACATTTATACAAGAAATGCAGTTGATCTATTCCTTAAAAGTATCACAAGAAAAATATGCATAATCTGGACCATGTTATTAAAAAGTAATAATGTTATTTAATTATCTCACCTGAGCATTGTAAGCTACTCCATGGTACTACTATAAATTTCTAACTTTGCCAAGTCAATAAATATATTTATTATGGTGTTTATTGTAGTTGTTGCATGTGAGCACTTTCAGACTTCAATAAGCAAGGACTCACTGTCAAATGCAGTTTGTTGTTCTAATTCCCTAAGCATATACTATATTTGTTAGTAAAAACAAGGTCGAAGTGTGCTCAGAAAAGAAAATTACATTTAAGGTGTTTATTGCTTCCTGTGGGAGTTCATTCTGGGCTCTTGAAATAATCCCTTCTCAACTGTGTTTCCTATGCAGAGTTTTAACCTTGCAGCTGATAACCGTTTTACCAAAAACCTGCCAACTGCTTTTTGTTCAGATCATGGCACTGCTCACTTAAACCAGAAGCACTCCTAAATCACAGCTTACAGAATTCGTTCGTTCAGTAAACTCTGTAAAGATACTAGAAATTACCTTGGTGGCTACATTCAAAAATCTCAGTTTTCAGTCTTTACACTGCCTCTAGAGAAACGTCTCATTTTTGCCCAGCTTTGTAGCTGAGTCCTCAAATCTGCACTGATCAATTAGAGGTTTGGGTTTTTAAAGAAAAAATTAATACAATTTTCATACTTCAAACATTCTTCTCCTTCCTCTCTAAATTAGTTTTCTGGTTTTGTTGTAGTAGTGCTAAAGCTCTTTGTTACCAATAAAGTAAGGCTTTACAGCTCTGTTTTTGTAGGAGTATACCTACATCATGCTTCTTCCCTGCTGACACATTTTGAGTTATGGTGTGCTGGTGCTTGTTACGTGGCCCTTTTTCCCCAAGTACCTCTTGTGGATGTAGGAATGTGGAAGGTTGTACAAGAAGTCTCTATGGCTAATCCAGAGGCAAACAGTGTTAAAAGTAAGCTGTTTCTTCGGTAAGTTTTTTCAGTTTATAGCCAGTCACTGCGCCCTTCGTATCCTCAAAGGCCTGTGCTTAAAGAGGATATCTGTGGCTCAGTGGGTCTTTTAAGTAAAATAATAGCAGCAGCATTCATGCTGCTAATAAATACTTTGGGCAGCTGCATAGAGGACGGGGAGGTTTGGAACTTTTCTAGCTCTTTCTCTGTTAATAAGCCTCTGAGAGGGCCAGCACAAGCACCACCTTCTGGCACAGCAGTTCCAGCTTCCACGTCTAAGGACAGGCAATTCTTCATTGGCATCTACCTTCCCATGTAGGTAAGTAAAAGCAGCACAAGGCTGACTTGTCAAAGTGCTAGACCTGTTCTCGGGAAGAAAATTAGAAGTCTGGTCTTCAGCTGTAGAAAATTGGCACATCTATATTTCAGGAAGTATAGGAAAATCTTAAAAATTGTTGCATGTACTTAAGAATTAATTCACATTTTGAAATTATAACCCTTCACTTGCATTCTTGCTTTAATTTGAAGGTTTTAGAATATTTAGATGGATATTTTTTGATATAATTATGAATTTAGTGCCTCTGTTTTTCAGAATTAAACACTTATAAAAAAGTAACAATTAAAAAAATGAAACAATCAGAATGAGTTAAAGAAGCCTCTGGAGACGACCATCTTATTTAAATACCCTTGGGGCTTGTATAACGTTCTTTGATAGAAATGAGATACAAATGTTTCTTATGTTAGAAGTAGATTTTGCTAGGATTGATGGTGTTTACATCAGTCTGAATGGAATGTAAAGTAGTAGCTTTTTCCCCAAACACATCAGTTCTGTAGAGAATAGGAACACTGCTGTCAGTCACAGTTACAGAGCCAACACTGCTGTGCATACAGAGCTCCAGGACTAGATTGAAGAAAGTGCAGCACTTCTCTTTTTGCTTAAATGATACACTCCAAAATGGAATTGCTTAGTGGTTAATCCGGTCTGTTGGCTGGAGCAATCCTAAGAGGTTTAAGATGTAAAGAGTTATGAATAGGTACATAGGAATTTACTTCAAAACTATCACAACTGTGTTCTTCAGATCTGAAATAAAAGATGTTGGACTGGAACAACCTCCTGTCCCTTGTTTACTGACAGTGGAGAGACCACTCGCTCTCTTTGTTTGGATGGTTCGTTTGTTGTGACTCATTGCTGACAGATGGCTCTGGATCAGAGAAAGTTAAGCCTGGCCAGTGTTCTGGTGGTACAGAAAAGTTAGCCACAGTGTTGATGATTTCTGTGTAACTTCAGAGATCAGAGATGTTAATAATTTTCTTGCTGTGAATCAGTAGATGATTTAACCCACTTCTGTTTTATTTGGAAGTGGTTTAGTAACCCTATTCTGTGCAACAACCTCAGCTGTTTTCAGCAACATTCAGATATATTCTGCTTCTTAATGTGGTCAACGTCACTGCAACACACATGCCCTCCTACAATGGCATACAAAAATCTGAATATTTAATCTACCTATGCATCAGAATTTTTTTTCTACAGTTATAAACCCTTAGGTAGTTAAATTGCCGCAAGAATTTTAAATTATAAACTTTGTAGCTTTCTCTTTACCTGCCAGTGTCTTTCCCCTTCTATAAACCAAGCAGGACTAAATTTTACATTTTTAAAAGGTTATATTACCTTATTACAACTCCTCGTGATTGCGTAGGTTGACTTTCTTAAATTGGTAATGGAGGAGTGATCTTTATCCTGTGAAAGCAGACACAAGCCCAAAAGTCTCAGAACTATCAGTACCAAGTCCTACTTCAGTCTCGTGTGTGCATTCCTATTTCTGGCAATGTAAGATAGGTAGATCATATGCATAATGCTTTTACAGAAAATTGCTTTTTAGCACCTCAGCATGGACATGCAAAGTAACCATCATTTAGTGCTCTGAATTCTTTCTTGTATTACGCATGTATCATGAAAATAAATGGGTGAAAATTAACCTGGGTAAAAATTGTCCCAGAGAGGTGTTTAGCTTCCCTTAACAACACTTGGTGTGGTTTCTTTCTGTATTTGCTTGGAGGTTTTGTTTTGGTCTTAATCATAATGGCATATGAATACAGTTCTCCATAGATATGATATGTACAACCTTCATCATTCCTATATCCACAACCTGATATGGATACAGTTCTCTATAGTGTTTCCTATAGCTAAAACCATTCCCCTGCCATTTTCTCCCTCATCCAAATATATTTATAATATCTTTTCTCTACATATAGACATTCAGAGATTTTAAAATCATACTGACTATACAGTTTTAACAAATAATAGGATTATTCCTACTTCATTTTGGAAACTAAAATTACGCAGGTCAGCTCAATTTTTTTTTTTTGTTAAATTTACTCCCTGAAACGAACTAGGACCATTTGTACATTCAGCTACAATGGCAAAGCTTTCTGGGCTCTTACTGCATCTCTAAAGCAGGAAAATAATTGCAATACCTTGTATAAGTTGCCAAATGGCATTGGGAGCTCTGTTCTGAAATGTTTATTACATTCAATTTGATACATGCCTCTCAAAAGACTTTTTAAACCATAAATCAACACAGAGTTTTTGTGTTTCTAGTGCAAATAACTTTGTACACTTTTTCTAGACCACAAATATATATCATATGAAATAGACTGAGTAAGGGCAACATTTTCTTCCATTTATAAATCTCATATGATCAGTGTCTTCCTACTTGATTTGTTCATTCTTTTAAGCAGTGGTGTTCTCTGTTATGTGTCCCTAACAAAGGCTATCAGATCGGGTCACAAAACCATATGAGGGAGAGATACCAGCCAAGGATGATGGATTATGACACAAAATGTTCCACAGGCAACCACACAATTTTTTGATGTAGAGCTTGTGTAATAGCAAAGCTAATGGTATTGCCAGTTTTATTAGCACCAAAATAAACACTCTATTTTTATATGTGTTTCTATATGCCATTATCCTGGGATTGTTGACAGCTAGACTACTAAGCTCCAGCTGGGATGTGAACTCACCCTTGAACTGGAATATCAGTCCATTTCCCATAGATAACTAATCAGTCATGGGTCTCATTCAGATAATAGTTTGAATTGGTAACTCACAGGGAAAGATACCCACTCCTAAATGTCATGGTCTGTCCAGCTGCAGTACTGAGGATATTATTTTCTTTGCAGTGTAAAAAGCTTTGACTAGCTAGCCTTGCCTCACTGTAACCATGCTCTTTGAAAGAAAACAGTGTGAATGGAAACACTATTCCATAGAGCAGGTAACTATATAAATCTGTCTTCTGTGGTTGTGTGTTGTTACCAGTGCAGGACTCTCAGGGAGGAGAGTGGGTGCCACACTCACTCCTCACTGGAAAAGTTGAATTTGTCCAGGCTCAGAGGCCAACATGAAAACAGGTGAACCTAAAAGAGGTCACCCTTAATTTTTAATTAATTTTAATTAGGTTTTTAAATGATAATATCTGTCATTTATTAGTTAGAAGTCATGTTCTGTCTTTTTCTTATCTCTCCCTCTCAATCCATTGCAATATCAATGATCAAAAGCACAGTCCCTATACTTTAGGATAGGATCCAGCTTAGTCAAAGTCAGTGAAAACCTGATGAAAACTGATGTCATTTTATAATCGTGTCAGTCAAACCATGAACAAACAATGTGAAGGTAAACACTACTCCACAGGGAAGGTAACTATATAAATCTTCCTTGTATGGGTTTTATATCTCCATCAGGCTGGAAGTCACCTCATTCATAGGAGGGATAGGTGGTAGTTTGAAGGAGAAGAGGGAGGAAAAAAAATAACTGGAAATCCCTAGGAGTAAATGTCAAAGAAGACAAACATGCTTTGCAGATCTTCACATTATGCTGCGGGACTGTTCTGAAACTCTTACTGGGAAATTGTTCACTGTTCACTGGGAAAGTCTTCACTGTCCACATCACCAGCTTTCTGATGTTTCTGGAGACTACGTTTCTCCTCAGGGGAGGAATCCGGTCTGTTAACCTTGCCTTGCACCGTACAAGGAACAGCAGTGCTGTTACCAGTGCAGGACTCTCAGGGAGCAGAGTGGGTGCCACACTCACTCCTCACTGGAAAAGTTGAATTCTTGCAGGCTCAGGGCCCAACATGAAAACAGGTGAACCTAAAAGAGGTCACCCTTAATTTTTAATTAATTTTAATTAAGTTTTTAAATGATAATATCTGTCATTTATTAGTTAGAATTCATGTTCTGTCTTTTTCTTATCTCTTCCTCTCAATCCACTGCAATATCAATGATCAAAAGCACAGTCCCTATACTTTAGGATAGGATCCAGCTTAGTCAAACAGTGAAAATGTGATGAAAACTGATGTTTTATAATTGTGGCAGTCAAATCATGAACAGCAAATCCGTGATGTTTTCCAAATTCTTTTTCCTCATTTAGGTGTCATTAGTAATTTGTTCTGCTATTCTCTTTGCCTGGCCTCCTTGTGTGCAGTCTTTGGTCAGGATCTGGGCTTCAAGTGCCAAGCTCACCTGTATCCCAGCCAGGATCCAGTATCCCAGCAGAGACAAGGATTTAGTCCCAAAATGTGCATATTGATACCTCAAAGGAAACAAGCTAGTTCCCTTCCCGAACCCACAGAAATATTTGTACAGCTAAAGTTCCTGAAGCAAAAACACATCACATTTAGAAGAATCCTTTGGTACAAGATGACCTTGCTTTCTGTTACCTATTTCTAATAAACACTCATTTCGGGAACAAAAACAGTGCTAAGAAAAAAAATGCAGCTCTGGCTTAGATACAGAAAGGATGATATCTGGACTGCATTCTTTCAAAATTTTCCCAGTAAGAAATTAAGGACAAATGTCTATCATTTAGTTATTATGTCACATTTTGATGCTGTTCATACACATATTTTTTTCACAATGACGATAGAACAGTGACCTCAAAGGGTATTCACTGAAAGGCAATTTTACTCTAGTCTCCTCCTTCCTTTTACTTAAAATTATTACATTAAAGAGATTCCATTTGTTCACATGTTATTACCAGTTCCCCAAAATTTACCCCTTCTATGCATGAAATTCCAATTTTTCTGATGATGCCTAGTGCTCTTAGATGTAAGAAGATTTCCACTTCTGCAGCTGCATCCTGAAGAAGTTTGTAAGTGAGCAGCCACTACGTCCAAGTTCAAATTCTCAAACAGGTTTACTGTTTATGGTTTTGGGGTTTTTCTCTCCTCACAATCGATATAAAACTGGAGAGGGATGGCAGGACTGATTGCAATTTGCAGATGCCACTTGCTTACCATCTTCATTTCACTTGCTCATTGGAGAACAATACTGGCTGCATCTGCAACCTCACAGCTGCCTGAGCCGGAAGCCCCAGCCCAGCACGGCTGGAATCGCAGCCTGTGACACCCAGAGCGTGTGTGCCATGGTCTCCATGGCTGCTCAGACTCCAGCACAGCCAAGGCCCCAGAAGCTGAGTTGGGAACCGTGATGCTGTGGCTTAAGCCAGACAGCACAGAGAGCTCAGCTGCCTGGGGAGAGAAGTCGGCTGGAGTCAAGGGGGGCCAGGAGGGACTCCGGGAGGCTCATACAGATGAGCCACCTTCATTCTTCCAGCAGAAGACCCAGGTCAGAAGGACTGGGATGACAAAAGTGTGAGGAAGGGTTCATGCATCTGGCAGGGCTTGGAACCATCTTACTTGGTTTACAGAAAGCTCTGGAAGAGTCAAATATTAAATGCACTTTGTTCAGTGTGATGAGGATTGGTAACTGAAGGGGTTTCAGCCTGTCTTATAAAAGGAAAAGGAAGAACAGGGCCCTTTCCAAGGCATCAAAGTGTAGAGATCACTCAGGCAGCAGTATGTGGAGTGGGAGGAATCATAAAAAGACTTCAGCACAAATCCAAGAGGGAGATTCTCCCCCAAAATGAAAGTCAAGGAGAGAAAGTAATGCTATCAGTCAGCAAACCTACAGAGACACTAGACAGGCTCCCATGTTGTCCAAGGATAGGGATCATCTCTCTCCCTTCTCTCTCCTCCACAGGAGGATGGCCAGAAGAACAGAGCACTAACCTGTGAACCTCAAGTGACCACGTATGGTTGGTAACATCCATCAGCAAACAGAACCAGGAGGGAGAATGCAGAATCCAGAAATGACACCCCGCTAAGCCAGGGGTAAGACTGGGTACACACTAGCATTCTTCACTAGAAGAATCAGCTACCAAGGAACTAGTGAATAAAGTCACATATTTAGGCACAGTACTGAATATAAGGAAAAGATGAATGCCACCTATACATGGAGTATTTGCAGATTTCTTGTCAACTGAAGCCATAATTAAAAAGAAAATGCAGTTCCAGTGACTATAGGTGCCTCTGAGATCTTGCAGGTTGTTTGGTGCTACAGCTACAGTTCCACTATATAAAACTTTGTGGCCATACAAAAAAAAGATTAAAAACATTAGGCTGATGCTATTGTTGTATTGGAAAGCCTAGATTGGAAAGGAGTATCTTAGCCAGGCCCACATATCAGACAAAAGCTGGCTATAAACTAAAGTCATCTTTTGCTCCAAATACCACTGCAGCTGTTTTGAAAGGAAGCAAAAGAAAACATCAGTTTGTGCCAGTGGGCTGCCTTGCAATGCACACAATCAGGTTCCCAAGTCTTTTGGAGAGACTGGTGCTCCAAAAAGTACCTACATGACATGCAACTCTGTGAGGAGCTAACTCTTGAAAAGTAATGAAAGACCAACAGTGAAGGAATATCTACCTGCAGTATCTTACACTGCTCTGTGTGTTCTTTTGTTCATCAAAACTCATAAGAAACATCAGTACTTTATGTACTACAATGACAGACCTGCAATATATATTTCCACACACAAATTTTATTATTAAACACAAAACGTGGTTTTAGGAATCTTAACATTTTCTGTATCAGAGTTATAAGTAGATTAATGTGTTGCCTTCCTTATCCAAGTGCTTTTATTGCATTAGATGTTTGAAAGATCCACATGTCTAAATTTAAGAAGTCAGTAGTCTGTTGTTTTGAAGTAAGAAAAGAGTTGACATGATTATGTGAGTTAAAATAATTACTATTCAAATTACATCAACTTATTTTGCTTGCTATTTACTTTAAACCTGACTGGTAGGTGGGTATTATGAGCCATACTTAAAATGGAATGCAATTAACTTGAAATAGATTTTTTTATTATTTTAATAAAAGTGTTTTTCATAACTCAGTGTTCCTTTTTCCTTTCCCCACTGTGATCAAAATGTAACTGTCTGAAAGTTCATCTGGCAGCGGAAATGTTATTTCCAGTTTGCCTTCAGATACAGTCATTTCTCAGGGGCTGGCTCATAGCAGACGCTTTTGTAGACAGTCTTTAAACTTTGCCATTTCAGAGGCAAACACTCTTGATCAAAGGATGAATAAAAAAGGAAGGCCTCAGGAGATTCCTTCTCGGCATACTACCTCCAAAGGGTCCTCTCGGGTTACGAGCTCTCTGAATCTCAAAGCTACCTTTAGTTTCTGGTTTTATCTTCTAAATTTCTAGACCTGTAGACCTAAAAGCAACTACAAATATTCCTTTGAGCATACTTCATAGAATTGGCATACTTCATCTTGTTTCACACGCTACTTTAAATGAGAGAGGGAAGGTGAATTGTGGATGGAAGCCAATGCCGCAGTGTGAATACCCAATTGATCTGGTCACCTCCTCTGCAGGATGGTGGTATTGCACCATGGACCACAGAAGAGGTTATGTTTGCAGGAAAAATGCATGGGACTTGTTTTGAGCGCTGTGGATGCAGAACAGAACCTAGAGAGCAGCAGACATTTAGCACGATGGTACAAAGAGCAAAGGGAAAACGCACAATAGCCACCCGTGTGAACACTGTCCTTTTGTAGCCAGTGGGGCATTGGTACAACTGAAGGAATGGGAAAGAAGTATGGACTCATATGTGCAGTAGGAAAGAAACAGCTGAGGAGTAAAACAGCCACCATTTAAGTTAGAATAGCTCTTAAGTGGAGTCCCTAAAAGAAAAGACATAAAAGAAAGTACAGGCACGCACACATACAGAATTATCCTTGTAGGAGGAAAGTTTTTCCTACTGCAAGAGAAAAGGGCCCTATTCTACTGAAATGAAATACTGGCTACTTAACAGGACTTAACAAAAAAAGAAAAAAGCGTCTGAGAACAATGTATCTATTATAACCTTGTTTTCCAGCAGATGTTTTGAGGTGACACAGAACAGTTTAGTAGCTGGGTGTTCTGTTTTAAAGACCATGCTGTGAGTTGTTCCGGAACAGAGCTATTTTGGCTATACAGGGATTTTAAATTACCATTTTTTAAAGTGTGCTTAAGCTGGTAAGCTATGTGTAGCTTAAGAATTTTGTTTGAGGAATAACGATGGGAGGCCAAGAAAGGAGCCTCCAAAAGGAAAATGGGCTTTATTAAATCAAATGCACAAAAAGGACTAATCTTACCTGTTTTTCATACATCGTTCTACAGCCTTAGTAAAATAATGTATTCCACTTGAATTCAAAACTGATATTTCTAGCACACAGACAAAGAGCTTTTGCTTTGCAAAAATATTTTTTCAACAATCAGGTGTCTGAATGCACTTCCCAAAGAACAAGCACATGAAGTGAATAATGATGCTATAAACCACATTTGACCTTAAACAGCTCTCCTATTGAAATGGGCCTTCACTGAAGCAATGGCACTATTCATAATGAAAAAATTAAACAAAGTTGCTCAGCATGAACTTACCCTTCTAGAAATTTGAATAAACGAACTGCTGTTTAAGTAGTAAGAAATTCAAGAATTTCCCCAATCTAATTAGTTCTTCCTATGTGACAAAAGGCCTGGGAGTGCCACAGAGCCTGTCTGCAGGTACCTCCACAGTGCTCAGGCTGTAGGCAGTCAGTGTTGAAGTCATACCCACATCTTATGCAGATTTGTGGGTGGCAAAGCACTTCCTTTTGCTCCTCAGAGCCCACCATAAGTGTATTGCTGCCAAACCTCTGTCCCTGACTGGTAACTTTCACATAAATATGGCTGAACTATTTCCAGAGCTGTTCTCGCCCATCACTGCCTGAAAAACCCTTGCCCAAAAAAACCTTGTCCTAATGCTGCTTCACCACCAATGCTTTTACAGGACGAAATCAGCATAACTTGAAATCTCTCTCCAGCACCAGCAGCAGTAAAATATTAAAATACATATGTTATAATTTTAAATGTAGATGTGTTTATGAAAAAAATTGATTGTGGCCAGCAATATTAATTGTTGAACTACTTCTGTCCACAGCAAACACTTAGAAAAGAGCACTTTCATTCAGAGATTGAACTCACAAAGTTGTGTCATGTTCAAGCAGTGCCCTTACAAAAAAGACAACTGCCCAGAAGCTGCAGAGTTACCTCTGAAGACACTCTGTTTATCTGAAGTCCTGAGTTAATGCTGGAAGCTTTTGAATGCATCGTGTTTCTTGTAAAAAGTCCAAACATTTCAGAAAAATCAGCTGAGCTAAATCTATCTAAAATCCCACAAGCTACAACCACAATGAAAGTCACAGGAGAAAGATAGTTTTCTATAGTTCCTGTCTGAGGAGTGAAGCAGTCCTGACATAAATGGGACATTGTCCAGATGCATATGCATATGTGGTGTCCATGCTCCTGAGGAAATTCCACTTTCAGCAGCCTCTTTGGCAAGCACCATGCATGCACTGCAGCAAGCTGACATGCAGGAAAGCCACTATGTTCAGTCATTTAGTCAGCCAGAAACTACAGAAGTGCATCAATTGCTGCACCTAGTAAAACCTTTGATGGTCAGTTTAATTATTTCCATCAATAATGAAGAAATTACAGACACCACCCCTACCATTTCTGACTGACCCTTGAGCAATCCTGCCCTTAATTTAAAGTAAGGGTAATATTCACAAATTCTAAATCAGAAGATAAAAGGTTCACAGTCTAGACTGAAAGCTAATAATTACAAATAACACATGGGAATGTCAAAGTTATTTGACAGAATTTCCAGAATTTCTAAATAGTGCCACAAAACTGTGTGTCAGATTACTGTACTACCCAAGGCTTTGTTTATGAGCCTTTCAGAGCCTTTTATGTGTGTGGAAACTGTTATAGCAACAAAGTAATTTTAGTCACAACTTCTTAACCATTATCAGTGAAAAGAGAGTCTACTTAACATTACTAATAGTTGCCAAAGCTAACAGATTAGGCCAAGGTACTCATCTGGAAATCCTATATCAAGTTATTTTGGAGGTACAATGAGCCAAACAGTTCAGAAAGCGTTCAAGCAGTGAGTTAATCTTGTTTTCTGAAGTAGTAAAATTTCCCAAATGCCTTTTCTAGTTTGTCTCAATCTTCATAAAATAAAATGAAATAAAATAAAATAAAATAAAAGGAACTTCAAGGAAAGATTAAAAATGTACCAGATTAATTATTTTGGTCATGGTGAGGTCAGTGAATATGAAAAGTGAAAAGCCATTTTTAAACATGGAAGTAAGGTCAATCTCTGAAAAGTGAAATGTGAAGAAAAAGTGAATGTGGAAGAAAACCAAAAGCAAATTTATTTATAAGCATAAAACACTTTCCATGGAAATTTTTCATACCTACCTACTACCCCAAACCACAGGAGAGAGACTTTCCTAACAGGTAAGCAAGTAGAAATACTACAAGAATCAAGTATTCTCTCCCTCTTATTAGCCAAGAGCTTGACTTTGCAGGGAATTCAGGCTGGGAAAAGGGGAGAAAAGAAAGGACCTCAAATTTCAGGCGAGCAAATTGATCGCTTCCTGTTCCAGAGGCCTATCCTTGTGTCAAGGAATATTAAGCCCAAAGTAGAGAACAAATAACTCAAGAGGTGACAAAAAAGGAAAGGTAAAATTCAGTGGGCAGAACAAATCTGAGAAGAAATTTATATGGAGAACAAAATATCTGGGCACTAAGGAACAAATTTAAGTGTTTCATTAATGGGCATCAGGAAAGATTCTCTCTGTAACACCTGACAAAGAGGTGTTAAACTTTACTCGTGCTTAAAATAAAGCAAAAGTCGTTAAAGGACTAAGTCTGGGGGAAAAAAAACTTGTTACTAGATGTTGGGCCAACCAGGTAGTATTCCCAAATTTCATCTGAAAATACTGAGTAACTATTTATCACAGTAAAGGAAGGAATTTTGCTCAGAACTTGCTGGTGGATGAGTTATTACTGAGACTGTCAGGTGAGAAGTATTCTTCCCGACTTGCTTGAATAGGATCAAGTTTATTAGTAATTTAATAACAATAATAATCTTGAATGAATGTAATTTGAAAAAAAAATCACTGAGAAATGAGACAAATATAAAATAAATAAACAGTTCAGTGAAATAAGGATAGAGGACTATTTACACTTTTCCTGAAACATGATGGGTTTTAAATGTCCAATTTTTTTCTGGCTGCTCATGAATTTGGAGTTATCCACATCCTAAAATGCTCTGTTTTCTACTAAAGCTTAGTGAGCATAGCAATGACAGTAAATTTTTAATAACACACTGAATACTGCAGCCATAGTCAGTGAAGCTACTTGCCATTAAGAGAGATATTAAAGGCAGAATATGAAAAAAATTTTATGTACACAAATTTTTTTTCTTCAATCCTAAATTTCTTTCATGAACTAGTTATGAGGTTGATGAACATATTAGGGAAGATACAAGAAGAAAAGGGGATTTACATTACAACACTTACAGTGTTGTCAGAGGGTTGTATTGGTGTGTAGATATAGATATATGTATGTATGTATGTATGTAAGCACACAGGAAAATCTAATGTTTCCACACTGCTTCTCTTTCCAGATAAACCCTATTGCTGATATTCTTCAAAACATCCTGCAAAGCGCTGTTCTTCTTCCTCTACTTTGTTTGTAGCTTTTCTTCTGTCTGATTTAACACCAAAACAATCAAAGTTGTGCACTTCCAGGCACTATAAAGGATTTACCCTTTGCCACATTCTACACTGATTCTCTAGTCTCCCTCTTCTACAGCTGACAGATAGGAGGTGACAACGAGGACTTAGACCCTGTAAATCAAGCTTTCTGGAAAAAAAGCCAGAGCTGAGCTGATTTATGCAGGGCAAGGATATCTGCCTTCACTGTCTAGGGTTAAGGGGAGACTAATGATCCTGCACTCCAGGCCATCAATTACTTTGCTTTATAGGGTCCTTTGCTCTATAGAGTGTCAACAGCTGTGAGGGATGTTCCCACGTCATTCACACCATAGTAACCAGCTGCAACAACTACAGGATGCAGCAAATGCAAAGGAGAGCCTGGTAAACTCTGAGGCTAAATCCCTTATGTCTCACTGGTTTGGTCACAGGGCACAGAAGAGGCAGGAAAGCCAATGCTAAACAAGGCTTTGTTGTTAAAACAGGGGGTTGTGGGACTGCCTGTGCACTGCAGAGAGCTTCCATCAGCACTAAAAGGCTTTCCGAGAAGGGTACAAAGCTAATCCAAATCACTTACCTCAGAAACTGGCACATTCTTCAGAGCACATACCCAAACCCAGCAGACTTCAGGGCTACCTCCCCAGTAACTAGAGTAGATCTGGTGACAGAGTACTCTAGAGACCTCTCCAGAAGACAATTCTCAGAGCCAAAGATCTGAAAGGACTTTGGCTTGGATTTAGCCCTCTGAAAACTGTAATTTTCATTTTTTTCCTCTCCCTCAGTCCCACTAGTCTTAGATTCATAATATGTTCTTATCTTTTTCACTCAAAGAGAACAATTAACTCTATTAAATACGTTATTTAAATAGTTTGATGAAGGATGTAACTGAAGTGAAATGCAACATATAACTAACAATGTCATAGTATATGCCAGACTGATCTCATGAAAAATCAAACAAACATGCCTTTGATTGACGTGCACAAAAAATTAATCCAGTTAAATTATGGTCTTTGTATTGTTTAATATAAGCACTTTCAAATAGGAAGCTCTGTGGAAGTGTGTGGCTCAATAGCATTTTGGCTGACAGCATGAAATCTGGTAAGAAAAGCTGAAGATGATACAAGTTGAAAAGCAGTTGGTAGTTCAAGGTAAACCTGATTTGTTACAGCTGGATCATGTATTTTCCACCTGATGCAGATCTCATTTTTCTGCTTAGTGAATACTTACTCCTGCATGCCTCTCCCTGTTCTCCTTATCTCCAAGCCATCCAAGCAAACTCTGGTATTCCAGCTCTGCCAGTACCTGACTAGCTCCCACAAGAGCTCTCATTCAAGTGGATATCACCAGAGGTACATTACAGTTGGTGGAGCAATCATCCCCAGAGAAGTGAGAAATGTGGGTTTTATGGCTTTATAGCAAGGCTTTTACAAGGATCTGCAGAGCAATGGACCTGTTCTCACACTAGAAAACATATCATGCATTGGTCATCTTTCCTTGTTCATGATGACACACCTAAGCCACACAGAAAATGCCTTTACTTTACAGTACATTTCCTTTATCAACACTCACTGCTTTCCAAAGTGTACATCTGGTTAAGAGAGACACCTCCCCAACATGCTTATTACTGCTTATTCTTCACTAAGACTTCCCTCACACCTGTAAATATCCTGGTGAAATTTACTTCATTTCCAGCCTGGAAAACTTAACAAGAAGTAGTTGAAGATTATGTGCTAAGTAAATGTTCCAAACTAGTACAGTTCTAATAAAATTCTTTTAATCTTCTAATCTTCCAAATAACCCAAGAAGGTTTCTTGGATCCTTCCCGAGCTTCTCAAAAAAACCCAACCAAAATAAAAAAGAGAGCCCAGTTACACCCTGTCCTTATTTACAAGCACCCATTTCTTCACAGAAATTTATTCCTGTCTTCCGAGGTATCATAGCCCAAGACTTCTTCATCACACAGAAGATCACAGTCAATAATTCCAGCTACTACTTAGCTGACACACTAAATTGTCACTAGAAAAAAAGCTTTTTCCCAGAAAACTGCACTAGCATTTTGATAACTGAAACCAGCAAAACAAGTGATAGAAACAGTGCTAAGCTTTGATCTCATAATTTTTCCCACTGCTCTCTTCTTCCAGTCCTTCTTATTATCCTGCCTCCTGCCACGTTACTTCTCAACCCTTTTTCTAAAACATTTAAATGTATTTTTTCTGAGCATATGATTTGTAGCTTCAATGGACTGAAGCATTTTGAAGGAATCAGATTAGTTAGGGAAATTTTTAAGCACCAGAGAACCTGAAAACTCAGATAAACAGTTCTGTCACAGTCATGAATATCAGTTTTCCAAATTGTAATATGTTTTTTACCCAAGCTTATGGATATTGCGAAACTACCATTTGGGGAAAAAAAAAATTTTTTCTACAATTTCTACCAAAATTAGCTGCCAATTCCTCTAGGAATGTTACATAATTAAAACAGAAATGGCATGAAGGAATAATACAGGTTTTCACTCCATGGCCCAACAAGGGAAAAAAACCAAATCCCAAGTATCACTTACATTTATTTATTTAGGTATACTGTTTCACTGAAATACAACAAAATATACAACAAGTTCTCATACTTGACTACATGTTTTACACCTTCTGTCTGCATAAAAAGTGCATTTGGAATGACTAAATGTCAACAGATGTAGTGCAATGTGATATAACACAAGTAAAACAGACATCAACTTACTGTGGGGTGTTTATGTTCAAATCTTCAGAATGTCCTTAGATACAGCAATTATTTCAATAGAGATTGGGGGGGGGTCAAAAAAAAAAAAAAGAAGTCATTTGAGACACAAAGCTTTAGTGTAAGCCTAGAGATTTTTCACTTGTCTGAAAAGAAAAAGGAACTAATTAGCCAAACTACAGAAGGGGTTATGGAACAAACTAGCAGACATATGGGATCCTCAGCTGAAGTAAATTGCTTCGTTTATGTCAGCCTATAAAAGCTGTGTGCCCTGAAATAAGTGGTCTGCAGCCTGCTGACCTGGGGCTGCTGGGCAAGGAGCAGCTGCCGTGTCTGCACACTGGTGTTCTTCAACTGAAGAAAGAAAAAAGGTGGAACAAATTCAAGTTTCATAGAAGCAAAGAGGTGAGATAGGCCATCACCATGACACAGCTTTTGCTGGCTATATCTGCAAGCTAAGACAGTTATGCTTCACAGCACACTTTGTAGCCCTCTTGGGGGCACAGTGTAGGGGGCACGACTCAGCACTATGACAGGTGGATTTCCACCGTCCTGGTTCACTGACTATCCAGAGGAAGCAATGAGGGAGGATTTTATCTTCCTCTATGCTAATGTGCTCATTCCCTCTGCAGGAAAACAGAACATGTGATGGGATAGTGCACACACTCACCATTTGCCTGTGACACAGACAGGACACATCAGAAATCAAACCTGCAGAGATTAACTCCTCTACAGTACCAATGCAGCCATTTTTCCCTCCACAAAGTATGAAGTACTTCTGCTAGTACACCAAAAGGCAGCAAAATGCCACCCCATTTCAAACACTACTGAACTTCCATTTTCTAATGGATTCTGAAACTAAGTTTTCTATATCCCTATTCATAATGTTATATTCTTACACTGCCACACTAACATTTTACATTTTTATAGTGTTTTCATCAGATGATCTAAACGCAGCATGAAGGCTCATTTGCACTTTTTGCACATTTCTGGTTTTGACTTACCATGACATTGATTTAGAGTAGGAAGCAAAATATAGCTTTTGTTTGGCTTTTTAAATGAATAAAAATTGTTAAAATTAACAGTACCCAGTCCACAACTATAGAAGGACTCAGAGAACTGGCACACCATCTGCCAGCAGATAGCACTGCTCTGAACAAGCTGGAATAGGCTGACATTCAAGTGGCAGCATGCAGCTGGTAACATCCCTTAACAAAACAGAACAGAGGCTGACCCTTGATAGGAGAAAACAACCCTTTGGACCAGGCAGATGTTGACCCACAGATCAGTGATATACTGTGGGGCTTGAGAAAGATTAAAGCTTTTGTTGGAGAAAATTTCTTGAGCCTAGCCATCTCAGTCTTAAGAGTGAAGAACCACCAAAGCCCTCGGAGCCAGCGACGTGGCATCGGACTTGCATCATTGTATACATAAGAACTGACTAGTAAACTGATTAATGTCTGGGTTTTACTAGCTACCAGAAAAAAATGTCTATTATCTGAGCATAAATGAATGTTTGAAGATTTGAGGTTTTGCCTGGTTTGTAGGTCTCTCTGAGTACTCCTCTCACGCTGGTCCCAAAATCACATATAATAACAGCAGCGACATTTACATGTACAGCTGTCTTACAGCAACCTTATCAAAGAGAAACCTATTACCCCTATTGTAGATATGAGAAAACTGATGTACAGGGAGATTAGTTGACTTCTTTTGAAAACTAGCAAAGCCAATAACACAGCCTCGATCTCCCAAGAGCAGGCTGTGTGGTTCAGCAGAGAGGACTGATGCAAGCTGTGCAAGAGGTCAAGGCCAACAAGACTAGAGGCTTCCATACTGCTGACGAGTATCTGTGCTGTCAGTCCAGACTTCTGTCTCATCTGGCCCTTTCAGAAATCAGTTTCTCCTCAGGATTAGAAAAACCACAGAAACTAGTCAGTATTCTTGCAAACAAATTGTTTCATCTCTTACTTTGTAGCTCTCACCAACGCATGTGAAATAAACTGTTGACATATCATGCTCAAGATTTCTAATTCCTGTGGTAGAATACATCTACATTATAAGTCAAGAGTTTCTTAGTAACATTTGATAAACTTCCAAGTACCACTTTTTTCCAGGCCACAGAGTAACATGATGGCAGAGTGTTCTGTAAAACTATATATATGTATGTGTGTGTGTGTATGTCTTTTATGCCAAGGCTTGTAGCTGTTGGACAAAATACTGGTAGTTTGGCAGACACAAGGCTCTAGGATTAGTTACAAGAGGACATTTGCATATAAGTCTGTCACTATTTATGAAGACTAAGAAGAGAAATGTCACTGGATTTTACTTTTGAAAACAAAGTATGAAAATCTTCATGTGAGATGAGGAAATCAAACCTTTTCCTCTTCAGTTTAAAGTCTCTGTTAGGTTCAAGTTAGGTTTCTAGTCATACAGACTATATCCATACTTTTAATTACCCATGTTCACATAGTTCTTCAGATTGTTTCTGTGGACATTGTACACTGTGAAGATTGACTTTGAACTGTACCCATTCTGTTCCTATTATCCCTTTCCCCATTCAGATTTTCACTGCTTACTGATCCAGCTGGCTTGCTTCAGCCTTCAAATCAGCTTGCATGTAGTGTGCAGTTTGGATCTGGATGGCAAGCATCTAGATACACTTATAGTCACCTATTTTTACACTTAGTCATCTCTTTCCAGGCAGGAAACTGGAGCAAGAGAGGAATATGCAACTAAGAATGATGGGTCACAGGTTTTAGCAACATAAGGTGAAGTGCAATGTTGAAATTTGGAGTATAATTATTCATGATGATACCATAACTGAACTGCATTAAAGTCAGTCTGCCTCATGTGAACAGAAACTCCCTAATTCAGCTGAATCACCCCTACATTAATGCAGCACTTCCCAATGCAGTGGTCTCAGAAATCAGGAATGTAGTTTGTTATTAAAAAAGCCAAAATATTTGAAACTTATATTCAGTATCATCTCCTACCATTGCAGGAAATCATCTCAGAACTCAACATTGCTAGCATTCCTTTGGTGAAGTTTTCTTTTCTTAATTTTAAAAGCTAAATTCAAAGTTTCTTCCAAGTAATTCTCAATATCAGAATCAATCTCAGATGAGCTTAGCATCTTCTGCTGTTTTGGATGAACAGATCAGTGTTAGAACTGTGTTTTTAGCAGCAGTCATTTATAAGTGATTACTGGCTTCTTTCTATTTATTTTTGTGAGTGTCTGTCAACAGATTATTTTTGCAGGGATTACTGGCACTGTAATGGCCTCATTAAAACAGCAACATGATAGATCTCTTGCTTCAACAGTCTTGTAAGACACTTAACTTTCCACTGTTGGCTCATTATTTTCCCTTAAAAAAACCCACATGATCCTTCTATTAATATATACTTAAAAGTCCATGCAAATGTAAATTCCTATACCTCAGCTCCCTCCATGAAATAGCATCTGCACTAAGACAAGCAGCAGGCTCTCCCACGGCTGAGATGTATGTATCCCAGTACCAGTAACAACAAAACAGTAGTAAAATGAACCCCATTTTTACTGAAATGTCAGTTAATATTTTTCCAGGTATAATAAAACACATAAACTACAACTTTAAAAATTTATCAGCAGTTTTTTGTTTGAATTTCCTCTTAGTATAGCTTTAATTTTTAATTTTCTCATTAAATATTGCTGAAATACAATGGAAGCACTGTAGAAATTATTTTAATATCCACACTGATAGCCAGTCAGTTTTGTAGCATAAGAATCAAGTTTTCTATCAGCATCTCAACTGTTCTGCACACAACAAACTTTAGAGACTAGTAACCATGTGTGGGGGGAATTCACATCTGACAACTCATTTTATAAATTCTGACTATTCCTGGGCCAAATCCCGTAAGATTTGTTAACTCCCATGGCACTTGATGGGAGTGACAGGTGGTCAGAGGGTTGGAAACTCATCCCTGTGTAGGCTGACACCTATTAAACACAAGACTTGCTGTTTTTGAATCCCCGGGATCAGTTTCTGACTACTCTATCCATATCGTCAGGAGGATACAGCTGTTGCAGGTCTGAAAGAACAGGCATGATCAACCTGATGCCAGTATGGGGAGACAAGGGAATTAGTCTTTCAACAGAGAAGAGGCTGCTGTGCAAAAAATGTGAAACAGGTCAACATGGACAAGACAGCTGATGCAGCCACCAGGAGGAAATTTCCTTTCCTTGGATCCAGGGACTGGATGTGTCTGTGAACAACCAGTCTCCTCAACAACAGCAGCTAAAGGGCAGAGGGTAGATGAAGGGATTTGGTGATATCAAAATGATTCAGAAATGTTTTCTGAATTGAAGCTTGAGAATTAATACAGTTGAGGTCCAGAAGAGAAAGTGTGGCCAAACCTTGTAACCACAAGACTACGAGACTGTGAAGAATTGGAAGTTATGTCAGTTCTTAACTTATAACAAGATTAATAGAAGCAGTATTTCCATTCTAAATAAGTGAGCAGGCAAGAATTAAAAGACTACATTTTTTTTTTACTGCTCATAATGAAATGAGATGCATTTCCCTCTGCTTCTTTTTGTTTTGACTTGTGCAGTGGTTTCTATGTCTGCCCAGCTGGTCAGGTTGGAGAGCAGGCATTGCTTACTAAGGGCCCACTCCAACTGGGTGAATTCATGTTTCCTGTTCTTACACACCTTCACAAGCCTTCTCTTTCTAGGCAAGTGGACTATACATAAATATTCCCATACTTAATATTATAAAAATAAACCATCACATGACACTTAAGCAACATGTAAAACATGATCCCAGTCCAAGGGAATAAACTTTAAAAAAAAAAAAATAGATTCAGTTTGTATAATAGGTGACTAAGTATGACCAAAAGCTCTATTTTTAAAATTTAAAATTTAAAAATTGTAAATTAAAAACTATTTTTAAACATAATTTTATAGGGTTTTTTCTAGTAAATTTTAGAAAAAATTGTGGACATAGAAAATGCGCTCTGCTGAGATTTCAAAGATCCTGAAGACATCCAAAAACCTCTATTAAATTTTAAAGACATATTCTTCAGTTTTGCACCCCAATCAGAACTGAATTTTGTATTGGTTTATTGCAGAACATTCTCAGTTGCTAATTTTTGACTGCAGAGTTCTAATTTTACATGTGAATATTCAACTGACGCAAGCAATCCAATACATGGAAAAGAACGGTTCATGTGAGACTGCTGCAGAACTACTAACTAGGAGAGATACAGCGAAGGATTCTCAGAGAGAAAAATCCAACACCAAACAACCTTTGCAGTTCTAGTGAGTGGAGATGAGAAGACCACCTCCTTTACGCCCCTGGTTAATGCCTATTGTTTTCAGCAAGCACAGGATCAAACTCGTAGCTCCAAAGGTGTTAATGGCAGCAGAGTCCATCCTGGGCCACAGGAGGCTGCCATCAGCTGCTCCTTCCCACCTCCGCCTGCGTGGTCCCGCTCTTCCGCCGCAGTTTCCCCTCTCCAGCTATGCCGCAACAACTGCTTGCAAAGAGCACGGAGTAAACCGGATTGCCGAAAATAACCCTTTAGGAGAGTTATTTTTAACCTGGACCCCTTCAGGTTGTGTCAGGGTGACCTCACAAGTCACTGTGCACATGGGGGTGTGTAGAAATGCAGGATAATGGGTTGCCAATAACATGGCTGGGGGTGGAGAATACAGTGGCTTTTCCCCTAAAGGCAGTGAATTGTGAAACTACAGCCATGTTTAACAACTGTGTGTACAATACACAGAGCAGAGAGAATACAGGTCTTTCTGTCATAGCCATGAGAGAACAATGAAGTTTCAAAATGCTTAAAAATCATTAGAATGTTTTTCCTTTTTCTGTCCCTGTAGCTAAATATAAACACAGAGATCTCTTGCAGTATTGAATAACTATTTCCTCACTTTCTTTTTCCTCTCAGCTTAATTAACTGCCTCTTCTAAAGGACTCCATCAAACCTGAGTCACAGCATGTCAGAGATATTCACAAGAGAAATCTCTGCTAATAAATTGCATGGCTGTTATCCACAGCAGAAGCACTTAATTTCAGTGATAGTAACACAGCACCTTCTAGACCACTTTTCTAATGATGGTGTCACAGAGAGGAATAGTAATACCTTTCAGAAAAAAAAAAATATATGCACAACGATAAAAAAAAGACACTTTCAATCATGAATGAAGGGGGGCACCGCTCTGAAAAAATGGGAGAGTAGAGCTGTACTTGGGACTTGCCAGTGCTTTCCCATGCACAGAGGCAGAAGAGGTGTCCATGCACTTGCACAGTGAGGACTGAATAAGCACTGTAAGGAGGAAGATAAAACTTTTTTCTAAGAAGCTCTCTCCTATTCCTTTTTCTCAGAAGCAACTCCCTTCTCCAGGCTTCCAGGAATTATCTGCTATGAGGAATTTTTTTAATAAAGAGGAAGTTTCCTAGCAGCAGCGAGAGAAAAACCCGCATCCTCGACTTTTCTCTCAGCACTTCCATGCATTTTTCAATAGTTATTTTGCCCCTGGCTGCTTGTTTGAAGGACTGGCTGCATAAACAAGCTTTTTTCAGTTGACTCAAGTAGTGCTTCTGTACCTAAATAGGACATCAATATTAGTTATTTTAGTCTTTAATTTTAGATTATTTTTAATAATTTTGCAATTCTTGCTGAGACTGATCTGGGATTGATATTGCAGCCAAAGAGGATTTGGGGTTTTATTGAATCCTATTTCTTTGCCATTTAGCTAAAAGTCTTTTTCCTTGTTATAAATATTATGCTCCAGTTAAGTCAATAAATATTCACGATGTCTGCCTACTCCTTCTTGTAACTCCTAGTTGGACAAAAGCCTCAAAGTATTTGAGGAGAGTACAATAAGAGCAATGTTTCAAATGGTAAGCAGGGAAAAGGAACAACAAATACCGCCTACCCAGTCAGTTCTCTTTTTCCTACCTCTTCTCTCCTTATGTATCCCACTTGTCATTTTTTTTTCAACACCTCATTCTCTGCCTCTTCCTTTTTCTGGGTTTTCCTCACTTGATCTCACCCTCATTTTCAATAATTTGCTGCTTCTTTTTCTGAACTCTGGGTGACATCTTATTGCTATAGACATAAAAAATTACATCTGCAACCCATCAGAACTTTGTAGCAATACACTTCAACTACAATGCTAATACTTTTGAATTTGCCCCTAAAATTTTTGGTGTTAATATTTTCACTGCATGTTATTTTCTGTTAACATGCTAAACCCTCCTGCTAACCCATCAAATTTACCCTTGTAGGTTCCACGGTTTATAAATACATGTCTATATATTATGTGTAGATACATATATTTATAATTTATAAGTTCAAATATCAGGTTTTTAAACAAAACCACAAAAAAGCCAATCCATGTATATACATTGATATGTACAGACTACTTCCTCCAATCTGCTGCTACACGTATAACACCTGCAAATTCACCTCTAATTTTCCTAACTGCTCCTCTACCCACTAACACCCAATCTACTCCTAGCATATAAAAACTGTCATCTGTCACTGTACCACCACCCTGATTTCAGCTTTCAATGCAAAATCATCTCACACATTTAATAGTCTTTGGATTACTCTCATTCATGGTGGTATGTTGAATTCAGTTTTACACACAACGGAAATCCATGCTTTACTTCCTACCAGTTGTGGAGACAGGATATTCACGAGTGTCCAGAATCCCTGGGTCACCCCATCATGGCAGGAAATAGTAAATGGGATCCCAGGGACAAGATCAGTATAGGTATTTACTTATGGAAGAGAGAACTATCATCTCCTAAATCACAGAATCATAGAATAGAATCATAGAATCATTAGGGTTGGAAAAGACCTCCAAGGTCATTTAATCCAACCTTTGACCAAACACCACCTTGTCAACTAAACCATAACACTAAGTACCATGTCCTGTCATTTCCTCACTTCCAGTGATGGTGACTTCCCTGGCCAGCCCATTCCAATGCCTGACCACTCTTTCCGTGAAGAAATTCTTCCTGATGTCCAGCCTGAAACTCACCTGGTGCAGCTTGAGGCCATTTCTTCTTCTCCTGTCACTAGTTCCCCAGGAGAAGAGGCCAACACCCCCCTTGCTCCAACCTCCTTTCAGGTAGTTGTAGAGAGCAATAAGGTCTCCCCTGAGCCTTCTCTTCTCCAAACTAAACAACCCCAGCTCCCTCAGCCACTCCTCATATGACTTACTCTCTATACCCTTCACCAACTTCATCGCCCTTCTCAGCACCTCAATGTCTTTCTCATAGTGAGGGGCCTAGAACTGGACACAGTACTCGAGGTGTGGCCTCACCAGTGCCGAGTACAGGGAGCTGATCACTTCCCTAGTCCTGCTGCCCACCCTATTTCTCATACAGACCAGGATGCCGTTGGCTTCTTGGCCACCTGGACACACTGCTGGTTCATGGTTCGGCTAGCTGTCGACCAGCACCCCCATGTCCTTTTCCACTGGGCAGCTTTCCAGCCACTCTGCCCCAAGGCTGTAGCACTGCATGGGGTTGCTGTGATCCAAGTGCAGGGTGCAGCACTTTGCCTTATTGAACCTCATATCATTCATACTATACATCTTCTCTCTGTCAGGTATCAGCCACACTGGTGAGGGGTTCCCAAGTTAAAAGAAAGCTGGGATCCCTTGGTTCCTTCTGTTTTCAGTGAAGCACATCTTAATGAAGTTACTCATTTGCCTTCTTCAGAACCTGCAGAGAAAGCCAAAGGCAACTAACTTCTAAATTATCAGAAATAAGGTGGTAGTGAATATTTCCCAGAGAATAATACCCAACATTCCCATGACAGTTTCTACCTGTGAACAGCATGCATGTGCATCCCATTTAACATGGCTTGATGTATTTGAAGTATGTGACAAAACTTATACTATGAAATACACTCTATATATTCAATTTTCTTCAAAAACCTGAAAAGTAGTGTCTTATCACTGTGTTTCCTAATGAGAAAATTAACTTAGTTCATTTAGTACTACATATATCCCCATGAAATCATAAGAGTTTGGATTTTGAATTTTTACTGACAGTTGAATTGCAAAATTAAAAATTAAAAACTGAAATATCATTAAAATTGCAGAGATTTTCAAATAAACTAATAGATTTTAATTACAAAAATGTACAAAATAACTATCTAATAATTATTCACAATGAAAAGAAAGTATTATCTCCTACAACAAAGGACAGAACACGGAAACTTGGGAAGGGAGGGGCAGCTAGGGCACAATACATTTTTTGTAGCTGAGGTTGTGAGGGGAGGTTGTTTGTTTGGTTTTTTTGCATTTGGGCTTTTTTCTCCTGAAAGCAAAGAAAAAACGCAAAACAGTTAGATGTGCCTTTGCATGTGCCAGATGCGACAATGAGATCAAATCCTTTTCTGGGGAAAGAATTGCTTCATGGAGTGTTTGATTTTGAAAGAGCAAGGACTCATTGTCTCTAAATTTTGCTGGATACCAATAAATGCTGGCATTATTGTGACATTTTCCTTTGAAAGCTGAAGTACAGAATTAATCCTAATAAACAGTGCAAATCTGCAACCCTTACTGAAGCAGAATAGTGCTCAGTGTCACATACTTCAGAATGACTCATGTGAACACAACAGCGGAGTAAGCCCCTGGGTCTTTTACCAACCACACTTCCATTTTCTACTCAGTAGTTTTCTTATATTTGGGTTCTCTTTCAAGCATTATTAAAATTTTCTGATGAAGTACAGCATTCATAATGGTAACCTGCAGTTCAGCTTAGCAAAGGTTTATGGCATTTGCTAAATGATTAAATTTTTCTTCAGAGACATACTGCAAAGTAACACCATAAATTTAGATATGGATTTCTTGCATTCTAACAATGGCTTCACTTACAAAAACTTCTTTAAAAATGGATATGTTTCTCTCCAATGTGACATAATAGGTTATTGTCTACATCTCTCAGATTGGACATAGCTGGAAAACATGATTTTTTTTTCTCCTGCTCTATGGTAAGTTACAATCTACAAATAACACTGTCTAAACACCTCTGCAATGATTCTCTTTCAGGCACATGAAAGAAATGTGCATGTGTGATCTATTTGTTGGTGGTCTTCTTCAAACTGTTTTCCCTAGATTTTTCATACACATGCATTTCATAGATGCATTTATATTGGCCTTAAATCCTGCACATGTATCAACCAACTTGTTTTTGGTCTACATTGGCCTTATCCCAGGCCTTGTGGGCCTTAGTGAGACACAAATATGTTTATAAAACTGAAGAATGGACCTCCTACTAATGTCCTTTTAAGAAATTGTCTATATTTGGATCAGAAACATTTAAAAAAGTATATTTAAGAATTCCTTTAGCATCATTTCCTGAAGACATTCTTAATTTTAATGTACCCAATTAATGTTAAATAAATTGCTGCAGTACAAACACACACACACAAAAATTGAGAATGTAATCTTCTCCTGTAAAAAATGCATACACGAATAAAAATAATCTTTCCCAGCAAGAAGCACTTGCAATAAATCAATTTCTGAGGACTGTAACTGTTCTTTCTGTGACAGAAACAAAAAATCTGAACATGAAGTACGATTCTAGGGAAGGAATTTGACAAAGCTGTGGTGTGGTTACCTCATTACAGAGAGATCAAATGCTACTAATAAAAGCAAGTATCTTAGAGAGCCAAATCCATGGGGAAAAAAAAAGTGAGACTGCCACATCTGCCACAGGCAGCTGAAGAACAAAAAGTACTTGGCTTTGTGGACACTTAAGTACCAAAAGTGTTAACCGTGGATTAACCTATTTGTACTGACCTTTAATTCCCTGCTACGTAAGGATCCAACCTTACTCAAAGATTCCCAAGCCCACTTTCCAGTGGAGAAGCAAAGTTTGGTTTCTCCAATGCAGACCCAGGGATACCCTCCCTGTCAGACTGAGCACACTCACACAAGTCCCAACTCTCCTGGCAGCCTGAGCTGCAGGTTAGGAGGGGCTGTTGGTGTCTGGGGATGGACAACTCTCTGCAGGATGTACAGCTACCCAGTGAACGTCCAGCCCTTGCATGGCTTGGAAAGGAACATGAAGGGACACCCACCAGGGAACCTTTAGTCTTCAGCAGTGACTGGCCCCTTCTATTTACCGATTTATCCCTGTGCCTGTCATATTTCGTTGATTTTTCTTGTCTATCACATCTTTTTTCCCCTTTTATCTTCATGGCTTTGAGATCCTTAAGACATAAATAAAACTTTTGATAATTTTTATTTTTCCATCTTAACAGATACTGACTGCTTCACACACACTGAATTTAAAAGTTCAGCATGTCTGTTTTCCTTTGTGTGTTAGAATAACCTAGTCTATCAAGTGATATATGGAAATATTTCTTACAGAATTTATTTCACAGACACAAACAAAGGCATAGAACTGCAAAAACAACTGAGGAACTTTATTTTTTTATGAATAGTGAGTTATTAAAAAAACAGAACTGCAGAGAGATGTTTCACAAAGTAAGTTTAAATTTGGTGAAAGAAGTCTGATTTTCTATCTTTAACTAATCGTAACATTAGCATATGTCAAAATCAGATGTTTCATTTCAGAAGAGCGGGGGGATTATTGATGCTTTAAAAATAAAACTGCTCACATTTTCAATCCAAAATTCCATGTATTTTTTTAATTGAAACCCTGATGTGAAAAAAACCCAACAAAAAAATTATTTTGTGATCAAACTGAAATAAAATGCTTTAATTTTTGGTTCAGATATAAATAAAAAGGCCTATTATTTACTTTTCTAACAATATCAAATTGTGTTATAATTGTTACTACAAAAAGAAACATCACAGTAGCAAAAGTCATTATATATACAAATAAATATGCAATTCAGAGATGGTGAATGCTGATGATACTTGAGGTAACAAAATAAGAACTTCAAATCCTATGCCACACTCCCATTTTAAGAATTAACCAATCCCCCTGCCAAGCTCAAAGATACAAGAACATACTTCCTCTCTTTTGATATCATGATCTGAGTAAGATTTTAAGAGCCAACATAGACAGTAGTGTCAAAAGAAAGGAAATAAATATCAATAAAACCAGAAGGAATTAAAACAAAAATCTGAGAACAAAGAGTACAAGTTTAAGGCCTTTAAATCCTTTACAGGGTGTGAGCCTCAGAGACATCAGAGTAAACACTGTCATCCTAACCAGTTCCAGCAATTCTATCATAACCCATGTTACTCCTAGTATTTTTCCAAGCAGTTCTGAATTTACGAGTTAAGAGAAATCCTAGTCCTACAAAAATACACTATCTATATGTGAATAATGTATCTTGAATTTATATTGCAAAGTGTTACAGCAACACCTGTTTTTAAAATTCTCTCTATGGGAAAAAAAATGAATGGCCACTAATTGCTGCACTGCTTCTTATTTCAAAACGTTTTATATCACTTTCAAACTGGCAATAGTTGGCAGGGAAAAAAAAAGTTTTGCACCAAAGTTAATATCTGTATTCATCACCGAGCATGACTTTTTAAAATAAAAGAAGTATTGTTTTTTTCTATCTTTTAGTCTCTGATGTTTTGGAGGGGAAAGTTATTTCCTCTCTTTGATTTCATTATCTGAATAAGTTTTTAAGACCCACTTACCAAGATATAATACAGTGTTAAAAGACAAAAATAAAAATCAGTAAAACTCAAAGGAAATAATTCAGAAATCTCTGATAGTTCAAAACTACCATTCACTTGAACAAGTTTTAAAGAAACTAATTATTCTCTCCAACACTGCGCTGAATACTCTTTGTATAATAAACCATATCTGGATTGACTGGAACTGGCAGAGCTAGATGCCAATATACTGTTTGCTTTCTCCTCTCAAACACGTTCTTTCAGAAGACACCAGACTTGTCTCTCCCCATACCAATGCACACACTGAAATGGCTCAGCCTCACAAAACACCAAACCTACAAGCTCACAGAGCATAAAATATAAAAAGCCTTCAATGCATCCTTAGAGGACCTTAAAACCATCTACTCTTAGTATTGAAAAGCTGTGCTTCACCACCAAAGGTAACGATGTAATTCAGACAGGTCTGAAGCTGTACACAGCTACCCAGACTAAGACCACGACACTGCAAGGAAACCATCACTTTACACATCTCTGTGGAGGTGGCATCTTTGCCCTCTTATCCATGGCTGCCCTCCAATTTTCTGCCCAAGCAGAGATGAGTGATGAAACCATCTAAGGACAGGTTTCCAAATAATTCTAGTTTTAAATTATCCTTTCTGTTGCAGAGGATAAGCACATGGTGAAGTCTTGCTTTTGCCTGATTCAAGAAGAATCACCAAGCACCCCTTCACACCTACACAAAACCAGCCACCAGGCAAACCCAGGCATCCTCAGCCATCATTCTCTGATGCCACAAACTACCCACAGCTCTTTCCTTCTGCAGGAAGAACAAAGGGTGACACTCACCATCACCTTCAGAGAAAGAAAAATGTAAGCAATTTACTTTCAGCTCTGCACTTTGCCCATCCTTTCCCATGCCCTAAATGAAGTTACTGGAGAAGTTGTGGTTTTAGCAGTGCATAATTTGGAGTTGAGGTAAACTAGTGTAGTGGTAAATAATTCCCATTGTAACAAAATGTATTTAAATAACTATTGAAGGAGGGAAAAAAGAACAATGAAGGACTAATAGGGAGAAAAATACTCACAGCTCCATCTGTTGCTGGAGATGGGTAGTAATTCAGCTACAAAAAAAAGGCAAAAGCCAAGTGTACCACAAGCTGATACGAGTTCTAGCTGAGATGCCAAAGGAGCTGAATTCTCGAGTATAAATCTGGAGTACAAATTCCGGAGCATAAATCAAACTCCAATTGTAAAAACTAATGATTTAACAACATAAAGTATTAGAATTTTTTTTAAATCAAAAAATAGAAACATATATAGGTATAAAGTATTTTGAAACTCACGTGTTTACGACAAATGCTGAAGAGAAATCTGAACTGAAACTTCATCCCTATATGTGATAGATGATAGTGCCCTTGATTTTAAAAAAGAGACTACTTCAAGCTTCCCCGGATCAACTATTATTCTTCTACAAGACTATATTGCACTGAACATGACAGAAATACAATTATTTCTGAAATCTCTGAGGGTTATCAGAATCTCAGTATTAAATAAAGATATAACGGTACATAAGTAGATGGATATCATAGATCTGTTTGCTTAGTTATCAGAATTCTTCTGAAAAATATTCTAAACAGAAGCTTATAATAAGACGTATAGATATGTCTGCTCTTTCTAGAAATTAAAAAGTGGCTCTTTTCAACTATCTGTATAGATGATTAAATGACTCAGCAAAACCAGGGGTTTTCTCTTTTAATTAATGAACTATAGCTAAGTTTGACTTTCATTAGTTTATGATATTCAAAGTCCCAGTGAAATATAAAAGAGTTACAAATGGGTTTGCATGATTCTGATTTTGGGCAATCCATCAGTGACATATTTCTGCTTGTCAAAATGGCCAGGTACTGGCTAGTTTTGGCAACGTACTTTTCTGGACTAGTAATAAAAGCATGTTACAGAGGCTCTTGGCATGCCATGCACCTGTACAAATACTTCTCATTTATTTCTTTTTCCTGTATATATCACAGCAATCAAGAGAAAAGGTACCACTTCAAATTCTAACCCACAGATATTGTTTGTCCCACCTTACTCCAATTATAAGGGGTTAAAGTGGATAAATTTTACAGTGGATAAACACCGTATTTTCACTTTATAAAGTTAATCAAAAAATGTCTTTTCTGTTTATGAAGACTTGCAAATGTTATGAGCAAATGTAAGTGTGCATGAAGGAAAGACAAAGAATTCCTGTTTTTAAGAATGGCTATGGGATGTGTGTGTGTGCGGTGCCCTGGATTACCCTCAAAATGTGCAGATGACCATTACCAAAGGAAGTGGAAGGAACAGCATGTTCACCAACTGCAGAGCCAGGAATAACAGAAGCCACACGTTCAACAACAGCCATATGACTTACAGGCAGGCTCTGGTCGGGCACTTCCCATTCAGGATTAACATAATGTTTATATGAAGCAGAAAAATGCACCTCGCTTACACAAAGCAACATACTTCTCTAAGAAATGTGTGCCCCTGAAACAGGAAGCAATACCTCTGGCCTCTTGACTCAACAGATGGATGAACCCTCAGACTATGGATGCTGGCTACAGAAACAGGATTTGAAATTCTGTTTCCAGAAAGCATGTATTGGGTATCGTCCCAAAGATCAGCATCTCCAGTTTTCAGAGTACAAAACAGATGTTCTGACTGGCAGTTTACTCCTGCACACAATGTCATTGCTGCCCCGAGTGAAACAGAAGACTGAATGGGCAGCAGATTTATATGTGAGGTAAATTTAACCTGTTTGCCCTTATCTATGTTATTTTATCCCCAGACTTCATTTTTATCTTCATGTCAGTTAAACATATAAGCTTGTTATTTTAATTAATACGGTAATAATATCCGCAGTAACAAACATACTTAAAATTTTATCTTGAAAATCTCTTCAGATGTCATCATAAGAACCAGCCTCTCTCGGCTTACACTGGAGAGCACACAATAATACAGGGCAGAGGCAAAATCAGTACTGATCATGGGTGAGAGCTGGGTGGTCTTTGCCCCTTTGTGGGGAAAGCACTGAGAGGAGAGGAGACAGACTCACAGTCCCTCGTCACAGAGCTCTGCAGTTACTGCATAAAATAAATGGCTACTCTAAAAGGTATAAATTTCAGGTAGACAAGGGTCTGATGCCCATCAGGGACTGTTTACTAGCACTCATGCTTCTTGAACTCTTAAAAATGGAGACCTGCATGAAGCTACCGGTCTTCCTCAGTGCTTGGGCTATCAGGCTAGTGCGTTGGAGGGTGGTTCTGTGCTGCTTCTGGCTGTGGTGAAGAGCCCACTCCAGAAGAGCCTTCCTGGAGAGAACTCCAGGCTGTGCCATACCAGGCATGCTGCCTCTGTAGCCCTTGCCAAGGTGCCCCCAAGGGCACTGGCCCACTGCTGCGATCTGGTGCATGTCTGTTTGTGTGAGCACTCTCTGACTCCAAAGGAAGGAGGCAACGTAGATCCCAGGATGGAGTAGAACCCATGCTGAGCTCTAGCTGGGAGCCTGGTGGGTCATGGAGGCCAGAGCCCGGCAGGTGATCGGGGCCAAAGGGCTGCCAAGGAGCATTTCAACAGTGGGACAGAATGGTGGCAGAGCTCCAGTGTTGCAGCCCATTCTCTGGTGCTGCTTAATGCTTTATATATGTATGCATACATGTACACAAACAAGCATTTTCCCTGCCACACACTGGGACAAGGCTGTAGCCACCCAGCACAGAGAGTATCAGAAAATTTGGTGTTACACAGTCTTTGCTTTAGGTACTGCTTCCACCAATCATTTGCTTCCTTCTTCTGGTTTGAATATTTTTATTTATTTGATGTGTTTTTCCTAAGTGGATATGTTTCTGTTTTGTTTACTATCAAACCAGTAATTTGGGAACAAAACAAAAATTAATGCTTCATAAGGAGCCTAAGTAAGATGATGGTGTGGATTAACAAATTGAGCCCAGTGATGTCATGACAAGGGCTGTGCCCACAGTCAATGGAACATTTGCCACATACCCCTCTAAGGTCCCTTGAAATCACCTGTCTCTCCTAAGGCATCAAACAGCCTTGCTACAGATGGCTGCCCAGGACCAGGCAGGTGTGTATGCTCCACTAGCCGGGCATCAGTTTGCCAGTCTCATACCAGCATTCCTGGCAGTTCCTTGATGCCTAGAAAATTCAAGCACAGCTCAGTACCTCTTAAACATAAAACTGAAGGTGACATGCATAAGTCAATGCCAAACAGTTTAGAGGAAGAATTAAGGAGCCTTTGGGAAGAAAGTGTAAATGAAAGCATTGTAGGTCTGGAAGGAATGCAGGGACAAGCCAGAAAAACAAAACTCCAGAAGATGAAGGGAATCAGAGGAAAGAAAAATGTCAGAAGGAGGTATAGGAGTACTGCAATGAGGATGGGTGAGTGTATTTTCCCAGCAAGTGAACTGCAAGTCACAGGGCCCTCTCCAAGTGGAATGTAGGGCTGAAAGTTTAATTAGTGCTTTCTTCTGTCCTTTTTGATCTTTGCACAAAGCCTTTCTTCACACAAAGGACAGAGAGGTTACTGTGAGGCTGTGTGGCAGTGTCCCTCGGTTCAGGCATTTCCCATATTTCCCAGGATAAATGGGATGCCTCTCCCTGTTCTTCGTGCCTGTCTCTCAGCCTCCAAAGGAAGTTATTCCCGGGACATTTCACTGCCGCAAACAGCCCGTGTGACAACAGTTTCTCTGCGGAGCAGTTTGCTCTTGCCACCAGAGAAGCTGAGACATTAGCCCAGGACCAGCCAACACCGCCTCCCCCGCCCCAGCTGGGCTTGAGCTTCGGTTTTCTGCCGGGTCCAAACCCCCGGCAGGAGCGGGGGCTGCGAGGGGAGCCGCGGCGGGAGCTGCGGGGCGAGCGCAGGCATCGGGAAGGGAGTGGGAATGTCACCTATTTGCCATCGTTGGCTTGCAGGGAGGCGAGAGGCCCCACAGATGGCATCCTCTCCTGTGCGCTGTTTGGCTTCCAAAATTTTTTCTTTAAAAAATAAAAATTGAGCAAGCGTCCCTTCTCTTTTAACTACCTCAGCTCTAAGAAAATCGAATACCTAAGGAACGAAGGTTGCCATAGAAATTATTCAGGGTAGCCTCTGCACCTGCGGGAGACACCGTAGCGGAGGCCAGCTCAGGGACAGAGCTTTTGGCGGCCACTGCCAGCTCTTTAATTGATCGCCGAGGGCGAAAGGCGATCGACCCACTCGAGGACACCTCTAGCTGAGGAAGGAGCCTGCTGACGAGCAGGAATTCCTTGAAAAACTTGGGATTCAGAGAGGCTGAGAGAAATGCCAGCAGAAGTTCCTGACATCTGCATCATCCGCCTTGAATAATTTTGCATTTGAGATGATGCCCCCGTAGGAGAAGACCATGTCATGAGGGAAGCATTGCCACCTTTTTCCTGTGTGGGAGGCATAAAAATGCGTTTCTGGGACAATCAAAGCTGTGAGGGGAAGGGGTATCGTGTTCTCACCGCTTCTGTTCTTTGCTTGAATTAAACTCCGGAAAAGCAATAAATTACGAATAAATTACGAATAACTTACCCAGTCATGTTTCCAATTTTTTTCTTACAGGCGACAGGCATATCTTTGAAGGGATCACACAGTTCTCAAATATATTTATTTTCAATCATGCGAAGAGATACTCCACAAAGCACATTTTTATGTGACCTGTTAAAAAAAGAAAAGAAAACAAAAAACCCTAAAGCGATTTGCCCTGACCAGCTGCCTCCCTCCCAAAGACGACAGCTCCCAGAGCTGGTGTCAACACCCACCCTCACTTAATTTTCTGCCCCGGCAAATCATAATTCCTATGAGGTCTGAAAGCTTATTTATATTTAAAAGTTCTTTTCTGGGAACAGCTGTCCCAGTAGAAATTAAACAGCGGATGCTGGCGGACGGCACAGAAAGCAATTTTAAGGCATTCGTTGAAAAGGCAGCACCTCTGCCCACCATTCCCAAGTGACCTGCCCAGTGCACATCAGTGCCAGCCGATACTTCACGCCACATATGCGTGTGTGCCCTGAGCTGCAGAAACGGAGTAGGCTCTGAACTGGAGGGTTTGATTTTCGTTTGGTTGGTTGGTTTTCGGGGGGTTGTGGTGATTTTGGGTTTGCCTTTTTTTCCTTTAAAAAAATTTTACTTAAATGAAAGATAGGCATCTGCAATATTTGCGCTAACATTTTAGACCAAACACAAACGATACCCGAAACGCCGGATCGGGTATTTCCACCTCTTCGAATGATTGAGTCAGGCTTAAATCCCCCAGTATTCCCCTCCGCAGTGCCGAGAGGGACGACATAAGGCCTCCAGCACGACTGCGGCTGCGGTCGGCGGGCCCGGGGGTGCGCGGCTCGGGAGGAGCGGCGGTCCCGCCCTCGGCAACACCTCGCAGTGCTCGGGACAGGTTTGCCCCTTCGCTCAGCCTCGAGGAAGGGACAGATGTTGTGGCGAAGCAGCTGACAGCTGGCTCGCATTTCCCAAGATATCTGGAGTAAAGATACCTGACATGGGGTTTTGGAGAGCTGTGGGTGGAGGGGATATCGATGGGTGCTCGGGCAGAGCCGGGAAAGCAAACCGCAAAGGCGCTTCGCCGGGCATGGGAACGTCAGCGCACCTCCACTGCCGGAGCGGGCGAATTACCGGCCCCGATTGCTTAGGGAAGCGCTTTGCCGCCGATCCCGGCGGGAGGAGTCGGCGGGGGCGCGGCGGGGGAGGGACAGCAGCACCTGCCGGGCCCGGCGGCGAGGCTGCCCAGCCCCGTGTGCCCGCTCCCTTCTTCCCGCCCTCCCCGACCACCCTCGCCCGCCCCAGTGCTCATGCGCCCGCCGAGGTTTAAAGCGGGAGCCGCGGCTGCCGGCGGCGGTAGCGCTCGACGAAGGTGCGGGATAGCGCACGGGACACGGCAGCCGGCGGTGCGGTGACTCGGCCGGCACGCTGCTCTCCGCTGCGCTCCTCGCCGCAGCTCTGCGCTGCCCCGCGGTGCGGGCGCGCCCCGCCGCCATGTGGCTCCCCCTGCTCCTCGGTGGGTACCGCGGGAGGCGGCTGGGGGCCGGCGGGGCGGGCGCGGAGCAGCGCCCCGACCCGTTCCCTGTCTGTTCGCAGGCGTCTTCCTGCTCACCAGCCCTGTGCGCGGGAGCAACAGCTCAGGTGAGTTGGCCGCTCTCCTCCATCCGCATCCCGTGGATGTTGTTTCCCCCTCGGACCGTGTCTGCTCGGCCGGGCCCGCCCCGGCGGGAGGTGGCGGCGCCCAAGGGGGCGCTTGGCCGCGGGTACCGGGCCGGCCCTTCCCGGCGCTCCTGGTTGCTGCCGCCGCTCGCTGCGATGCGCGGGGAGCCCGCGGGCCGCGGGTGCGGCCGCCGGGCAGGTTTGCGCGAAGCCGGCCGGGGGGAAGCTGCAGAGGGGCACGGAGGATGTCTGGGAACGCAGACGAGGGTGAAAACACCTTCCTGGCTCAGGCTGAAGCGGCGCCGTGGTGACAAATGTCCCCATCGAGGGAAGTGCCGGTAGCAAGAGTGAGTGGGACCGTGTTTGTGTGTTATAAAGGCAGTCGTACAGTGCTTGGCAATTTGAGGATTTCTGGCATATTTTAGGCCATGGAATTAATTAAAAACACTTTAAACCTGCCCTGCCATTAATTATTTTGACCCAAAAAGCAAAAGAACGTACTTAGGATGCCTAGCAAGGTACTGCAGGGGCTGCCTGTTGCGCCATGCCCTATTGGACTGCCTCCCTGCTGCTGGAGAGCAGGCTCTCCTGGAGCCAGAATCAATCCATGGGAGCCAGGAGCCATAGGAAGCAGTTGAAGAAATAATGTGACAGAAGGACGCAAGCAGTTTGTCTGCCCCTTCCCGTGGAGCCTTTCACCAAGGGGAGGACAGGAGCCTCCAGAAGAATGTGCTTCCAGATGCAGGCCTGGCCTGCAGAAGGTGAGTGACCTCAAGCTTTTCTGAATGGTTGTTCATGATTTCACAGCTCTTAGGAAGCAGGATTTGCTGCTCATTTTGTGTTCAGTCAAAGATTTGGAAAATTCTTTTGTGCTAAACTGATAAAAGCTGCATGAGACAGGAGTGCTATGGCTAAAAAAGGAAAAAAAAATGCACAGCAATAGAAAACCTACTCCAACCCCGGTTCCTTTCCCTTTTTGTTTTACAGGTGCATTATAGATGAAGTGCTGACAGTATGGCAGGAGACAAATGGAAAGTTTTCTGTGATGCTTCCTCCAGGGTTGGAGAAGCCACTGTAACCCGAAGGTATCTGGAACCAGCTAAAATAGCATTAAGGATATATTTTCAAAATGGAATATTGATACAAGACTATACTATACAATGTGAACAGTTTTTGTAAGCTATTGTCTTTTACCATTATTCTGAGCCTAAATTCAGCAGCATTTGGTTATTGAACTAGAAGCTTGCAGGAACATTTATGAAAGTGCTTAAATTCTGTTGTTCAATAAGAACATGAATTTCCTCAAAAACCTACTGAATTTAGGCTCATAATGTTTGGGAAGATCTTAGAGGATCTTAGAACTTCCTTTATACTCCCACTGAAATGTATACAAATACTGCCAAGTTCAACAGTTCTGGTTACCATGCATGAGACTGTGCAGGTGGGTGAACATTGGCACGTGATGGTAAGCAACCTCAAGTTGATCAGAAAAGGGCAAGTCTCAGATTGAAATGAATGATACAGCCCTGACTAGATTTCTTTAAGTTCCATTGCCCTTGTCCAGATCAAGATATGTAATTAAGATTGCATAAATTAGTATGTAATCTGTGAACATGTTTTCTGAAATATAAACAAGCATAGGTTTACTAGTATGTCCATTTTTTTTCAAGTATGGATAATGTATATGGGAGTATTCCTTGCATAAGATAGAAAAAGCAGACATGTTTGAAGCCTCAAGATAAAAAGGAACTTAAAATCTTCCTGTATTGAAAAGCATACCAAATGTTAAAAAGAATAGGAAGCATTATAGGGATATACTTTGCTATTTTACAGCTCATAAAGCGATCTTACTTATAGGAACCCCTGTTTTATATTTTGTAATAATGTACATAGGAATTTTTTCCTTTGCATAAAACAAACTCTATTTTCCCAAAGAAATGCTTTTGGCTATGGATTTTATTTTTCTAGAATAATGCGGTGACTTTTGCCAAAAATTAAGTGAGAACTTTTATAGATTGACATAAGAAGCAGCTATTCACAGCAAAAACAGAGGACATGTGAAGAGGTACCAGAAAGATGGAAACTTTCATGGAATGATTGAAAACTGGTTGTTTTAGGAGAGAAGTGAGTCTTTGCTTTTTTTTTTTTTTCCCTTTTTTAGGTCAACAATGATGGAAGACATTCATCCCTACCTTTAAATATGGCTTAAATCAGGAAGAATTACAGTTTCTTTTCTCTGTACTTTGTTTTTATAGGATACCCTGATGTAGTGTGTTTTCTGTGAAGCTTGAAGGAGTCTAGGACTGAATTCTTTAAGAGACATCAGTTACACAAATTGCAAGCTTATATTTCCTTCTTCCAAAAATACCTGGATATAGAGTATTGCATCACATAAGTATCCAGAGAAATGCCTCCACTGCTACTGCTCTTGCATTCTTAAGTTACAGTGATTAAAACATACAGGTTTTATGTCAGTTACTTTATATATATTTATATTTATATATAATCTCTTTAGCAGTTTCTGCCATGTTGAAGTATATTGGATAGACTAAGAAACAACCACCTTCTTCAATTGTAATAGTAATATCACATATGAAATTTGGGAGAATGATTAGTATGTAAGCTGGCAAAGAACTATTTTGTATTTTCTGGCATTCAGACCTCATTAATACGTTTTCCTGTTTGTGACGGAATGCTTGTGGTTTTATGGGTTAAGTGGTTGATGGAGCATTAACAAAAAGGAAAAAAATTCACTGCAGAGCTGATATCATAAGTCTTAATTGTGGTAGTAAAAAAAATGGCTTTCATTTTGATACTGCACCTAACATTTCTAATATTAGTCTCAGTTATAGAGTTATGGCTTATAGAAAACTGTACTGACCTACATAGAAAACCAGAATTGTTGCTTTTTGATTAACAACACCATATGCTTCAAAGTGTGTGTTTTTACTTCTGTGCTGATCCAACTGATGTATAGACTGCTAAAGCTCTTCGGTTGCACAGCAGCCTGCTTCGCGTGCACAGACAAGGATCGTGACACCCTTTAGGCTGCCAGTACATTAAAATCCCATGGCTGGGCTACAATGGATTTCTGTGTTTTCATTGCCAGGTAAAACACAGAAAGATTATTTTTTTCCCCTCATCTCCTGTTCTATGCAAAATATTAGTCTTCCACATGACAGTAATTAGTAAGTACTTGGTGATGAGGGAAGTACAGATCTCCCAAGTGATAAAGCGTTTGTTAACTAGACATGTCTAATTACTGTCTTTGTATGCACAGCCAGCCAAGGAATTCAGTCAAGTACAGTACATTAGAAATGACAGGAATTAAAACTTCCTGTGGATTCTTGCACTTTTAGAGGCTGGAAAAATGTTGCAGGGTGCGTGGCACAAGCTGAGCTGTGAAAGCAAAGAGTACTAGTGGTGCTCATTGCAGGGACTCCTCCAAGGATTTCCAGCCTTCCAGCTGCTGTTTAACTCTGATGCTCTTGCTAGTCGTCATTTGGTGGATATTACTTGATCAGTGCCCAGTAATTACCAAAAACACTTGTAGAACTTTCATGGAAGGATTAGGGGACTCAAAACAGCAAAACAAATTGACTTCTTTTAACATAACACCAATGATATAGCACTTTTAACAATGAAAATATGGACTTCTAGGTATAAACTGTGGTGATTCTGCTTGGTTTTTCCATCCTTTGTTTTTAAGGCAAACGTATAAGACTACGCACAGAGAGGATGTAGGCAGGTAAGACTAAGTCCTAAAGGAAACTTTATTTCTTAGAATACTTGAGAAGCAGATTAAATTACTTTACAGTGTCTAGCTAGGTAGACAACTTCTATTATCTTGAAGGGAAAAATGAAGAAGTGCTTACTGCTTTCTTTTTTTTCTTATTCTAGACTATCTAGACAGATTTTGCATATATAAGTCCCATCTTTGTGCTAACAAATAGCAGCAAAGATTTTTCAGGAAGATGTGATTAGGTAGTTTACAATAGTTTCAGTATAGCATTAATGGGGATTATATATATTTAATAGTAGATTAAATATATATAGTAGAACTACATGCATGGTTGATGAACATAGATATGTTTGTTTATGCAGCCAGGATGAACAGACACACTTCCCTGTACATCTCTGGCTGCAACTGTTCTGCTTTTCAGTTCCAAAGTCAGTGAGATTAGCAGGAGGTGTGATCTTTTCCATCCCCTGATGAAGAACAGTGTAAGTTCCAAATACTTTCAAATACAAGCAGCATATGTTAGTGTCAGTAAACCCTCTAGGTGTAAGAATGAAAATAGTGGGCAGGGAAGTGGGTGAGAGACAGATCACTGATCCCTGAAACATACTCTCTTTGAGATATAATGCTATAGTGTATGCACTGATACAGTGGCCAGCCTCTGTCAGCTTTCACTGTAATGTTGTGAAAAAGTAATATCCCAAATGCATATAGAAAAGGTTCTTGCAACTTCTAGTACTCAGCAAGGGCAAGATGTGTCCTTAGGAAGTTCAGAATAAACAGCCAGTCATGGGTTGGACTTAGATCAATATCAATTCAGCATAATAAGTCAAAACCCTAATTTGCTGTGCTACCAGACCAACTGAATGTGCTGTCTTGAGTAGTAGAAGGTTGGTAGTAACTATCCAAGGTAAAAGACCTCTATGTTTTCAAAGTGAAAAGCATGTTTGCCAAGCAAAATTGTATACTGTTATAAATCTGTGTCTGCACACTTAGATTGCGTATATGCAAGAACAGTGAAAGCTTAATGATGATAACCTGAGGAGCAACTTCTAAGAAAAAAAGGCAGAGTTCTGTAAAAAAAAAAATTCATATGCCTCAGCTGAATAAATAACTTCTGTCTCACTGTGTGATTCTGAGAGTCCTTTGCACAATGATAAAGATGTAAAGTTCATTGTAATGAATTGATATCAATGTTCTAGATGTTATTGTACTACTGGAGCAAGAAGATGGGTATTCCTCTTTTTTTTTTTCCTCTGCACTGGCCTCAGTTGGATTTATTGCAGAAGCTAAGGGAAATGCTGAATGCTGCTGTCAACCTGCTTCATGAATGCCACTAAAGAGAAGATTCAGAATTTCCCAAGTGATTCATAGATGTCTTATGGCTGGAGATTACAGTGGGCATGTCAGAATCATTTAATTTCTCCCATGGAGGGTAATACCCGTGTCAGTAGTCCACCAGCCCTCCAAGGTCTTCTTGTCCTTCTGTCTCTGCAGTAAACTTACAAATGTGAATTGGTTTTCCTCATGTAATGTTCCTTGAATGTTATTTTAATGTTTGCTCATGGGTTTTTTTACCCTTTCCACCTTTTTCTGCCACTTCTTTCCCATAAATAATAAAGTGTGTTCTTCCTTGTCATAACTGCACATTTGTAAGAAGTTCCAAAGACATCTTTACAGGCACTGTACCTAGTTTCAAATTCAGACATTGCTTTAAGTTTGGAAACTGTAGAGAGATTTAAAAAAGAAACCCCAACAAAACCCCCTAAGATTTTCAGGTCAAAAGTTGTTCTTTTCTCTTTAGCTTCCACTGCTATCACATGCTTTACAAGAGGACTTGACCTTAGAAAGGGGACAGAAGATGTCCTTTGTCCAGCAAACTGTCCTCTGTGGCAATTTTATGTCTTTGGGGATGGAATTTATGCTTCTCTCTCCAGTATCTGTGGAGCTGCCATACACAGGTAAGTCAAATGATTGTTAATCAATGTGTTAAGTGAGTTTATATAGCCTATAGTCTTGCCATGCTTTTAAATCTTAATCATGTGATGCCATCATAATAAAAGTTCTCTCTAGACTTTGTGAATCCTGTTAACTCATTAGGAATATCATTAGGAGAAAAGAGAACAAGATAAAAAAGAATGTCTGGGCAGTTTGCAAGTTATCTGACTTGAGTGAAAGTGCTCTTGAAAGCCATTTTGTTAACTTGCTTTAAAATGGTACAGCAGCAGATGGACTTCTGCTGTAAAATTAATGTGTCACTAGTAGGTATGGAAGAATACAGTGTACATAATAACTAATTAGAGAATAAAAGCAGGTTTTTGGCTTTCTTAAAAGCCTAAGTCAGCTGTTTGAAAGAAATGGAGAAATGGTTTCAATCTCTGGGGTTTTTATCCTCAAGAAGCAGAAAGAAACTCTTTCAGAATAAATTGAAGTGCTGCTAAAGCTATCAGTATTTTTTATTTAAAAAATCCTACAACTATGGCCTTAAATTTGTACAGTGAAATGAATTACTAGAAGATAAAGGAGGAAAATAACAGGGTTTTTGAGTTATTATTCATTGTTCAATACTTTAAATTACATAAAAACATGCTAAGCATTTTAAATAATATTTAGGGTGCTGTGATTACTATCCAGAATTTCATTTAAGGTAACAATTAGTACCAAAAGTACCAATAAGACTTCCAGAATTCAGGCTACTTGTATAATATTTAAACTCCAAACTAAAATGAACTTCTTTTTAAAAAAAAATGATACAAGGAGTGGTTTTGAGTACAAACTGTCTGGAATTTCTCAAATGCTGTAAAGGAAACTAAGAGCTAAGGTACTATAGGGGGAGCTGGAGAGAGCTTAGAAGGTATTGTTGGGGTCTGTGTATTTGTTTTTTAAAGCTTTAGAGTTTATCTCAAGTACAATTACACGTCTCCATGTGTATTTTATTGCTAGACAGGCTTCCTTTTGATGCTTCTGTTAAAAGAATGAAAGCTTCCATTCAGTGTGCTTTTAAGCATCTTCATGAGTGTTTAAAAAAAATTAAACTTCGGTACTTCACTTTTCCTAGTTTAGGTGTATATAAAAAGTTTGTGAAAGAATGGATCAAATGTGGGTTGTGCTTATTGTTTGTTTTTTTGGGGGGGCTTTGTTTGTTTTTTAACTGAGGAAAACTGAGATTTCTTTCTATTGTCAGTTTTTCTAAGGCAGTGTTTGTATTTAGTGATGTGATTTATTTTAATGTTCCATGTCTTTACTGATTGCCAAAGAAGTCTTGACAGCAAGAGCTTTTTTCTCTTTTAAGTAAAGACCTTTTTCTACAGAGATTAAAGACTTGAACATTTTCAAAAGACAAGTTTCTAACCCATTCAACTAGGCAGCATTCTTGAACCTCCCATGCCAGTGGTGTCTGTGACTGTTAGAGAATTCCCACCATGAAAACTGCTGGGACTTGGTTCCATCACAGCTGGGGAATACTTTACAAAAGGAAGAGGTACAACATATGGAAGATACAGACTTCTTTTCATGATTTATAGTCTTCCCCTACATAATAAAGCATAGGCATTTATGTATCACTTAGCATTTCACTGAAGTCTGTATGTTATAAGCTATGTGTGCTATTGTTCTCCAGCCCAGAAGCATAAGACTATAGAAAAATCCATATTTTTCCCTAGTAAGAATCAATATAAATTGTACTACTTGTGAAATATCTAGCCCTGTTTGTAAATCCTGAATCTAACAATGTCTCCACAGACATTGTGAGAATAATGAGGGCTGCAATATCAACAAAGGGATTAAAATATACTCACCTTTCTAATCTGTGTCTTCCAGAATGGATGTAAATTAACATAGTTCAAGCCTTCTGAATATGATATACTGCAGTAAAGTGTTTTGAAAAAGCAGAATAAAGGAGGACTGCTGTTTTTGAGACAACCCAAACTTAAAGGCAATTAGTCCTGTTGGCCTTTCATACTCAGAGTAGAATTTGCTACACGAGAACGTTTTGTTGTCTTTACTGCAACTATTAGCAGCTATAAATACTGGCCCTAGTAAAAAAAGGATAGATGAATGGAGGACAGGCAATAGCTGTTTATTTCTCAGCTAATTACAGTGCAGGCTGCAAAATCCAACAAAAGCCCTCTTGGTCTGCCTTGCAATGTCTAAACACCATATTGGTGTGAAAGTAACTTCAAGAAGATATTCCTAACAGATAATCACCTTAGTTTGCTCTTATTGTGAGGTAAGAAGATATGTGCTTTGAGAATTTTGTAAATTTCTTCCAAATAAGCGAAATAACCACACTTAGTTTAAAACTAGGTATACTCTGCATTTCATTGATGCTGAGTGCAACAGGGCTCTATACCTTTCAGCACCATCGAGTACTAGCCCTGTGCCACCTACAGTGGCTGCTGTTGTCTGAGGGAAAGCAGTCAGACAACTACCCACCATTTCAAGAAGCATCAGTTTTGGGAGCAGTGCCTTTTTTTTTTTTTTAACTGAAAATGATTGTATGAGGATGAGTCTGTTCTACATACACTTCAGTTTACATGCTGCATCCATGTTGAGGCTGGATCCCTTAATTTTATATAAATCAAGTAATGCTTATTCCTGTGAGTAGTTCCATTACTGTGAGGCAGTTATTAACACAAGAAAATACTATACAATGCATGAAAAGAATTTAGCAAAATTCAGCTACAAATAATTCTGTGTACTACAGATGAATAAGCTTTCTGCCTGTTTTAGTTTGTTATATTTGGCTTTTTCTCTCATCTTATGTGTAATTACTTTCAGGAAACAGAATATTTATTTAATATTGTTCTTTTTCTGGGCAGAAGAATAAAACATTTCGTGAAGGGAAGAATGGAGAACCTCCTATCAGGCTGATGCTATGTAGGCATGAAGAGCTGAGTTAAATCTACCACTGAGTGATTAATTGGATTAATAATCAGAAGGTCAAATGAAGGACTAGGTTCTCTGCTTGTGTACTTCTGTTCTAGTGCCAGTTCCTCTAAATGGAAACCTAGCCCAATGTAGTATTATTTAGATGTTAAATAGGCACGTAAGTTTTTTTCCATAACTTTTCCAACTAGTCACAGGATGAAATCACTTCTAATTAAGCACTGAGGCCCCAGAACTCAAGACTAACAAAAGCATATCATGGTAATACCAAGCTGGTCAGAAAGTGCCCATAAACACAAAGGGCACCTGAGCTGCCCTAGTGTTTGCTAGAAGAATATTGACAAAAATGTTATCTGGCCAGAGGGATTTCTGAGCAGCTGTGGATTCCCTGGGAAACTTTGGTATAGTGCCTGCTTTTGCTGCTTAACTTTTTTGCCAAAAGCAATAGGGGTGCAGAGAAGACAGAAGGAAAAGAATCTAGGGGGATGGAGGAAATGCTGAGCAACTGAATATCAGTGATTGATGGCAGTCAGGCAGCAGCAGGAGACTGCAGTTTGGAGAAGGATGCTTCTTGGGGTGATTAAGAAAGGCAGATTTTGTGGAAGGAGTTGGCAGATGACAGTAGGAAGGAAAAATGGGAATTCAGGTACTTTAGCTGTCTTAAGTTCCTGAGGATAAACTGACTGTGGACACATCTGTAAGGTTCATCTCCCATGGCTGGAAAAGGCTCTTTGTGGTCTAGGCATCAGTTTTGATGTGCAGACTACTTGAAGAATGCATTAAAAATTCAGCAAAGCCTCATATCTCTTTCTCTGAGAGTGCAAATAAACAGTTCTTGCACTTTACTTTGAGGAGGTGCATGAGGCTCATAAAAAGCTTCAATTTCATCTGGTGATTTACCTCAATTCAGTTCAGATTTTTAAGTATGTTTTGGCTGAAATTCCTGTATTTCATTAGACCTTTCCATATGTTCTGCTGCCCTTGGCCAGTATACTTACTTTCATGAGCAATTGTGCAGTGAGGTACTGGATTGTTGCTTTGTTTATCTGTTTTTCTGTTTAATTTGTGTCCATTTTTGAGTGAAAAATACTGCTTAGGTATAAATTGTGATTTGTTATTAACAACGAAGCTAGCCAAGAGAATGGGCTGCAGCTTTTATATAAAGTTGCTGTCAAGCAGCACTGGCAGTAACATGAAACACAGTGAGTAAGGAAGTGAAAGCTGTTCCTGGACAATCTGCTGAGTTCCAGTTTAATAAAACCAGCCGTGGCATGCAAGTCAATCACACGGGCAAAGCAGCAGCAGCAAAACTCAAAGCAGATTATAATGACATAAGTCATTCTGAGGAAAGGCATGGACACTTCTTCCCTCCTTAAAAACCACGGCAGATCTACACAGGATTGATCTCACTTTTAAAGTCAATCGTAATTGATTGCAGAAGGGAATTTGCTGATCTGATGCAGAATGCAAAGGTAGACTGACAATGTATGGTTTATTCCACATTAGCATATATAAGTATGCATTTGAGTAGACTTGCTTGAAGAAGCAGCCCAGGTAAAATTGATGAGATTGTAAAAGGTGGATTAAACTGTTAACTCACCTACAAAACAAAATGACAAGAAAGGAGGACTAACTTCCATAAAGCTACAGTTCATGTTATATTTACATCTAATATCAGCCCCGACTTGCATTAAAAATAGCAAAGCTGTTGTATGGAAATGTTGTATCTTCAGAAGGTAGTATAGAACTTTGACTTGTGTTTAAATACAGAATCAAATGTTTTCAGCAAATAGATTAGGAGCAAATAAATCTCCTCCAGCTTCAGTGTGAAGCTTCCAAATTTAGTGGAGACTAGGTAGATATTTTTCCCCAGAATTACTAATTACATTTAATTACTTAATGGGTGCAATTAAAATGTAAAGACTAATAGGCAAAATGGAACAATATTGACAACATTGCATAAAATGCAATAAAATAAGCTGACAACATTGTTTCCAGACTAATTCTTAGGTTGAGCTTTCAGACTGAACATTTTCTTGAGTTCAATTCAGCCAGTGCTCAAAAGTTGTGAGTCCACAACTGAAGAATTGGGAAGAGATAGTAAACTTTTCTTAAGGAGCTAACTTGGGCAAGATCAGGTTTGCTGATGTAAGCCTAAAGTAGCTTCACTAAAATTGAAATTACAAACTTAAACTAGAAACTGTTCCAATTAAACACATATTCCCTATTTTTGACACCTTTCCTTATCCATTAAGACTGAGACACTAGTGAAGGCTTGAATGCCAAAGAGAACCAAATACTGGAGAAGAAAATTATGTTCTAATTAGACTGAAATATTCTAAATACATTTATATGTTACTTTTCTTACAAATGATTTTGACTTACTGAATTTTCTTGTCATTTAAAACTAACCAGTTAAAGGCTCTGGTCTGATTTTTCTCTCTTTTTTTAAAGAACTATAAAGTGCTGGTTTTATTTGCCAACTTTATAATCTGATTTTAAACTCATTCAGGGTAACTTAACTAAAGCTCCTTTGTCTCCATATTCTACACAATGTTCCTAGATGAGAAAATATCTATGTAGTCTGAAACTGTTATCATAATCTTCCAAGCTACAAGAATTAAATATATGTAACCACAGCTGCATTTAGAAATGCAAGTCGTGTTCCTGAAGGAGAAAACCTGTCAAAGGAGGAATGTCTTTTAACAGCAATCCACATAGAGCTTTATGTGGAAGTTGCCTTTGCCACAGATACCCAAAGCTCATCTTACCAGAAACATACACAAAGTTTTCTGAACTGTAGTCTTGATTATTCTACTTCCACAATGTTTCAAATCAGATTAGACCAGGACCTCTTTTCAAGCAGAAAGCCAAACAGAATTGAAAAGTAAGCACAAAGGAACACATTGCTGTGTTAAATAGTCTTGAAATCACTGCTTGTCTCCCACAGCACTGTACCTGCCCAAGTACTGCAAAGCATTTCCTGACTTTTTTTTTTTTTTTAAATAAGTCTCTGTGATGCTGTGTAGAATAGGTTTTTTTAAGATCTTTTCAGCAAGTTGCAGCTTGTTTTAGCCTAAAAACAACTGCCTGCATATATGGCATCTTTTTCAGGAAGCTGGTGTACAATATTCTGATGACAGTATAACTGTATTGCATTTCCTTGTGATTAAAATGTCTGATTCATAAAAACTCTTTTTGTGTCTCAGGGGAGTGATCACCAATGCAGGAGGAGCTGTGAGGGTACAGACTCTCCCAGGCCAGGAAAACTACCCTGCTGTAAATGCCAATGGGATCCAGTCTCAGGTGCTCTCTAGATGGGCTTCATCTTTCTCAGTGACTCGTAAGTGGATCATACTTATTATTTTGCAAACTGTATTTGAAATGTTGGTAGAACCGTAGGAACCTTCTTCAGTGCTCCATGCATAAACAAATGTGACTGCTATCTGATGTGTAGTAATAATATTTTTCATTTCTAATTCATTATTTTACCTTCATTTTTCCACCATTTCCTAAAGAAAAACCACTCCAGCTAGAGTAGCTAGTCTGTAGCAGAAGTTGATACATAAAAATGGATCTATTATTTAGAATATAATGACTTGATGGCAGGCAGTTGACAGTTCCATGACAGTTTAAGCTGGTCAAAGTCAGTGCTTTGATCCTGACATTGCAGTCTGGTCCTCTTACTACTTTGAGCCATGTGGTGTTATCCCTTCTCTCACCCTGCCTGCATTTGTGCAGGCAGTAGCACTTGTCAGGCCCTTCAAAGACCTTGTACACCATTCCCTGCAGAAAGAACACTGACCCTTCAAAAAATATCAATTATGTTGACTTACATGTGATGTGCAGTCATTAAGCCACAGTGTGACATAGTGGCTTTTTTTCCAGAAGTTTTTGTCACATAGTTGAGATAGTTTACCCAGCTGCAAACCCGTTGTCGTGCCTTGCCACTCAGGTGAGGTTAAACCACCCTCATAAAATCATATGCAGAAGCACATTGTTTGTATATGTTGTGGTTTCAAAAATATTAAAGCTTACGTGTTTTCTGGTATATTCTTTCAAAGTCTGTGAAACAGATCTCTCTAATGTGTTCTTATTGTTTACACAGCTAAGATTCAGCCTACTACCTCTAAGATACTAGTAATCCTTGTTTGGTGCCCACAGCAAGTTAATAGCTAGGAACTTGGAATCACAGGTGCTTTTGGTAAGGGTGAAAATGCAATCCAGTTCTCCAGATCAAGTCCTGACTTTATCTTCTAGAAATAAAGAAATAATGGCCACTACAGCTCAAAATCTCTCATCAAAAAGTATGCTGTAATTATGCATCAGCTGCTGTTGCTTCAAATGCAAAAATTAATTACCTGTAAAACAAGGAGTGCAATACTGGATTACACCGAAGGTTTCTCTAGACTCATATTCTACTCCCAGAGTAGCTAATGGCAGATGATGAAGAAAGATTATTGGAAATCTAACGTTCTTCAAACATCATCTAAATACACTAAAATACTGTATTCTTATTTTAGCAGCTACCAAGGACACAGCACTTGAAGCAGTTGGACGATCGGTATCAACAGCACGTCCTTCTACAGGTATGAGATCTCCACAACAGGGGAAGCACCTTGTGATATGATGTGCTACAGTGTGTGAATCCTTGGCTAAAATTACATGTTTCATATGGTTCATTTATTTTTAAAGAAGAAAGCATACAATATCTGGTTTTGCAGTGTATCTTTTACCAGAAAAAAGAAGAATCATATGTGATCATGGAGATTGATTCTGATTTCACTAGTGCTCATGTAAATTAAAAAAAAAACCCTGAATGAATTTGAAAAAGAAATACAGATAAAACAAAGGAAGGTAAGAGTTCATGAGCTAATGAGATATTCATTCTTTTTAAGTAACAGAGAAGAAAGAGGTAAAGCATTTGTTCTTACAGAACTGCTCAACAGCTGACAGCTGTCAGAACTTGTGTAGCAAAAATTTAGTTATGTGAATTTCACCACAGAAAATGCTGCATTAAAAGGCTAGATCAGTTTTTATGAAGGTTAGCGCTATATAAATACTGGACTTAGATGTTTGTGAATAGACAATTTGTTTTACAGTTTAAGTCATGGTTTGCTTCCAAACCATTAAAACTGTGCGTTGTACAGCAAAACTGCTAACTGAGAAATAATAGCACTTAGGAAGGTGAGATACAGACATCCACCTATCTTTGTATGATTCAGTAATCAGTCAGGCAGGTGTAGATAGGAAGGTTAAACAGTTTTATTTGAAAAAGAATATTCTCCAAGGAGCAAAGCAGTAGTAGTGGAATTTTAATAATTAAAGTGATTGACAGTTTCTACTGCAGATAGATTGCATTGTAATTTTTGGAGTCTGAACTTTTCTTGGTTTACTTCAGTCCATTCATCTTCTTGTTCTTAAATGATCCATACTCTTTTCTTCACTGAAGGTAAAAAACCTAAGAAGACTCTTGTTAAAAAAGCTGGAAACAAAGGTAAGAATACATGGATTTACTTTTTGCAAAGAAAAATCCCAATATTTATTTGGTGTTAATAAGTCCAATTATTTTGAATGTTCGCAGACTGTAAAGCTGATATCGCATTTCTCATTGACGGAAGTTACAACATTGGCCAACGTAGGTTTAATTTGCAGAAAAACTTCCTTGGAAAAGTAGCTGTAATGTTGGGAATTGGAATAGAAGGGCCTCGTGTTGGAGTCGTACAGGCCAGGTAAGGACAAATCTACACAAAATATAACTGAGTCATTGCTAGGAGAACAATATCACTCCAGAATGGTTGATGAATAACAAGAGAAAGCAAACTCTTTTGAGCTGTAGCACTGTTTGCTCTGTGCTACACTGAGATGTCCATGTGAGGGGACATGACAAATTTGAACATTTTCTGTCTCTATATTTGATATTTGGATAGAGAGAGCAGCTGGACTTCTCACAGCCCCTTGGCTGCTGACAGCTTTGTAGCTCATCTTAGTAGAACAGCAGGAAACACCCTATAAAGGAGAGAGATGGCTCTTTTTAAAAACTATAGGGAGAGAATTGTCACAAATGGCTGTGTACATGTACAAAACAAAAAACTGATCTTTCCAACCCATAGGTTACTACAGCTAATATATACAAATTTTAACTTGTTTATTTAAAGACAGTTCACAGAACCTTTTAGGTTGGAAAAGACCCTTAAGATCATCCAGTATAACCGTACTGTGTATGTTCACAGAGTGTAGTCTAAAAGCCACTGGAACATCCAGCATGTTAGCAGAAGGTTTTTTTGAGCCACAGCTTAGTTTGCTAATGACCAGCAATTGCAGTTTTCCAAGGTTTAACCACTTTGGCTATGGCATCTGGAAAAAAGGAAGCACAAAGAACCCACTTATTATCAAAATTAACTTACTTATTCCAAGAAGATGAAGCGTGTGCTAGATTAGCACAGGATTTCTCTGTCACATCTTTCTTTCATTGTTAAAGTCTGTTCCTCTCTCTGCCTTTAGGCAACTGTAGTGTAGATAGATACCTGAGTCTAATTTAGTTTACCTAGGCTTGCTGTTGCAGTCACTAGAAAGAAAGGCCACATTTGTGGCACAAACCATAAGAACTGCCTTGTGAGCCTCTTGTAGGATGTGATGAATTGCATTCTGAAAAATCCAGTTTCTGCCCAATAAAAGCTAGGGGAAATGAATTCCACTCTTCTTGTCCTGGGTTTATGTACTATAAGCTGAGGACCAATTCATGGAAAAAGTAAACAGTTTAGCACCTTGAACATTCAACTCTTCATTAGAAATTAATCTTACAAACAATAATCTTTATAGCTCAAAATGTACCATTTTAACAGTTGCTCTGCTTGGCACAGGGGTTCATTCTACTGATTCTGATGCAGAATTGAGCCATTTACTCATAGCAGCAGCTCTTTGGCTTGCGGGTGTTTATCATTCTATCCTTCACTTGGCAAAAATAACTTAATTTCTTTTTGTTTTCTACTGTAAATCAAAAGTGAAATCTGGAAATCTTCCATTTCTTACATGGAGTAAGTAGCTAGCATACCTTAAAACTTCTCAAATTAAAAAATTCAAACTACATTGTGCAGGAATTTTGTATAAAGAAGTTATTTCTCATACAAATAGTGGAAAGCCTGCCAATTTTTATTAACACAAATGCGTTTAACATCTAGCAGGTTCATTTTTTTTCTTTATATATTTTCAACCAAGTGTTTTCAGCTGTTTGATAAGCATAAGAATCAGACTGTTCTTAATTTACCCATTCAGGTAGATAATTCCTCTTGGTAATGATTGTGAGACTTACTAAGCAAGGAGCATACTTTTATTTTAAAATACAGAGAAGAATATATGTTACCAAGAATAAAATGATTCCAAGTGTGGTTTAGCTTGCTAATGCCATAGGAATATGAAAAGTGAACTGCAAACCTTATTACTCTGTTTTGTTTTTCCACAGTGAACACCCAAAAATTGAATTCTATCTGAAAAACTTCACTGCTGCAAAAGAAGTTTTATTTGCCATAAAGGAACTAGGGTTCAGAGGAGGCAATTCCAACACAGGTGAGTTCATACTTCCACTGAAATAGAAATTATTGCTTTACATATTTTTATATATGTACATTTGTCTGTGTATATTGAAGTTGGTATAATTCAGAGAGGTAAGAAAGTGTTTTAGATGCCACGCTTATCTTAATCAGGTTCAATGTTTTTCCACTAGAATGTGGCCACATCTTACATTTCATTTCCAGAAGTTAGGGCTGCTTGTTACACATTTTATTAGAGTAGAAGTGTAAATATTGCTTCCTGTGTTTAAACAGTAATGGATGTTTGACTAGTAACAGAGTGACATCTTGAGACAAATTCATAAAAGGCTTAGTGTTTCTTTCTTGTTGGGTGGCTAATTAAAGAGTTAGAATAAATACAGAGTAAGTGGTTGTGAAGAGCAGCCAGCAATCAAGCACGAAACAGCCACTGGTGGTGGGGAAGAGAACTGGAAAGATAAAAGTGTGAAAATTCGCGGATTGAGATAAAGACAATTTAATATGGAAAGCAAAAGCCACTGACACAAGCAAAGCAAAACAAGGAATCCATTCACCATGTCCCATGGGCAGATAGGTGTTCAGCCATCCCTAGAAAAGCAGGGCTTCAGCACACATAACAGTTCTTGTCACCACTCTGAATGTACCCCCACCTTTATTCTTATCCCTCCAGCTTTATATGCTGAGCATGACACCACATGATATGGAATAACCCTGTGGTCAGTTGGGGTCAGTTGTCCTGAATGTGTCTCTCTTGTGCACCTTTTCTCCAGTGGGGTGGTACAAGAAGCAGAAAAGGCCTTCGTACTGTGCAAGAGCTGCTCAGCAATAACAAAAACATCCCTGTATTATCAACACAGTTTTCTACAGAAATTCAAAACACAGTCCCCTTCTAGCTACTCTGAAGAAAATTAATTATCCCAGCCAAAACCAGCCAAATGAGGAAACTGAGCTCCAAGTACACTGTAGTTCAGGAGCTACCTAAATTTAGTCTTGTGAAATGTCTTCCTTCCAACCCATTTGGCAGGCACCAATATATCTACTTTTCCATAGGCAAAAAAAAAGTCAGTGAATTCTTCCTTAGCTTTATCTGTGTTTTTTTGTTGGGTTTTGTTGTGGTGTTTTTTGGTTGGGTGTTTGTTGGGGTTTTTTTTTGGCTTGGGGTCTTGGTTTGAAGAAGTTGGTTTTTAGCTTAGAGGTTGCTGAAGCTTCATTTTTATCAAATTTCGTGGGACACCATTTTAATACTACACTGGGTTAGGCCTGTAATCATAGCATAAATCCAGCACAGTTTCAGACAGGAAACTGGTACCAAAACATACCATCACTGTATGTGTTATTTCTTCATATTCTTTTTCTGTTCAAAACAAGGAAAAGCTTTGAAGCACACAGCTCAGAAATTCTTCTCTTTGGAAAATGGAGCACGGAAAGGAATTCCCAAGGTCATTGTAGTGTTTCTAGATGGCTGGCCCTCAGATGATCTAGAAGAAGCCGGCATAGTGGCCAGAGAATTTGGAGTCAACGTATTCATTGTATCTGTAGCAAAACCCACAACTGAGGAGCTGGGAATGGTACAAGACATTGGTTTTGTTGACAAAGTAAGAAAAAAAAATCATTATTTGTTTTTCAGTCATGAATATAATTGTGGAGAATTTACTTTACACTAAAATTCTAATTAACTAATATATGTATGTATAATGAGTTATATAGATACAAAAATATTCTCTCAAACCAGCCATTGAAATTATCCCTACTTGTAAGTGATTTAAAAGAATAACACTAGGAAGGTTAAAGAAACACTGGAGGTTTTTTTTCTGCTAAAGGGGCAACACTGTCCTCCCAGTTCAGAGGCTTGGCCTTTGAATTTGCATGAAGACTCTCAGTGTAGGAAATTCCCTTATCTCGGGTATGATTAAATGTGCCAAAGCAATGAAATCCTGATGATACAATATATTCCCTCTCCTGAAATGGCAGACAGGGAGGCCTATTTTCCTTTACCTGCTCTATAGGTAATTATTTATTTACTTCCACTACAAAGAGGACAGAAAATATGGAAAAACATATCATAGCAAGTTTATTTACAAGACTTTCATCTTGGATGCAGTTTTGGATCTCGTCCTGTTTGAATTCAAACACAGATCACCTACTCTCACATGAGCTTTCTGATCACTAGGTGTTTACTTACTCTGCAGTGAGAAAACCACTCATTTTCCACAAGGAGGTCTTAGATGTCTAGTTTCAGCAGAAATGGCATGGACAGAATGAAGCACTACAGCTCTGCTTCTTCTAGGTAGAGGAGACCTAGCTGCTAATCCCAGAGGTATTGCAGGCAGGTCCAACCCTTAAGTACTTACAGAAGCATCATAGAATGATTTGGGTTGGAAAGGACCTTAAAGATCATCCAGTTCTCACCCCCTTACCATGGGCAGGGATGCCATCCACTAGACCAGTTACCTAAGGCTTGGCCTTGACCATTTCCAGGGATCAGTATCCACAACTGTTCTGAGCAAACTGTGCCTCACGACCCTCCCAGTAAAGAACTTCTTAATAGCGTACCTAAATTTCTCTTCTTTTACTTTAAAACCATTCTCCTCCCTTGTACTATCACTGTCTGTCCCTGTAAAGACACAGAAAGACATGCCCTCCCCTTCTGCATTTTGATCTTAGCCAGATTAGTTTTTAAATTTAACTCCTTTCTTAATTACCTTGTACTTTACATGCATCTTATGGAAGCTATGGGAAAAGAAATTTTACTTTGAATCACCTGAAGCTGTAATTCTACCCACTCTATGTCTGTGCTTACAACACATTATAGATTTAAAAAAAAAAAAAAGGTCTGACCAAGTTCCAAGGGAAAACACAGAGGCTACTTCTCAGTGGATAAGCAAAAATACAGAACTTTCAATCCTTTGGCTATTCAGTGTCATGACTTAGTTCACATTCGCAAAACATAATTTTCAGTTCACAGATTATTCTCAGTTGGAAAGGACCCCTAAGGACCATTGAATCCAACTGCTGAGTGAACAGTCCATAGAGGGATCAAACCTGTGACCTTGGCATTCTTAGCACCACACTCTAACCAGCTGATCTAATCTCAGGGTTGTTATAGTTCTTGTGAATAAAGCTAAATTATTTAAAACGTCCAGAGCTTTTGGGGCAGGATTGGCTTTATTCCTGGTAAAATAAGCTATATTACAGCTTTCACTGATTTCAACTGCAGTTTCTTTAAAGACAAGCAAAAAAGCCACCCAAGTTCCCACTATGAGGCTCCACTAACCTGACTTTGAAAGAAAAATCATAGGTGTCCAATTATTATCCATTCAACTTGTCTGTCAGCATCCATCCATTGACTTTTTGTTTTCCAACAGGCTGTCTGTCGAACCAACGGCTTCTTCTCTTACCAAATGCCCACCTGGTTTGGTACTACCAAATACGTAAAACCTCTTGTCCAAAAACTGTGTTCACACGAGCAGATGTTGTGTAGCAAGACGTGCTACAACTCCATCAACATCGGTTTCCTGATCGATGGTTCCAGCAGCGTCGGAGAGAGCAACTTCCGCCTCATGCTGGACTTCGTCAGCAACGTCGCAAAGGCTTTTGAGATCTCTGACATCGGTTCCAAGGTCGCAGCTGTGCAGTTCACGTATGACCAGCGCACCGAGTTCGGCTTCACAGACTACCTCACCAAAGAGAAGGTCCTCTCAGCTATCCGGAACATTCGCTACATGAGCGGGGGCACTGCTACTGGGGATGCAATTTCTTTCACAGTCAGAAATGTGTTCGGGCCAGTGAAGGATGGACCTAACAAAAATTTCCTCATTGTTTTGACTGATGGTCAGTCTTATGATGATGTGAGAGGACCTGCTGCAGCTGCACAAAAAGCAGGTAAATTACGTATTTTTAAAAGCGACGCAAGTTGATCCATCTTGTTTCTGCTCTATTGTAAATGTTAAGATTTTAAATTTTGCAAAGAATCATACCTGCTTTGAATTCAGCAAAATGTAAGCCCCAAGGAACTTGGGGGGAACTTGTTTTCCTTTACGATGAAAAAAACCCAACAATCAGTATTACAGAGCCGGGTAGGCATAGATTCACTTACGGCAGCTTAGTGAACAATGTACACCCAGTCTTACTTCCCTAAAGAGTAGAGTAAGAATAAAGAGCCAAGTAGTGAAGCGCCATCGTCATCTAGGAAAGGAATAAGCAGTTTTGGCCAAAAAGCTCATTGGACTGATGATGCTTGAAAGCACTAAGCATACACAAAGGAATCAAACTCATTTTCAGAATCATTTTGCACAGTGTTACCTGTGTTTCAAGACTGACATTGTGACTGCTGCATTCATGTGTGTCATTACAAAAACAACTAAGACACTAGCTCTTATACCTCAGATTTCCTTCAGGATTTTTCCTGAGACAAATCTTCTAATTCCTGATACTTAGTGGCAAACTAATTACCTTTGACAGCCTGCAGATATTGAAACACACTTTTCCAATCCAGATTAATTCATGAATGTAGAAATGGCTGTTTTTCTTGTACCTACAGGCAAAATGGCCTTAACTATTTTTTTCCCTTTTGTAGGAATAACAGTCTTCTCTGTTGGTGTTGCCTGGGCACCTCTGGATGATCTGAAAGACATGGCTTCTGAACCAAGAGAGTCTCATAGTTTCTTCACCAGGGAGTTCACAGGATTGGAGCAGATGGTTCCTGATATTATTAGAACCATCTGTAAAGATTTTTTGGACTCTAAACAATAAAGAAAAAATCTGATGTTCACTATTACTACTTTGAAACTAAAAATCATGACATTGAAACGGTTCCCTCTAAAGTACAGATGTTTTACTCTTATATATACTATCATAATACAAAGGAAGAAGGGCTACTTTTTGTTTCTGTAATCAGTCAAGGATTCTTGTGAGTTTGTTAGAAGTTGTACTTGATACTGAAGTGCAGAATTTGGCCAACAGCTAATATTTTCAATACGTACATAGTATCCCAAAGTTTAAAGCTATGCATATCATGCACTTAAGGATAGCAGATATCCAGAGGAAATAATACAGCTCTGACTTTGTTCTGCCTCTTGCTAGATATCTTCTTACCAAAAATAATATAATTTTGAATACAAGGTACTATCTTCTATAAGCCTTCTGTATCTTATGATTCTGTATCTTTTCAAGGAGTTCTACTGGTAACATGAAGTACTTTCAGTGCTCCAGTTGCAAAACATCCATTATTGCCAGGCAGTTTAAGAAAAGATATGACAGACTGTAGCTAAAATAGTCTATTTTTACTACTTCAGGTTTTGCTATTGTGAGTGATACTGCCATCTGGTTGGCAAAATTTACACCAAAAGTCATTTAACTTCTGTGCACAGATTTCTGTGGATCTACTGGTTCTTTTGGCACAGATTTTGAAAGGTATTTAAGGCACAGTAGTTCTTTGAGAATCTGGATCCTAAAATATTAGCTGTTACTACTGCTTCCTGCACCACTGAAGTCAACAGTGATATTCCAAATATAACTGACAACTGGATATTTCCTGTCTACTGCTGTGTACTGTCTTGATTTAACTAAGTTGTTATTGGCTAGATGGTTAGAGACAGGAATCTTAGACCAAGAGATTAAATTAGACCACACAATGGGGACTGAAAGCATTCAGATTCAAATCCAAAGGTATCTCAAACCTTGAAACCTAACTGATTTATATCAGATTACATGGTTAGAAGAGAGTAGGCAGACACATTAAGTGGGATTTAGTAGTTCACAGAATAATAACTTCATAAGGGTAGCAAAAACATCTTTATAGATGTGTGAGGTTTTCTGAAGATGAAAGAATAGTTTTTTTGAAAAAAGGCTTTCATTCGATTACATACCTAGTAATGTTGATATATTTATACACACACATGTGGTTAAAATGATGAGATATTCACAGAGTTATTCCAGATTCTTGGTGTGAATAACATACTTCAAGTATTCTTTAGAAAATAAAGGGGTTTTGCAAGTAAAATGTGTAGTAAAAAACAAAACAGCACTTTCCCTATCAATCTGGGGTTTCCCTTTTTGACTCTCCCCCAATATTGATTGTAAAATTTCTAGTGGTTATGGAATGACACAGAAGGGATTGTATTCATCAGGCTTTTGCTATGCATTTTTTAAGAACTTATAACTGGCTATATATTACTCTAAACATGAATGGCAAAGATGCCTTGTATTTTTCTAGTAATTGTTATCCTTAATTCTGTTATGTGCTTATAGATAAGAGTATTCAGCTTTTGCTGTATAAATTCATATGCTGTATCAACTTTGTGCTAAAGTTTCTTTCATTTAGTTTATAAACTTTTTATAGAAATACATCCTGCAAGAAAACTGGGACTGCTGCTATATGTTTAAGTATCCCATAACATGAAAGTCTTTTTATGATGAACCTCATGTAGTATAGCTTGAGTAAGTTGTGTGTGATGCTTCCTGGCTGTATTATCTTAAATCCCAAATCATCCTCAAATAGCGGGGGTGCTATTTATACAAATATTTTGAATGATTCAATATCAAAGTTTTAGTAATTGTTCATGCTAGGTATGATGCTAGTTAAATCGTCTGAATATAAATTGTATGCTAGCTAATAGAATCATATTTTCCCTCCTACTTTGTTTTTACTATTGCAAAGGAGTAGGCGTTTTAACTCATGTCATTCGTTCATCAAACAAAAAGCAGGTTTGGATCCCTGGGACTCTGAAACCTGCAGAGCTAACTGTCCACATATGTCCATTTCCCAGGAATGGTGATGCCACATTACTTGCACCTTTCACAGAGGCCTCTTACACTCGGGTAGGAAATACTTTTTTTAAACATACAATGTTTATGTGTAAACAAGCATGTGTGAGCACAATTTTCGGTGGGATATGGATAAAAGGATATGGATAAAACTTCGGTGGGATATGGATAAAAGGATCGAGACCTGGTGAGATACAGAGGCAGGGTGGAAAGGACGTGGACTGTGCTATAAGTAGAAGGTAAATTTGGAGGAAGAACAGCAAGGTAGAGGGTAGCAGACATGATATGAAACTCTGGCTTGGGTAAGAAAGTAAAGGATTCAGTTTTATGCTGCTGGACCAAGCAGTACAAAGAATGTGAACAGAGCTGCATCTACCATCAGTCATGCAAACTGAGTTTGGGAAAACTGCAGCAGATTAGGGGCTGTGGGGAGATACAGTCAGCAGTCGATCAGTTCTGTTCTCTAGTGAGACCGATCAAAACCATTGTAAAGGGGCTGGACTACATGATCTTTTAAAGGTCTTTTCCAACACAAACCATTCAGTGATTCTCTATGCCCTCTTTTCCTGAACAGTACTCACAAGGCTCAGGGGCCCTCCGATTTGCAACCCCACTGCTGATGGCATACCACTGCACATAAAAAAAAATAAGATTCCTTCACTTGAGTAGAAAATTCTGAGCTTAGAGGTTTAGGTATTTACTGGAACTCCCATTTTTTGGGATTGAATTTTGGTTTGACTTTTACATTAAATAGTTAACACAGTTCAAAACTCATCCTTCCCAGTGGTGCTCCCAAAGCAACCTAAATTTACAAAGTTCTATTAATTTTCTATCCTAAACAAATTGAAATTACTTTTTGTACTGTGGTAACTTCCAATAAGGGCTACAACCTACAGCTGTTGGTTAGGACATACACCTGAGCACTGGAAGTGTTGACTGCCAGAAGACCAAGGAAGTCACCAAATCTGTTTCTTATATTTCCTGGGTAAATTGTCCTCTCACAGGCTATTTTATAAGTGAAAGGAGCACACAACTTCCTTTGTCATTGGCAGTATGGCTTTCTCAGTCCTGAAAGGAAACTCAGGCCAGTGTACCTGATTCTGCTTAGAAATTTTCTGCACCTCAAATTTTGCACCTTGCACAAATCTTAGGCATTTAGGTCCTCTCTTTATTATGACTCACCTTGTATATACACCTCTTGATAGCATGACTCATTCTAGCTATAGACTTGTCTGACAAGTGCAGTATATAGGAAAAGCAGGTATATAGTCTAGGTCTAGAGATCAGTAAACTGCAGAGAAGTCTTCGTACAGCGAGGTATACATACACCCTGCAAGCTGGTAGCAAAAGTCTTTTATATTACATTCTTAAGCAGAGTGCAAGAACAGGTCTCAGAAATTTACTGACTTTTATTACCATTTGTGAAACTTAATATTGAACCAGCAAGGAACAAGAAAGATCCACAAGAAAGACCATCCTAACATCTTAAGAGAAAATAGGCACTTTAAAAGTATTTACTTTGCCTTTTAAAATAAATGCCAATAAAGAGCTATGCAGAAATGAGCCAAAAAAACATTTGCGACAAAAGCCAACAACTATAATTGTCTACAACTTACAAAGCAATTTTGAAGTGGGAAGACAGAAGAAAGAACAGGGGTGTTGTTTTTGGCACTAAGTTTCATCAGTTTCATCAGAACAGTAGATTCTCCCATAAAGGTTTTTAATTATTTCCATTTGCATTTCATATTAGTGTTGTCACATAAACTTTCACTTCTATGAGGTATGGCCCCATACAATACAGATATTTTCACCTTCCCTGTTCTGAAGAAGATAAGTGGGGAAAGCAAGACATAAGTTGTTTCTAATGGGGCAACTCTCAATATGACTACCTAGCTCCAAAAATTTTTTCAGCACTTTCCTTCCTTTCATCAGGCTGAAGGGTAAGTCAGCTCCAGAAAGCATCAAAGCCAAAAAATCACAGAAAAGTTCACTGTTGCAGGCAAGTGCCACAGAAGGCCTGAGCACACTGTCAAAGATGATGCACTTTATTTTAAACAAACTGTGTGGAAACTGGGGGCTTAGATCCCCAGCCTAATTAAATAAATGACGAAAAATCTTAACTGACTAACTTCAGTTTGATCCTGAGACAGTAACCCTAAATGGTGTTCTTGAGAAGTGAAAGCTGAACGTGGCTGAATAGGTTGTGATCAACTGTCATTCAAATATGGACACCAAATACATGGAAACTTCCAGTGAACAGTTTAAAATATGAGCAACTTTCCAGTTATATATGTCTATCAACTGGAACACACATTCTTTTGCTTTCATTGGCTTCAACAAGAATTTTGCCTCTAGCTTCAGCTGAAGGAAGAATAGGTCCTGAAAATTTGCTGTCTATGACTAAATCCAAGGTCTTAATCTCTGCTTTGAAGCAAATGCCCACTTTTAAATTTAATCTCATTAGGATCAAAATTTTCTTTCCTTTCAAACAATCAAGTCTGATTAGTGAAGTGTCCTTGATTATAAGCTGCTTTCATTAACTGAAGGGTATTTATTGTTTTATTATTCTAAAATTTGTTTACATTCACCTGCATCTATATACAAACCATTACTGTGTCCTTACTATTTTTCTCTGTACTTCACAAGCAGAGCAGCTGCCTGTAAACACTGACAGGGGCAGCTGAACTTTAGCTATCCCAGTATAAAACGTGGCCAGTCTTCGCGAACGAAGATCTGGGAAAGGTGTTTTTACCTTTCAAGCCTGCGCAATGGATTTTTT